>CM032164.1:41176862-41519362 GCA_018901935.1 Pugionium cornutum
TTTTATGTATTTATTTCATTTTTGCAATAAATGGTGTAAAACAAAATAATAGGTCACAAATGACCGGTATTGTCATGAAAGCAAAATGATGTGGACCAATTTCATTATTTGTCTCCCACTTATAAATACGTAACAAATTTAAATTAGCTATATTTATATAAATGAAATTTTGTAAAACGGTTACGGAAATTCTAGATAATTGTCTTAATCGGATTTTTTTATATCGTGGAATAAAAAGGAAATCAGAAACTTGGTACGGTTCAAGATGAAATAGTAATAATAATATAGAAAATCAGATTGGAAAACCAAAGAAAACTGTCGACAAGAAAGAGTTTGGGGTTGAGAAAATCAGATTGGAAAACCAAAGAAAACTGTCGACAAGAAAGAGTTTGGGGTTGAGAAAATCAGACAAGCGTCCATAGATTGGTTTCTGTCTTCATGGTGAAGACTGAAGAAAAGGAATTTAGTTTTGCTTTTTTAGCTATAAAGAATTTAGTATTACCTAAAGAGAGATGAGGAAAAAAAGTAAAAAATTATTTTAATAATGGAAGGGTGATTCGAATTTTTCAGATTTGATTAATATAAAGATAACTAGATTTTGATCTACGTAGAAAAAAATATTTATAGATAATAATTAATTATTTATTTTATTAATTTAAATCATATATATAAAATTTATTTCATATTTAAAATAATTTTTATAAATTTTTAATATTGAATACAAAAATGAAATAGATAATAAATCGGATTATACAAATGAATTTAAATTGTATCTATTTTAGATAAAATTATACATATGATTTTTAGATAAAATTATACATATGATAAATATTCAATTAAACTAAACTTTTATTTTATATTTTGTTTGACTAATTTTTCAAAATTTATATTTTATTTTATATTATATTTACATTTTATGATAAAATATATTGCATGTCGAAATATTATAGATTTACATATAATATACTGTGTAATGGTAATTTTCGTAAATACTTTAGTAAATTACGTCTTAAATAATATTTATTTTAAAATATTATAATAGTGTAATAATGATGACACATTTGTAAATCATACATAAAAAATTATTTTGTTAAAAAGTTTTTCAAATAATATATATATATAGATTTTGCATTTGAAGAAAATCGGATCTCTGATTTCTGATTCTTTTCACCACAACAAACAAAGAGTAATAACTTCAATACAAAATAATGTAAAATATGGGACTACGCGTCGAGCGAATATTACGAAGATGAATGATGTGTAACAAAGTTATAAAATTATTACTGTATTTCACACATTTTGATGAACAGCTAAGACAAAATATATTTTGATACGTACCACATAAATATGACTAAAATAATCAATTGTTATTACTATTTTGGCAGTAACTGTTACATTGCCTCTCTCTTTTTTATTAGTACGAGTAATTTGAGTTTAAAGATATTTGATAGTATGATCATACGTACTAAATCACAGGATTATATATTACTTTCCCTAATCGTTATTAGTTATTACTGGTGTGGAGTATCGTATAATGGATTCGATCATCAGTATCTTCGAAAGCACACATCATTGCGATAATTCCACAAAACGTTACAAAATAATGTTAATAAAGAAATTTGAATTTGAATTTTAAAGATAAACGTATATTTTCTCTTAAAAATTTATATAATATAAAATTTTATAATACATCTCGATAGTCTAATATATGTGATGATAAATAATAAGTATAATAACACATACTAGATTTATATTCATGTCATGCGTAGAGAAAAATATTCGTAAATTATATTTTATTAGTAAATATAAATTAAATATTTATATAATTTTAACTTTTATTTAAAATTATTTTAATATTAATTTTTGTATATATAAATTTAAAAAAGAAAAATAATTACTTTTTACGAATTTAATAGTATTTTATGATTAGTTTAATAAAATATATTAATTCTCTAACCAAATTAATAACAATGACATATATTGTAAATATTCTAATAAGTTAAACTCATTTATATATTTATTTGAAATTTACTGTAGTAATAATACGTCAGCATGATATTTTTCTTAATAATAGTAAAGTTATTTTTTAAAATGTTTTTTCAAATAATATATTAGGGATTACGATATTAACTTAAATCTATTTATTTGAAATTATTTATAAATTAACGTATAAAAAATTTAAAGAAATAAAAATTATTATTTTTGCAAATATAATAGTATTTTTTGTTTAGTTGAATAAAATATATTTATTCTTTAACCAAATTAATATTAATAACATGTATTGTAATTATTCTAGTAACTTAAACCATTTTATATATTTAATCTGAAACTCGATGTGGTATTGACAACTCAACATGACATTTTTATTATTTACACGTCAGATTAAGATTATTTTATTAAAAATTTCTCAAATAATATATTAAAAATATAAACGAATTCTAATGAATAGAGTAAATAAATCTTTATTGTAACCCAATATATATATGGGCTAATTGCCCTTTTCTTTATTAGTAGGAGTTTGGTTTAGTCCGCTTGATATTATTTCAATAAGTGAATTCTGACCTATCAAAATCAAATATTTATTTACACGGTCGTAATCGACTTCTCGTCAATAAATTAAAAAGGCATTTGGACGGTGAACTTACAACAACTACTCCCACGTGATACGTGTCATATAAAATCAAATCAAGCATATGTTATACATTTCTATATTTTAAAATTATATCTTCTAATATATTATTTGAGAAACTTTTTAATAAATTAACCTTACTCTAACGTGTTAATAATAAAAATATCAGTTGACGTGTCTAACAATACAGCGAATTTCAATTTAAATATATAAAAAAGTTTAAGTTATTAGAATAATTACAATACATGTCATTGATATAAATTTAGTTAGAAAATAGATATATTTAATTCAACTAAACCAAAAATACTATTACATTTTCAAAAACAATAATTTTTATTTCTTTAAATTTTTATACCTTAATTTATAAATAATTTGAAATAAATATAAATAGATTTTTAGTTATTACCGTAGTTTCTAATATATTATTTGAGAAACATTTTAAGAAAATAATCTTACTCTGACGTGTTATTAACAAAAATATAATGATAACGTATCATCACTACAGTAAATTTCAAATAAATATACAAATAAGCTTAACTTATTAGAATACAATATATGTCATTGTTATTAATTTAATTATACAATTAATATATTTTATTAAACTAACCAAAAATACTATTAAATTCATTAAATAATTATTTTTCATTTCTTAATTTATATACATATTAATTTTAAAACTAATTTTAAATAAAAAATTAAAATTATATAAATATTTAATTTATATTTACTAATAAAATATAATTTACGAATATTTTTTTTACGCAAAGCCTGAATATAAATCTAATTATTATTTAAAAGCTATCGGGAAACGGATACTCCCATTCGTTTCTAAAAACATGACGAATATAACATTATTATCCTATAAACGATTTTTTCTTCTTATAACAATTTTTTCTCTCTATATAATTGGAATGTTTTGAGCCAAAGTTGTGAAGGTGGATAGTATAATTACATCGGATAATATTTACTCTAATTAAGGTGGATAGCATATAATCTTCCTAGAATCCTCTATAGCTGTACTTTTTGCTACCGTATTTATTGCTTGAATTGTTTCTCTACCAAATCAAACTTTAATCATGAAATTTAATAAACAAAAAAAGAAAGATTTCTATATTGATAATCCGTTACAATTTACGGTCTATCTTATATTTACTCTAAAAAGTGATAAAATAAATTAAAAATAGTTTAAATCAATGTTAAAATGACGTATCAATAAAAAACATAATGAATAAATTTGAAAAATCTGGTTAACTAAAAAACTTTGAATGTTAAATTTGCATAATCGTAGAATCAAATTAAATAAGATATCCAATATTTTGACCGTTAGAGATGCCATCCGTTTGATTTATTTTCACGTCATTGTGCGGATTTAACATTCAAAACTTTTATTGACCATGGCTTATTTTATATAACTATAAAACATTAGACGAGTATTCTAGGGCAACTGTCTAAAATAACATCTTTCTAAGTTTTTGTTTCAAAAATACCATCATTAGTTTAAATTTTCAATAATAGCACAAATTTAAGATTAAAATGCATTAAAACTATATTTTAATAGAAAAAATTAAACCATAAATTGGAAATAATAAACCCAAATACAATACTTTAAGTTTATGTATAATTTATTTAG
The DNA here is from genome assembly GCA_018901935.1 of Pugionium cornutum. NCBI lineage: Eukaryota > Viridiplantae > Streptophyta > Magnoliopsida > Brassicales > Brassicaceae > Pugionium > Pugionium cornutum. The sequence continues at coordinate 41,181,122 of CM032164.1, forward strand.
AATAAATAAGTATTTTCACATAAGTATTTGTGCTATTTTTGAGAATTTAATTTTATGATGTTAGATTTGGAAGAAAAACTTTAAAAGGTAATATTTTAGGGTATTACTCAATATTCTATAGAAGAGATAGTTGATGAGATCTTAGTAAACACTATGTGCCCGGTGATTATTTTTGCTAAATCTTTTGGAAATATCGTTCATCGTGTTTATAGGGGAATGTAGGAACTTAGTTAGTTACTTTTTGTGTGTACATATATAGAAGATAAATGGTTATGTTCGTTTGGCAGCTGCGGCAGATTGTTGTTCGTTTAGCGGCAGACAAACGAACAACATCTGCCACGGCCGCAGCCGCAGAGTTGACCACAGCCACCTGCGGCGGGTAAACGAACAACATAATATATTGTTTTCAGTTTAAGTTATGTTGAAAGACAATAACAATAACTCTATAGATGTCAGCGGCATCAGTTAGTGTGGATAAACATACATACATATAGTTGATGCCGCTGAGAAGCTTTGAAACTCGATATTTTATTGGGCTTTTGATTTGTGAGCTTAGCCCATATTGAAAAACATTGATTGATTCATGATTAATCCTTTTTTTCCTGATTATTATAGGGATCCATACTTTGACGGGTTAATCTTAAATCCAGTTTAGTAACTTAGTTGGTGATGATTGTTCGTGGCTTGCACAACTTTCTAATATATTAATTAAAAAAATATTTTAACAACAAAATTCTTATATTAATGTGTGATTTTAACACATGTCAGCAATCGGATTTTTCTTAATAAAATTTGATTGGCTTATTGCATATGACTTTGGCAAGATAAGATTAAAGAATGAGCGGATCTATCGGATCCAAACTGTAGTAAAACACATTATTCATAATCAAATTTAAGCATTTAGCATACAGAGCCCCCAAACGTACATGGATCTCTTTTATTTTTCTTCCATTACTATCCGACTTTTAGTACATGGAAACATTGAGACTACACCAGCAAGCAGAGAGACGCAGAGAGACTATTACAAACTGTAGTGTCTGTTTTTAACTTTCTACAAATACAAATCGATCTATGATTCCGAAAAAAACAACAAAAAACAACAAGACACATTAGTTCTGTCTATTGGCAATGTAATTAGCCAAAGACAACAAAGGAGCTACCTTGTCGGAATCAAATCCTAAAAGCTGTTCACGAGCATCTTTATTCAATTTCTCAGCGAATTCCCTGGATTTATCCAAACCCATAATCTTGGGATAAGTCAACTTATCAGCAATCAAATCCTTCCCTGCAGTTTTCCCCAATTCCTTAGACGATTTCGTCACATCCAAGATATCATCAACCACCTGAAACAACAACCCAATACTCCTCGCGAATTTCCTCAGCTTCTCGATCTCATCATCGCTACCTCCTCCAACGATTCCCCCTAAAACCGCAGCAGCTTCAAGCAAAGCCGCCGTTTTGTGCAAATGGATATACTCCAAATGCTCTAATCCGACGTCGTTTAAGTCTAACCCTTCACTGCTTATGTCCACCACTTGTCCGGCCACTAGCCCTTCCGTGCCAATGGATTTAGCCAACTCTCCTACAGCTCGAACCACTCTAACCGGAGAAACCTCTGGACTCGTAGCCGACGCTAAGTGCTCGAAAGCAAAAGACAGAAGCGCGTCTCCGGCTAATATCGCGACGTCTTCGCCGAATACTTTGTGATTCGTGGGTTTTCCGCGGCGGAGATCGTCGTTATCCATACAAGGGAGGTCGTCGTGGATTAACGACATGGTGTGGATCATTTCGACGGCGCAAGCGGCTGGCATAGCCATGGATTCGTCGCCGCCAACAAGCTCACAAGCGGCGATGCAGAGAACGGGCCTGACTCGTTTGCCACCGGCGAGGAGAGAGTAACGCATTGCTTCGTGGATCTTGAGTGGCTCACGGAGAGGCACAGCGGAGTCGAGACTTTTGTTGACGGATTCGGCTTTACGGATGATGTAAGACATGAAATCAAAGGAAGAGGAAGAGGACGATTCGGATTTACGATTGTCTTCTTTGGCGACGACGGAAGAGGAGACGATAGAGGAACATGATGAAATGGAGCGTTTTGGACGGAGAAAGATGGGTTTAAGAGCCATGAGGGAAGAAGAAGATCTGGATCTGGGTCCTTTAGATTGGGTAAGGAAAGAAGAAGGAGAAGGATGATGATTGTGGTGAACCCATGAACCAAGAGTCAATGAAGCCATCACGATTTCTCCAATCTGCAAAATGGGGTTTGGCTTTCACACTGAAACATAAAAAAATAATCTATAACTTTATAAGAAATTATGGGAAATGAAGTCAAAATCAATTGAGAATTGGATTGGCCATTATTGTGGTTAGAGCAACAGATAGGGTAGAGTGAAGGATGGGCCTTAGTGGTGGTGATGACAATGTTTATTGAAAAGCATCTTTTTGCTTCACTATTTCTATATTTATTTAAGTCCATAGAAAATATCTTTATACACCACAAACATTACATTTGAACATTTTCTGCCTTGGATTTAAAATTACTTGTGAAAAAGTAAATTTATTGGCAGTTTTGTATATTTTTTCTTTTTATAATCAATATAATAATGTATAATGGGTATCAAAATCTTTTATTCATGTTTTGTCTTATAAATTTTTCTGCAATATTATACCCAAAAAATGAATTACATAAAACTAAATAAATCTGCAATCCGTGATATATTAGATATGGCAAATATCTAAAATAACACATTTCTAAGTTTTTGTTCCAAAAATAGCATCATTAGTTTAAATTTCCAATAATAGCACAAATTTAAGATTAAAATGCATTAAAACTATATTTTAATAGAAAAAATTAAACCCTAAATTGGAAATAATGAATCCAAATACAATACTTTAAATTTATGTATAATTTATTTAAAATAAATAAGTAATTTCACATAAGTATTTGTGCTATTTTTGAAAATTTAATTTTATGATGCTAAATTTAGAAATTTTTTTAAAAAAGTGCTATTTTAGAGTATTACTCTATTAGATATCCTACTACATTTATTTTTGTCATGATATCCTAGTACATTTAATACAACTAATTTTTTTAACAAAAAAAAAACTAGTAGTTCAGTATAATCACGGCGATTAGCGTTGTTATTTTAGTATGGTATGTATAGATTTTCTTACACATTAACCTTTATTATCTATCTGATCACTCATTTGTATGCTACTACGTTTAATACACATTACCATTTTTACTGTATTTGTGCTTCAGAATTATTTAAAAAAAACATATTCCGAATTTAGAAACCACTGAAAACATAAATATATGAAAAAGTCTTAACAGACAAATATCTTTCATTTAAGTGGTGTTGTATCTATCATATTTGTTGACATTTTTACAAAAATAGAAAAATAGCAATGAATTTTGAGTAATACCTTAAAATAGTATATTTTAAAGTTTTTTTTTCTAAATCTAGCATCATAAAATTAAATTCCCAAAAATAACACAAATACTTATTTGAAAATATTTATTTATTCTAAATAAATTATACATAAACTTAAAGTATTGTATTTGGGTTCATTATTCTCAATTTAGAGTTTAATTTTTTTTCTATTCAAATATAGGTTTAATGCATTTCAATCTTAAATTTGTATTATTATTGGAAATTTAAACTAATGATATTATTTTTGGAATAAAAATTTAGAAATGTGTTATTTTAGACATTTACCCATAAATTTTTAACATCTGTTTGGTTAAATGGATATCATGGGCCTTAATGAATAATGGGCCTAGTTGGGTCTAAATAAACAGCGAAGAGTTCGGATTCTTGTTCAGCGTCGAGAAAAAGCTACGATTGCCTTTGCCTACATTTTCTCTTATGACTCTTTATTAATTCGCTCGTCATTTGCTTTTGATTTTTGTGTGTTTGCACCGAAATTATCTAACTTGTAAGCTTCTTCCTTCCTTTTGTTGTTTTTCTTTCTCTTTGTTTGCTGTCTTGGTTTTGATTTCTGTGTTCGACCTAGTCGGGGTTTTCCCCCTCCGATTCGTTTATGTGATTATGTTGAAAAGTCTACGATCTTCGAGCTTGCAGTAGATTAACTGTCTTTTAGGGATCTTCGTATTTAGGCTTCAGTTATTTTGATCTATTGTGTGAAATTTCGATAGAGCTACCATCGTTATTGGTTGAAATTTCGCATATGAATAGTTTCAACTGTGATTTTGATACATCGGAGGGAGGGAATTTTAAGCTATTCTTAACCTTTTTTATCCGATGAACAAAACATCGTAAATTATTAGTTTGCAAGCTCAAGTATAAATTCTGTATCCAGTACAATGGTGTTGCTTAAATCATCACATAGAATCTCTCACCTCATTCTTTGATTTGTCACAGCTGTGAAAGTTTCTTAAAAGGTGAGAAGAAATGATTGGGTTATTTAAAGTAAAGGAAAAGCAAAGAGAGCAAGCTCAAAATGCTAACAGAGGAGGAGCTTCTGTGAAGAAGCAATCTGCTGGTGAACTTCGTCTTCACAAAGGTATATTCCATTTTATTGATCTTTTGTTGTTCTTACATGTGGACTCTTGTTCAAGTTTCATTTTTTTGTTTTCTGGTTTATCCGATCTTTAAATGCAGATATATCAGAGTTGAACCTTCCAAACTCTTGCTCGATATCTTTTCCAAATGGCAAAGATGATTTGATGAACTTTGAAGTGACCATTAAACCCGATGATGGATACTACCAGTTAAGCAGAGCTTTTACATATCCGTCTCATGCTTAGAGTTAATACTTGTTTGAAAGCTCATTTGTTTTATTGCTTCATCAATTAAACAGTAATGGTACATTTGTTTTCACATTCCAAGTCTCTCCTGTGTATCCGCATGAAGCTCCAAAAGTTAAATGCAAAACCAAGGTAGGCTCCTCTTCCTTTTAGTTTCCATCTTCAAAAGTGCTTGTTTTAATTTATACATACTTTACAAAAGCTGTTTGTTTGTTTGTCTTCTTATTTAGGTTTATCATCCCAATATCGATTTAGAAGGAAACGTTTGCCTGAACATCTTGCGGGAAGACTGGAAACCCGTTCTTAACATAAACACAGTTATCTACGGACTCTTCCATCTGTTCACGGTAAAATTAGCCGGACACCTTGATCGAACTAGTGTTTTGGGTTATCTAAATTCCTTTTTAACTGAGTGTTTCGTTGACACAGGAACCTAATTCCGAAGATCCATTGAACCACGAAGCAGCAGCAGTTTTAAGGGATAACCCAAAGCTGTTTGAGACAAATGTCCGGAGGGCCATGACAGGCGGATATGTTGGTCAAACGTTTTTCCCGCGCTGTATCTAATCTGGTTTGTCTTCTTCAAGTAAAAAGATAAGTACCAAAACCCTTTATCCGCCACTGTATCTCTTCTTCTCTTTCTTGAGAAACCATCGTTTGTTTGTTTGCTCTTGTAAAATCACATTCTGCTTAAGAAAACCCTTTTCCTTCAATCCAGATCTTGTGAACTTCAGTTTGTGAGAGAGTATTCGATAAGGGAGATTGAAAGGAATTGAAAACTAAAACAAATATGGGTTGTATAACATGTTATATTGTCATTTCTTGGGTTCCTTCTAACTAATTTGTTTGATTTCATGCAAAAAATGTTCATAGCTGACTTTTGTTTGTTCGGTTTTTGCTTAAACGAAATTCTGTTTTAGATGGCTTTTTGGTATTGGACAAAGTAACCTAATATATTGTTTAGTTATACCCCTTTATTACTCTCTGTTCAAAACAACCGATGTTTGTACTTTTAATGCAAAATTAATTAAATTTTTATTTATTTTGATTATATTTATTATGTAGTTTATAAGTTAAGAAAAAAATTATGATCAACGAATCGAAAAGTTACAGTCGCAGAATAATTCAAAACGCGAATAACAATTATTGACAGATGCATTGAACGACTAGTAGTAGGAATAGTTTGGTTGAGACTGAAGAACGACGCATGAATAGTTAAATAAATCAAAGTAGATTTAATGTACAATTTGAAATGTTGTTAATATTCCACGCAAATGATCATATCCAAATTGTCTGACAAATTTGTTTTCCACGCAGTTCGAGTTTTTGTTTTTGACACATTTCCATGTCATTTAAAATTTGACCAAATAAAGTTTGTGGGAAATATTAGTTAATTCGTACAGAAAGTTTATGACTTAAATGGTGGTGGTGCGGGATCGACAAGTCATATGCGATCAGGCTTACCTTTCCTTGTCTTTTTTATTTATCTATTTAAAATAGTTCTCATTCAAATTTATTTTTTATAAAATAAAGTAAGATTCAACAAATCACGAGATTGCATGTTGTAGGTTTGTCCAAAACAAGAAGAAAAAATCACATCTCAATTCGTGTTTTTTCCATGCATGGCTCATGTCATCAAAACATCATCGAAACAAACGACGACCCAAAACACAGTTAGTTGAAGCCATGAATAAAAGCATTTAACCAACCTACAGTTCAATTAGTGATCTTATGATAAAATGTTTCTTTTTATTCATAGTTAACTTAATGATAGAATATGTTACGATTTCAATCCGTTTAAGTGATTTAATGCGATGAGATGTTCGTCCGTTTCGATAACTGCAATCTTCATCTCTATATATATTCAAAAGGTATCAGTTCAATCACCAAACACATTCTCATTTCACCAATTAAAGAAAGCAACAAAACAAAACTCTTAAGACTATGGCGTTTCACGGAGTTCTAGTCGCTAGTCCAGGCATGGGCCACGCCGTACCCATCTTAGAACTCGGCAAACATCTCCTGAACCACCACGGGTTTGACCGTGTCACCGTTTTCCTAATCACGGACGATGTCTCACGCTCAGAATCCCTAATCAGTGGTAAAATGCTGACAGCAGATCCCAAATTCGTGATCAAGTTTATTGAGCTCGACGTTTCAGGTCAAGATCTTAGCGGTTTGCTTTTAGCAAAAGTAGCAGAGATGATGAGGAAGGCTTTACCACAGATCAGGTCCGCGGTCACGGAGTTAGAGCCGCGGCCTAGGGTTTTCATAGTTGACTTGTTGGGCACAGAAGCTTTAGTGGTGGCTAAGGAACTTGAGATCAAGAGGAATCATGTTTTGGTCACTACCAGTGCTTGGTTCCTAGCTCTTACCGTTTATATGGCGAGTCTTGACAAAGGGACATTGTATAAGCAATTGAGTAGCAGAGGAGCGTTTCTTATACCAGGATGCAACCCGGTTATGTTTTACCCGGTTCAAGATCCGAGTCAGTATATCCGTGAACTTGCTGAGTCTCAACGAATTGGAGCACAAGTGACAACTGTGGATGGGGTGTTTGTGAATACGTGGCACAGTTTAGAGCCAAAGACGATCGGATCTTTCTCGGTTCCAGAAAATCTTGGTCAAGTTATGAGAGGTGTACCGGTTTGCCCTGTTGGACCGCTGGTTAGACGAGCAGAACCAGGTGTGAAGCACGATGTACTGGATTGGCTTGACTTACAGCCCAAAGAGTCAGTAGTTTATGTTTCTTTCGGAAGTGGTGGGGCACTAACTGCCCAGCAGACTATCGAGCTGGCTTACGGTTTGGAGCTGGCTGGGTACAGGTTTGTTTGGGTCGTCAGAGCACCGGCAGAAAACGATCCATCTGCGTCAATGTTTGACAAAGCCAAGGGGCAGACAGAACAACTTGATTTCTTACCCGAAGGGTTTTTAGACAGGACCAAAGATATTGGTTTGGTAGTCCGTACATGGGCTCCACAAGAGGAGATCTTGGCACACGAATCAACGGGAGGGTTTGTGACTCATTGCGGATGGAACTCGGTTTTGGAGAGTATAGTGAACGGTGTGCCGATGATAGCGTGGCCTCTACATTCCGAGCAGAAAATGAACGCATGGATGGTATCAGAGGAGCTGAAGATCGCAGCACAGGTTAGTGTTGCCGATAGGATTGTGAAAAAGGAAGAGATAGTTGAAATGGTAAAAAGAGTGATGGATGAAGAAGAAGGAAAAGAGATGAGAAAGACTGTTAAGGAACTGATGAAAACAGCAGAAGAAGCTCTCAAGAAGACTAACATTCCAACTGCTTACTTCAACTAAAACTACTTTTTCAACAAAAAAAAACAACAATTTGATAATAACAAAACGATAATACATAATATTTTCTTTATGAGCCAAGAAGATAAAGACGAGGTCCATGGACTGAGAATCTTGTAGGTATAAAACCATATGGTCAAGAAACATGAGCTTTGAATGCAAACTAAAGCAAAGATTGTGTAATAATTTTGGTTTAACAGAGCGAGAGAAGCTAAGAAGCCATCTCCTTAAGCGAAATCTGGGAGGGGATTAAACCGATACACTTAAAGGTTCTGTAGCTTTCTTGAGCCATTCCATTTCGGTCTGGTTCATGAACGGGGTCAGTATGTCTTTGCATTTCAAATGGTATGTGTTTAACCAATCAATCTCTTCCCGAGTCAACTGGTCTAGATTGATTAGTTTCATTTGATACGGTGCCTGGAGAGAGAGCGAGAGAGTTACTCAGACATTCAAATACCGATGATAAGAAAACTAGGAACAGTTAAGAGATAACGAGCAGGTACCCAAGTGATATGCTCGAATTGCAGGTAGCCCTTGTCGCCAAAATTGAATTCGGTCTCAGCTTCATTGACAACAAGAACATTCTCCAGCCTAATACCAAAGTTCCCGTCTTCATAGTAACCAGGTTCTGCAAAACATAAAAATAAATACGGCCTATCAGAACATGATCCAGGTTAAAACAAACATGCAAAATATCGAGCTGTTGTTGCAGACATGTACCGTCTGTTACAGTCATGGTAGCTTGGAGAGGTACATTCCTAGCACCCGGTCTGAAACTAACTTGGTGAGGTCCTACATATTACACCATAAATGAGTCGTCACAGTAAATTAGTTGATATTCAAAAAGATTATTGTCAATGACAATATATAAGAAGTGAGGATAAAAATGAGGGAACTCATCACTTGCCTTCATGAACGAAAAGGTAAGAGCCGACTCCATGTCCAGTACCATGTCGATAATCCAATCCGTACTTCCACAAAGGAGCTCGAGCAAGAATATCAAGTGTATAGCCTGTTATTTATGATATAACCAGACAGAAATATAACAGAGATCAATAGTAAAATTACTCTTAATTCAACGCAAAGTCTGAAGTTGGAACAGAGCAACGTTAAATGAGACTATAAATTACCACTTGTTCCCTTCGGAAACCGAGCATTTCCTAGTGCAACATGACCCTTGAGGACCTAAGGTGCGACGCATTGAAGATATATTAGCAAATATGGTTATTCCAAATAAATAAGAAAGTAATACTCATAAAATTATATTCGTTAACTACATACCGCAGTATAGCAGTCCTTCTCATGAGCTGAAGGTTTTCCAAAGTGAACAGTTCGGGTAATATCAGTTGTTCCATCCAGATACTTTGCACAAAGACATCGAAATAATTGTATTTCTGAGTAAATACTTTAATTACGTTAAGGGGAAGCTTAAAGTATATACTCAATCATGTGATATAAACCTGTGCTCCTGAATCACATAAGTAAATTTGGTCAGGGTCCATCTCGGCACAAGCTTCTGGCTCTGGTGAGTAATGAATAATCGCAGCATTTGAACCAACCGATGATATAGTAGGGAAGCTTAAACCTCTAAAATGCTGTATCCACGTGAAAAACAAGAGAAATGTGATTCATCTAAGAAACTGATTTCAAAGAAAGCGTTTGAATTTTTCAAATACTTACATGAATGAACAATAAGAGAATTAATTCTAACTTTGTTAGGATGTTATGCGTAACCATTATTACCTCTTTTGCAGCTCGGAGAGATTCCAGCTTATCGCTCACAGTAACTTCGGTAAGCTTATTAGAGGTCTCCCTGGTTTGTTTGTTTGTTTTTTTCAAAAGCAAAACTCATTAAGTCATGAATTATGGAAAAATGAGCAGATCTGGACGAAAACAAAACAAAGAACAAAGAGATGCTTACAACGGTTTCTTTTTGTTTGCCTCTGCTTCCAAAAAGTATCCAGAAGCTCCATAGAGTTCCTGCATCTGTTGTTTCACCAAGACGGTTGTACATGAAGCAATCATCAATATAGTTTTGTTCAAGATTTAAAAGATTATTAGTTTTTCTGCCTATTCAGACCTGCTTATCGAGCCAAACAAGATACTGGACAACAGCTGCACCATCACGAATATGTGCCTTCTTGAGTCCTTCGAGCTCAACCGGGTTCTAAGTAACATAAAGGAGTGGAAGCAATATATACATAGTACGTAACACAATAAAAAGACACATTCTCAAAGAACATTCATTGTTACCTTCAAGGCTTTTGAGAGGGATAGAGGAGACTGTTGCAGAAGGACCTTATCAGCACACAATTTGGAATAAAGTGCATAGCAACACGAAGCAGGATCCACCCATATCCGATCAGTCTGGTCAGAATCGATTTCCATGTCCCTTGTAGCCTCGGGTTGAACAATTTTAGAACTGAATGAAGAAACAAGTTGATCCAAAGCAAGCAATGACACATCCGAAATCACATCTGTGTACTCCCGGACTTCTATACCGAGCCCTTTGAAATAAGCGTTTGCCTTCATTACAAATTAAAATATTCACAAGTTACTGAACCAGCTGTAGCACAATTATAATATATTACAGAACTAAAATTTGAATGTCTGACCTCGTCGGATACTTTCTTTTTGTCCACATAGAGGAACGCAGAGTCGATTGTAACAATTGCAAACGCATGAACAACGGGACAGTAAGCAACATCAGTTCCACGGATATTGTATAGCCAAGCAACCTGCATAAAACGACGAAAAACCTCAATCAGTACATTCCACATAAAATTGAGAAAAAGAGAGTTTTTTATTCTAATCACACCTCATCAAGAGCAGTGATGACCAAACCACGAGCACTCTCTTGCTTAAGCTTTGCCCTCAAATCTTCCAATTTCTCAGAGACAGAACGGCCAGCGAATTCCAAGGGATGAATAACAACTGGACTCATCTCAGAAGGTGGACGATTCTTCCAAATTTGGTCCACGAGATCAGTTGTGGTCGGGATTAATTTCTGATTCTTCTTAGCAAAAGACTTTCCCCATCTATTCGCAGTGTCTACTGAGACACACCACGAATCAACACCTATATTTGCCTCTTCAGGTAGATTCTACATTGTCCCAACAAACAAAAACAATAAGATCAATCAAACCAAAATCAAAGAAACATATCAAGTAATTGTATTTGTGTGACTCACATCTGACATCCAAACTTCAACAAGAGGATCTTCTCCCATACGCATTAGAGTCCATTCTTCGCTGAGCTGTTGCATTGCTTGCAAGAAGTAGCGACCATCAGTCCAAAGCCTTGCTTCGTTTTTCGTGATAAGTGCCAAACCTAAATAATCGGCGATCAAAATTTCGTCCAAAAATTAATTGTTATAAGTGCCTACGATTGTCGATCAAAATTCAAATAAACGATTTATCAAATCCAGAAGAAGAAACGTAGAACCAACCTGCACTTCCATTGAATCCAGACACGAACTCACGGCGTTTGTCTCGCGCAGAAACATACTCGCTCTACGTAGAGATTGAAACACGATTAGACTAAATTAAAAAATAAAAATCGGAACTTTTTCAAATCTACGAACAGAACATGATTAAATAGTAAATCAAGTAAGCAGAGATCGGATCATAATACCTGGTGATAATCTTCGGCAGGAACAACCAAAGCGTCAAGAGGAGGAGAGTGAGACGCCATTAGTGACCTCAAGGAAGATAGAATCTCGGACATGGCGGTGTTCGGCTCACAGAGAACTTGTTTGCTTCGGAATTGATTTGTCGCAAGGAGAAACACAGATGTAGAGGCTTGAGAGAGACTGGATAGTATATTACAGATATATTATATATACATACAACTACTAAAGTTTACGTCTTTCAAGGAATCCTAATGGCTGACGCAACTCGAACAGTTACATTTTCTTATGTTTTACCGATTTGTAAATTATTATATTTTGAAAAGATAATTGTTTGATAACACATCCATTCAACAATTCCAAATTTAGAAAACAATAATAATAATTTTTTTAAGAAAACACATGTACACACAACCATTAACACGTAAGCACCTCTATGATGATGCAGGGTTCTTCAAAAATGGGGAAGCTGAAAACACTGAAAAAAAAAGAAAATATATCGAGGGAATTGAAAAGAAGATGGATTTTTATAAGATTATTTAACGGGAAGAAGGATTGAATCAAGAGAACAGAGAAAAAAAATTTATAAAAAGGCATCAATGTTGTGCAAGCCTCTTGACTATTGCAGCCATGTAGTTTCCTTGATGTTCAGCAAGAGCCAGTTCTGTTTCTGTTGCTTCTCTTGAGCCATCACCAGCGAACACACCGGCTCCATAAGGCGAGCCTCCACGGATCGAGTCCATCTTGAACATTCCAGCTCCAAAAGTGTAGCCTATGGGGACAAATAACATCCCGTGGTGCACCAGCTGTGTGATTGCTGTCCAACTGCAAAAAAAAACACGGCATGGAATTAGCCCAAGCGTTCAGTGCTTGACATTCAAAGTGAAAGAATAAAGGCTCTTCATTGTACACTTGTTGAGATATCTGCAAAAGCTTTTCTGACGCTGAAGCATATTAATTACCACAGTTATGTTTCTCTATCAGTATCATAAGGAAATGGAAAACATATGTGTGAGGGAACCAAACTATCACAGAAGCCAAATGACAAGAAAAAACAAAAAACAAGAAGGGTATCGATTCCATAGAACTCGGGAGTACTAATAGCTGAAGAGACCTTTAAGCAAGTGCAAATGATGACTGAAAAGGCAATGCAGAATCTATCTACGACCTTCAATCCATGCAATTTATTGGAGGCAAGGCAAAACTCTCAAGTCTATAAATTTAGAACTTTGGGTGCTGAGAAACTGAGAATCTACTCTAATAAAGTTCATTTTACAATTTCTTACAGATTTCCCCTCATTACAGGAAACACCAGCCTAGTATACTAGCAGTCCTATCATACCAACAGAGGGCAGTACTTAATTGTAGCCAGATTAGGATTCACAATAGACACCAATCCGATGGAGGTTCGGAAATTATATCACTACTAGAATCACTTGAAATGACTGGTTTATAATTAAGGAAGAAACCAAACATCAAGCAAGCAATTCACCAAAGTTATAGTCATCTCTGAGAATTTTAAGCTAAAGATATAATCTACCATATATTATAAACTCGGTTGTAGTACTTTCAGCTTTAGCAACCACCTAAAACATAAAGTTCAAGACTTTCTAAAGGTGCATTTATTTCACATGGTGGGTGGTGGCTCAATCAAAAGACAGAGCTATAATGAGAGCAATTGAAAAGTTGTACTCCAGATTCAGCTACTTCATTTTCGAACCAATCCAATTACGAAAAATGGAAGGAGCATAAGAAGAAGAAGACGAAGAAGAAGAAGAGGAAAAAGCTTACGCAGTGGTCTCTTGTCCTCCTCCTTGAGTCCCTGTACTCACGAAGAATCCAGCCGGCTTACCGGCGAGTGTCTGCTCTTTCCATAGTTGTCCCGTTGAATCAAAGAATGCCTTCATCTGCGCAGCCATACATCCATATCTCGTCGGAAATCCAAACAGAAATCCATCAGCCGCCGCCAATTCCGCCGACGTAATCTCCGGTATATTCGCATTCTTTGGCGGCGCCTTCATCTGCTCAACAACCTCCTGCGACATAGTCTCCGGCACTCTATACAGCGTTGCCTCCACTCCGTCAACAGCATCCACGCCCTTTTTTATCCTCTTCGCCAAGCTCTCGACGTGACCGTACATTGAATAGAACACGACAAAAATCTTAAGTAACGGGATCCGCCTAGCCGCAATCGCTGGGGTTGTTCCCGCAGTATTCGTCGCCGTAGTTCGATCGCCGTCAACAGTTGACTTGTCATCCTCAACCGGGATCGGAGCATTAGCAGAGTCATCTTCGTTTCTGGGAATATCGCCGGTTGTGGCGAAAGATGACGGCTTCTTCTTGTTCTTGCTGGGAACGCATCCGCCTCCTTTCCCCATCGAGAAAATCTCCCAATTTCCGTCAACGACTCTTATTTACAAATAAGTAAATCACATGAAAAAAAAAACTTGACTTTATTAATCAATTTACGACTTAATCGCGATTAAAAATGGAATTAAGCAAAGATTTAACACCTCGCATTATCACAGTCACGTTAACGAAAACGACGCCGTATCTCTTACGGTCAATATTGGTTATTTTTCCGACAATCAATATTTGGACATTGAGTAACAATTGGGCTTACTTTGTTAGTTTCATACACGCGTTTAATTAACTGTGAAGTGTATTATACAACAAATGTGAGATATCATCATTAAATCCAACTGAAAGGGAAGATACAACAAATGATGTTTTTAGTAAATACACTTCACAGTTAATAAGGGATAAATGAAACTAATAAATATCATTTAAAGAAAAAAGTTTTCAATCTTCATCTAATAAAATTTACAGTATGGATTCCATTGTAATCAAATATACTATCTATTTATTGTATTTTATTGCCAATAATGCTATTGATGTGACATTTGCTTTTTGAATAAATGAGTAGATGAGTCACACAAACAATGGCTATCGTGTCAAAACCTTATCCAGTACCACGTGTACAGCTGGACCTCTCCTTGTCGTACGTGTCAGATCATCAAAAACCCTAAATCCCAAAAAATTTAATGAAAAAAAATTAAAACTTTCCTCTTTCTTCGCATTCTTCTCCTCCTATTGGACTTCGCCACACCAGATCGGAGAATCTCAATCCTCTTTGTATCCCAACACATTCAATGAACCAGTAACAGAAGCCAAGCGAAACCATCGGGAATTATTTTCCGCAACTGGAGTTATCTGATCTGTCGGAGAGGAAAGAGGACGTGTTGGCATCTTTGTCTTACTCTCTCTAAAATTTAGGTGAAATCCTAGCTGGACTTCCACATCAGTCTTTAAGAGCTCCTCTGTGTATTTGTTTTTAAGTATTTTCTTGCCTTTCTCGTTTAATCTCTTTATGGAAACACCCTTGCATGTACATATATGTACGCTTTTATATGATGATTTTGTGTTGAACTTGGATTGAATTTGTTTAACAGATGAAGATAGATACTATTTCGGCCTGGAGACTTCGTTTCTGCTAACGGATCCGTTTAAGAAGAAATTTTGAGTTTTTTGTTGTTTCTGATGCTTGAATTGTGTGTGTGACGATGCATGATGATTTGAAGGTCCGAGACTTTTAGACTGTAGGATTACTGTACAAAAAAGGGTACTTGCTCGTGTTCTGATTAAAGCAATTTATGTTTCGTGATCCTGAATTGCTTCTCTTTTGGGTTTTGTTGTCTGTAATCAAGTTTCAATCTTGGTTCGATACGTAGTACAGAGCATAAGCTTCATCTATTTGAGTTTTGGATTTAATCTTCATGTGATGTTTTATGACAACTATATTCTGTTTATGTGCTTTCGAAATTTCTGTCTTGACAAATTCTTTCCTCTTCTGTGTAGCCTGAATAACGCAAGAACTAGCTCATAAAAAATGGGAACGAGTGAAGAAAAAACGCCATTTAAACCTTGCAAACAACCGTCTTCCGCGCAGGTTGGTCCTCTTCTTCTCCCTTTCTGCACCTGTCGTTTTGTGTTTGCATATTTATGTGCCTAAACAGTTGGACTAGATTTTTCTTTAATCTACGTCTGTTTGATGTATCTACCTCTTGTTTGTAGGACATTCCTCCCACGCCGTATCCAGACTGGTCAAATTCAATGCAGGTTCGTGAGCCACGATTAGTCTCATAGTGTTGTGTCTTCTTTATCGAGACAGCAGGCATAACCTAATAGTATGCTCAATTCTTTAGGCTTATTATGGCGGTGGAGGTACTCCGAACCCTTTTTTTCCATCCCCGGTTGGATCTCCTAGTCCTCACCCGTATATGTGGGGTGCTCAAGTAAGCTTCCGTTGTATCGTTGTTGATGTGATCATAAAGAAAAAAGAAGTTTGCATTTTTTTCTCTGGAAAAGATTAACGTATGATTTACTTTCAGCACCATATGATGCAGCCTTATGGGACACCAGTTCCGTATCCAGCAATGTATCCCCCGGGGGCAGTTTATGCTCATCCTAGCATGCCCATGGTAATCATTATACTATTAGTTCAACATAAGTTATCGTTTACTACATTTTTCTCTCTGTTACATAATGCATAGACAAATGATGAAGTAAAAAACGTGTAGCCTCCTACTTCTGGTCCAACCAATAAGGAGACTGCGAAGGACCAAGCCTCTGGCAAGAAGCCAAAGGGGAGCTTGAAAAGAAAGGGTGAAGGAGGTGAGAAAGCGCCCTCTGGTTCAGGGAACGATGGTGTCTCTCAAAGGTGGTACTGTTAACACACCTGTTTAACGTTTTACTTCTTGAAATTAATATTCTATGTAGCAGAATTTTATGTGATTCATGAGGAAGCGTCGATGTAATTATGATTTTTTCGGTTGCAGTGATGAAAGTGTCACAGCTGGTTCCTCTGATGAAAATGCGAACCACCAGGTACAGATATGAGTTTGATGTGTTCTCTGTTGCTTGAATGATCTGTGCAATGTTGTATTAAATTTTCATGTTGATGTAGGAACAAGGTTCGGTTAGAAAGCCGAGCTTTGGACAGATGCTGGCGGATGGTATGCTTATCAAAGCCAAAAGCTTATTACTCTCCTTTGCTTGCGTTTTCTTTGTGCTTGACTTGGTAGAGTTTCCCTAAACAGCAAGTTCTCAGAGTAATACTACTGGTGAGATCCAAGGTTCAGTGCCCATGAAAGTCCGGGGGACTAATCTGAATATCGGGATGGACTTATGGTCTTCCCAGGCTGGTGTAGCTGTGAAAGTGAGACCAAATCATCATATATCTTATCTTCACGTGCAAAGTAAGTAGCCTTTCTGATTTGGATGCAAAATTCACGTGTTTACTCAACAGGATGAACGAGAGCTCAAGAGGCAGAAAAGGAAACAATCCAACCGTGAATCCGCTAGGCGGTCCAGACTACGGAAGCAGGTTGTGTAATATCTCTGTGTTAGTATCATTTCACAATGTTTGTTTCTAATGTATACTTATGCCATGATACACCATTTTGAATAGGCGGAATGCGAACAACTTCAACAGAAAGTAGAGAGTTTGACGAATGAGAACCAAAGCCTAAGAGATGAGCTTCAGAGACTCTCCGGCGAATGTGAGAAGCTCAAGAGTGAGAACAATTCTATCCAGGTAACAACTCTTGAATCTCTCCAATTTCGATTTTATTTGACGACACACTCATTTGAATAAATACAGGATGAGTTGCTAAGGGTGCATGGACCAGAGGCCGTAGCTAATCTAGAACATCATGCTGATGGGTCTAAAGATGGTGAAGGAAACAATTAACAGTTAGGAACACATGGAACTTGATAACGGGTTATTGGGATTTTTCAGCACAGGATAAAACCTTATTTGTAAACCAGTCTAAACCAAAGTTATTTGAGATTACATAACTATACAATTGTTTTGACATATTTGTGTAATAGAGATTGGACATAAGACAGTAAAAGCTGCAAAAGTTGTGCCTAGACTTATTTGATTAGTTTTCAATCTTCATGATCGGATTCTGAATCTTGGTTTGTTGCTGTTGATGGTTCGCGGCTAATGTTTGCGATTTCTCCATGTCGTTGGTTTGGTGGAGCAACATCATTGGCTGTGGAAGCAAGAAGTCGAATAAAATCAACAGCTCAGAGGTGGATTTAGGAGGGCTACCTAGCTAATTTCATTGTTCTTGATAATATGAAAAGAGAGAAAATTAGAGTTTGAAGACTAGCCTGAACCCAAGATTTTGACAATCATCGATCGCACAAACCGTATTTCTCCTTGGTGTGACCTAGCTACCTTGACCTGCAAATGTTTTTGTTAAGAGCATTTGTACAGCAGCTTGATGTCTGAAGAAAACAATAGTTTACCATTTCTTCATACACTCCATTCACGAGTCGATCCACTCTAGTTTGGTGCCGTAGGAGGAAAGGACGGATGTGGTTGATATATATTTGTTTTGATCCCTATCGCAGGAAAAAAGTAAGCAATTTAAATTACAGCAGAAAGAACCGATCAACTGGTTTAAGGTTCTTAAATTTTAGATGATGACTACAAAGAGATGGGAAAGTACTTCGATGGTTGGGAGTTGAAGCCAGACAAGGAATGCAAATTTCACATGATAATACAGTGGGAACCTGCAAACAGACAGTTTATTGAGTAATATTACTCTGCGTATAATGGAAATGATATCCTATAATAGACTTCGATAGGTCCCTGTTTCTTAATAAAGTCCACTGGAAAAAAACAAGAAACTGTATATCTAAAGTAACTTTCAAATATAGTATTAAGATGCCATTACCAAGAAATGAGCTTGTCTGTGAACACTTCAACAAGGCTGAAAGAACCATAAGCTGCAAAGAAGGTAAAGAGAGAAGGAAAACATCAAATGCAATGTGAAAGAAGGCAATGGAGAGAGCGATAGGCTCTTGAAAATGAATATCATAAGAACAGTAGAGAACAGTTGAAGATGAGACGTAGAAAAGAATTAGGAAGATTATGCCATTGCAATTACAATATTCAACCTGCCCAGTAAATGAGCCATTTTTGTTGTTCATTCTGATCTCTATTCTCAATTGCCTTGAAGGTGGAGTATACAGGCAACCCGATGCCAATGGAACAGCTGCAGGAAACAAGATTTAGGCATACCGCTATAATCAAATACTTGGGAGTCAACTACTGCTATAAAACCTTTTGATTGAGATAAGAACCCAAAAACAACATGAAAAGACAACTTTTTATGGATAGAAGGAAAGGAAAGGTTCCCCAATAAGAGACTGAGTCTTGTCCAAAAGATACCCTAAAGTATTCCAACATGACATAGAACCCTTGTCCAGTCAGCTTTCCTACCACACTACTTCACAGATAAGAATCTACTCAATCAGATCAAAATCTAACCAATACCTACAAATCAAATCACCCAATTCATCGATTTTATTGTACCATTGATTTAATGGGTACCATCTTACAATTAGAACATAGTGAGAAGAGAGAAACTCACCATGCTGTACGAAGTACGATATTGGAACCAAGTGGGGAAAGCAATACACGCAACCCAACCTGAAATTTCGTAGAGAACAAATATTTCCCTCAATCAAAATCATGTACATTATATCACTCAAAAGGTGTGAAATATCGAAATGTTTAGGAATTGAAACAAACCCTTCTAAAATTGACTCCAGATGGTAAGCCAAAAGACTACGGAAGAAATGTAAATTCAACAATCAATGCAACGCAAAGACCTAGACTTTTTGACGATTAGACAAAACCGCAGGCGATGTTACGGTATTTTGAATTCGAAAACGGAAGTACAACAGAAGAGATTACGGAAACCACCCAATAAACGTACATACCCAATCAAGTAATCATAAAATCATCAATACAAACAAATCCCAAAATCACGGATCGGGACAAAAGACCATACAAGCGGAAACAGGCATCTGAGAAAGGGAAGATTACCTCGCTGGTGAAGCCGGATCCGAGAAGCGCCATGGATGGAATCTGTGAAGCAAAACCGCTCATCGGAAATTCGTACGTCGGTTAACTAAATTGATAAACTCAGTTTTTCCTGCAAAAACACACTCTCGCAAAAGGTCACTCTCGTTTGAAATGGGATTATGAATGATTAAAGAGGCCGGACAAAGACTTTCTGAGATATATATTTATGTTCTTATTTAACAAAGAAATACCAAAGTGCCCTTCCTGACCGGATTCGCTACGTGTCATGTTCCATTATAATTTATGTTCCACAAAAAACCATATGTTATACAAACTTGTTAAGAGAGTCCTCCATAACAAAGTGGTCATTCTCTAACCTAATGATGATTTAATCTAGATCATCAACATTCTACTATATTTTTATATACTCAGATGATATAAAAATTCACAAAATATGGCCATTTTAGGAGGTCGAGACGACTCTTCATTATCAAAAAGATCATGTAGCCAACATAAGTGATCGCGAGCAACATAAGATTGAATCAAATTAAGTTTCGTTACGTTTTGAGTGATGAAGTTGCCCATATGTTTGTAACCGGTCGTTTGGAATACAAAAACCAAACTCGTAAAAAAAAGCAATATCTAAAGTAAGTTCCGATGCCTTGTAACCCATGCATGCCTTCGACCTATTCACTAGACCGATCAGTACTTTGGTTTCGAGTGCGAGTATGATATTGTCGACTCCGTGGGAAGTAAAAAACATTTCCAATTTACCTCGTCCCGGCAGAAGCTCTTCTGCTATATACAAGTACCTTTCCTTCTCCATTTCTTAAGTTTCCTTCTCCATTTCTTAAGTTTCCTTCTCCATTTCTTAAGTTTCCTTCTCCATTGTGTTTCAACCCGAACAATTTATTTCCATAATAATAACCTCACTGTATTAACGGCCACAGATCTTATTCACCAACTTTTTGACTGTCGTATTTCCGGACTAGTGGTGTTATTGGGATTTCTGTGAAAAGTTGATATCGGTCTAATTAGTACAAATATCACTATTTTCAATCAAAATGTTCCACAATTTTAATTAAAATACTAAAGAATTGTCTGTGTGTCTTGCAACAAAATTAAGAAATACATATTACAGTCATGTTTTTTTTTGGTCTGGAATTCTAGATAGAAATGCATTCAATACGTCTTTGAAAACGACTGTGCTTTGCTGCTTTTCTTCATACGACGCCGTGTCGGTGTTTTTTGGTGTGATTTTATCAAATCCAACGGTCGCGATCGACGCTTACTTATAATATTTGTTATAGATTTAAGATTAACAGTTCATATTTCACTAATGACAGTGCCCCAATAGTTAAAGATTAGAGAGGGAGCTTTGAAACACCATGATTTTTTTTTTTCAAAATATTATTAATAATTTTATGGGAGGACAATATTATATCACATAAACTTATACTACCCACGGTTTTTTTACCAAAACTTTAAACTTTTCTATTGTATTACACAATCACACTTTAATTGTACACGAACTTTGTAAATGTCTATAAAATTCCACAAATCATAATTTTCCGGTGAAATTGCGTTAAATGCACGGTAATCGCATTTAATACATTACAATTACATTAATCGAATACTGACCTAAATCATAGAAAATCAAAATTACATTAACCGACACCGACATATTGTTATTTGGATCGATTTTGAATTAACGTAATCGTAATATATTAAATGCAATTACCATGTATTGATCTCAATTTCATAGCAAAATCATGATTTGTGGAATTTTAAAAACATTTACAAAATTCGTGTAAAATTAAGATGTGATCAGTTACTTTGTGTAGTATAATAGAGAGATATAAAGTTCAGGTGGAAACACCGTGAGCAACATAAGTTTGTGTGATATAATAGTATCATACCTAATTTTATTCTGATAAATAATTTACTAGCATTTTTAAAATATTATAAAATATAAAACTTCAGTAACTAAATCTTTAACTGCACTGTAAATTTAAATCTAATTCTAAAATAGTAAACACAAATCCAAATATTGAAACTATAATTTTTAATATAATATTTGTGTTAATTTTGAAAAACGAAATGTGTTTAATAATATTTTTAGCGGAATTTTTGTTTTTTGGTAATTTAAGGTGTTTTCCTGTTTTTAACTGAAGTCAAAATCGAGCCGACACTTTCGTGATTACAGTGAATCTACTAAAATCGATTCATGAGAGCTCAGATTTGGCTCACCATCACGCAACATTCTTGAGTGTATTTTATCTTTGAGATCGAGATGAAGGAGGACGATGCATTGCCGACGACTACTACTGGTACGGCAACGGGAACAGCTGTGGTGAATTCGAAGAAGGATAGCTCCGAATCGGTCTTGTTTGGAAGAGGTCGTTACAAGTTCTGGGCATTTTCTGCTATTATGCTGCTGGCTTTTTGGTCGATGTTCACTGGCACCATCACTCTCCGGTTATCCACCGGAAATCTGAACCGGTTTTCCGAAGATCTTGGGATTCCGAGCTATGAGAACCTCGACGTTCTGGTTAATCTCTCTCTCGTTCTATTTCTCGAGTTTTTGGCTCATTTGGTGTGTAATCGATTGAACTGATTTATTCTTACTATAATCTGATTTTGGGGTTTGGATTTCTGGTTTTTAGGAAATGGAGGAGAGAGAGAAAGTAGTGAAGCATATGTGGGATGTTTATACTAACAGTCGTCGGATCAAATTGCCTAGATTTTGGCAAGAGGCATTCGTTGCTGCTTACGAAGAACTCACCAGTGATGTGCCTGGGGTTAGAGAGACGGCTATTAGTGAAATTGCCAAAATGTCTGTTCAGTCTATCACTCTTGATCCACCTCCTTCCCGATCAATGGTGATGATTCTTGATTCTACATACGTATTTGTTTTTCTGATTCTAATAGATGATCCTATGTCCTAGTTTTCTTGATGTGTGTGAGATAAGTGGCTTAGAATCAGTAGATACAATGGATGGTGGTAGAAGTTACCTCTGGTTTCAGTACTCTCTCTTTCATAGTTTCTATTAATGGGCTGAAGTAAATTGTAATGTTCCATCTGGAATCTGGAGATTAGCCATTGAAATCATGTGTTACTCTGTAAGTTTTCACAAGTTAAAGATAGAATGTCTATATTCTTTGCTTGTCTGTGATTGGTGAACAGATATATGTATCCATGCTTCATTATCCAAACTTTCAAATACCCATATGAACCTTCGTTACACATTGTTCTGTATAATGGTTAAGGTCTAGCGTTTCTGGAGACTGGATTGTTTCAGGGCTTAGGTTATTACATTTTAGAGAGTAGTAGCATGTGACTCAGTAGATTATGTCTTGTTGAAATTATGTTGGGAGATTTCAGATAGCTATATCTCCCGGTTTTGTTTATTGCATATACTGAACACCTCTTTTCGTAGAAGTTGGTTGGTCAAGTTTGGTATAGCTAGTTCAAGTTAGCTTCTTGATAAACATCAGGATTCATATTGAAATTTCTTCTTTTAGACTGTTCATAGAGTAACCGGAGTATTCTGATGCACCTAAACTCTACTTTTCTTGTGTGTTCTCAGAGCGCAAGGGAATTGAGAAGAAGCTGGAAGAGAATTAATTCTACAAAAGCCAGCAACAAGTAGCTGATAATGATATCGGTAACACACTTACATATAAACCTAAGATCATTTGTACGTGCTGAAGCCAAAAGAAGAACACTACCAAATGGATTGTTCAATTTGGGAGATTAAAGATTTTTGTTTCGTAATCAATTTGCTCCGTTTGAGTTCTATCGATTGGTAATTTACAGAGACCTACTTATATATATATGTAGAAACTTGGATCCTTATGATATATTTCTTCGTCTGAGAACTTCAAAATTTGGGGTTCCTGAATATGTGTTTTATTGGCTGATTCAAGCCCAAGATCTCCATTGTTGTAAACAAATTCACATTTTCAACATTTGGAAATATTAGTATTTACGTTTGCAATTGGAAATTGAATTTTGTGCTAATAAATTTGAATTGTACATTGATTTAATTTGTTATAAACCTTAATTTAGACGTTAATGCAAACACAATCAAAACAAAGAATTGCAGTCAATTCTCAAGGAAAGCATTTTTACGCGGGGTTTTACTCTCATCCTATAAAACAGCTTTATGAACAAAAATAGATTTAGCAAAAATGAAGTGCCCGTACTGCTCATCGGCGCAGGGACGATGTGCCACCACGAGCTCCGGTAGATCAATAACGGAGTGCTCATCTTGCGGACGCGTAGTGGAAGAACGGCAGATGCAGAACCACCACCTCTTTCATCTCCGCGCCCAAGACACTCCTCTTTGCCTGGTCACTCCCGATCTCCAAACGACGGTGCAACCGTCTCCGGGAGACGAAGAAGATCCTTTTGAGCCTACTGGATTCATTACCGCCTTCTCTACCTGGTCCCTAGAGCCCAGCCCGATCTTCGCTCGTTCCTCCCTTTCCTTCTCCGGTCATCTCGCTGAACTAGAACGAACCCTAGAACTCGCTTCGTCCATATCGAATTCTTCGAATTCAAATTCTTCGACGGTTGTGGTGGACAATCTTAGGGCTTATATGCAGATCATCGATGTGGCTTCGATTTTAGGGCTGGATTGCGATATCTCTGAGCATGCTTTCCAGTTGTTTAGGGATTGCTGCTCTGCTACTTGCTTGCGGAACAGAAGCGTTGAAGCCTTAGCCACTGCTTGCCTTGTTCAGGCTATTAGGGAAGCTCAGGAGCCTAGAACTCTACAGGTATCCAGAAAACCTATTTCATCACGAGTTTAAATGTCAGATTCAGCTACTGAGCCTCAGTTTCTTGAAATAGCATTGCTAGACCAAAGACATTTGGTATTAACTTTCAGGAATTTCGTGGTTCTTCGTTAATTGGGATTATTATTGTACCACATTGTTATGTTAGAACTTAGCACCAATTTGGTGTCATCGTTTTGAATTGAAAGAAGTAGTGTCTATTTTGTTAGTTCTGGATAAATCATCAATGCAATTTCTTGAACAGCTGCCTTAAAATGCTGTTAAAGTTTTCGAACTTTGGAAGGAATGCTAGGGTTCTGAAGCTTGTGTGTTTGCAGGAAGGAATCATGCTTCCGTGTTGGAGTACTTTACCCTCAATCAGTAACTGTTCTTAGTATTTTTCCTGGTTGTTTGACGATATTTTGGATGCATATTCTGTCCGTAGTAATCATAATTTCTCTTTTAGTTTGTATCGGCAGATGTGGACCATTGCTATTGAACTGAAATATCAGCAGCATTTCTTTCAGTTCATTATTGGTACTTGATATCTGTCTAATGTCTTTTTCTTGCTTTGCAAAACAGGAAATATCCATTGCAGCCAATGTACAGCAGAAGGAGATTGGGAAGTACATCAAGATTTTAGGAGAAGCTTTACAACTAAGTCAACCCATCAACAGCAACTCTATATCAGTTCATATGCCAAGATTCTGTACCCTTCTTCAGCTGAACAAATCGGCTCAGGTGTGCTACTAAACTTAATGCGTTTTAGAAAGGCCTAAAATGAAATACAAGTTGCAGATCGATGCCTGGATTGTTTTCCCTCCTTCAGTGATATTTAATATCTTAAAAGTGCCTTCTATGGACATTTCACCATCCAATTTGACCCATTGTGCAACCCCATTCTACTATGATCCCTTTTCCTGTACCAAAGTGTCTATCTGTTTTAAATCTTCGTAGGAACTGGCAACACATATTGGAGAAGTTGTGATCAACAAATGCTTTTGCACTCGTAGAAACCCGATCAGCATTTCTGCAGCTGCTATTTATCTAGCATGTCAGCTTGAAGACAAACGAAAGACACAAGCAGAGATTTGTAAAATAACTGGACTAACCGAGGTAACCCTACGGAAAGTCTATAAGGAACTTCTAGAGAACTGGGACGATCTACTCCCATCAAATTACACACCAGCCGTCCCACCAGAGAAAGCATTTCCCACAACCACAATCTCCACAACCCGCTCAACGACTCCTAGAGCCGTGGATCCACCTGAACCGGGTTTTGTGGACAAAGACAAGCCATCGGTTAAACCAAGTGAAACATGTGATCATGCGTACCAACAACCGAAAGGCAAAGAAGATAAGCAGCCTAAATTCAGGCAGCCATGGCTGTTTGGAACTGCGAGTGTCGTGAACCCAGGGGATATGATAAGTGAGCCAGGAAAACCAAATGCTATGGACTTTGATAAGCAACAACTCGATAAGCAGCAGCAGCAGCAGGTCGGGGATAAGGACACAATTCCTATATATCTAAGACAACATAATCAATTCCCTTCAAATCCGTCTCCATCTTCAGGAATCAGCACAATCAATTGGTCATTCCGACCTACTGGTGTCCCCGGATCTTCCATCAACTTGCCTGTTGTACATCCACCAAAACTGCCTCCTGGTTATGCTGAGATTAGAGGTAGTGGAACTCAAACAGGAAACAAGAATGGTAATAATCCCCATGGAGACTTCTGCTAGAAAAAGTATTGCATTAGTCTAGTCTCCAAGGTGATGACGATCCTCGTTTTGTTACTTAACTCAAATGCTTAAAACTCATTTTTGCATCTTTGCTTATACAAATTCATGATCTTTGCTCTATCTATGGACCATGAATCTGATTATATATATTGAATAAGTTTATTTGACCGGAGTTTCCGAGCTGACGCGTTTTGATGTTGGGCTTTTGTAATTGCCCATTTGTTTTCATGCCCATTACTGTTTTTTCTCCTAAGATCATGT
Organism: Pugionium cornutum; assembly: GCA_018901935.1. Classification (NCBI taxonomy): domain Eukaryota; kingdom Viridiplantae; phylum Streptophyta; class Magnoliopsida; order Brassicales; family Brassicaceae; genus Pugionium; species Pugionium cornutum. The sequence goes on from CM032164.1 coordinate 41,207,507, forward strand.
CGAAGGTGTGGCAATTTGTTCCCATTAATCAATACTTTTTACATAAGAAAAAAGAAAAAATAAAAAAAAACAAAAATATGGAAGAGTCGTGAAGGAACTTGCCACGAAGATTCAATATCAAATGAGAAAACGTGCTTAGGTACGACGCACATACGGTGAAACATATGAGCTGTCCATTCCAAAACGACTTTAAAAAAGAAAATATAAATTTACTTTTTTTTTTTGTTATTATCTTTTGTGTAAAACAACCGCCTCTCATTAAATACGGCTCTAAACACGTTATCTCCCACACGAGATCATTCTTGGACCGTTGATCTTACATCTAATCGTTCGATATCGTCCGTCCATTGGTCCATATCTTCTCTATATAATAACGCGTTGATTTATTAGGTTTCGATACCCGCTTTCTCCATGGTTCTTTAACTTTTTGTTCATCGTTTTCTCTAGATCTCTTTTATTTGTGTGACGTACCGGATGCTTCCCGATGTATTTCGTCACAAGACCGCTCATGATCTACGGATCGGCTACCTACATGAAGAGATCTAGTGTCTCCGATTCAATTCATCGCCGGAAGTCGACGGATCGTAGCGTTCACAATCTTCGAATATCTGTTGAATAGCCTGGTAATCATGTCCTCCCGTATGGATCTGATGATTGATTCGTTTAATTTCCTTTGTAATATTTATTTATTTGTCTAAATCAGATTCCAGATCTGATGTTGGATCCAGAAATTGTTTTCGAGATTCATCGGATCTATGATATTCGCTGGGGTTTTTATGGGTGAGTTGTCGATCAAGCTAATCTGAATCCGTGTGGAGGAGAGATTAATGAAGAGCAAGAAGAAGCAGATATGAGATTTGATATGAGTTTGAGATTGATGGATGTATGAGATGCTTTTAGGGACGATACAGCCTGGAGGGATTTTGCGAGGCTGGAGTTCTGATTAAACATCTTTGTCATCCGACCTTTGCCATGACAGGTGCGCTTGCATGGCAGGTCATAAAATCTTAATAAAAAATATAGTTTCGTGTCGTTGAGGGGAGTTCGCACGGGGGATTTTTTTGCCCGGGTTCTCCCCTCTTGTGTGTGTCTTGATCTCTCTCTTACACACTCTGCTTCCTCGATCTCGCGATTCACTCACAAAAAATTGAGTACCACAGAAATATTTCGAACTGATCAGCGGATCTGGAGACAAGCGGCCAGACGAAGGTACCTTTTTAACTTTTAGTTTTGATTCACCATTCAGCTGAGTATGCATTGAACTTCAAACTAGCTTTGAATTTGGTTAAGAAATTATTTACAATCGAAATTGGCTTGTCAAAGCATAATATGGCTGAGTTACCATGTTAATTTTAAAGCACTTGTCCTCGATTATTACAACACCTCTATCATAAACGCCATTGATTTTACTATATATGTATATATATTCTATCTATCTGTTATCTTCTTCTTTTTAATTATGTGTAAATTATTGTTTATAGTTTTTGTTGTACCCATTTTAAAGGACCTATTACGATAGAAACTTTTCCTCCATACTGTAAACATTCCGTACTGTACTTAGTATGTAGTATATCTATGAGTTCTGCAAATGTCTTCGTCGAGGATTTGCGCACCGCTTCACTGGCTCGAGTTTAGTAGCCATGGATTAATAGCTTGCAGCAGGAGAAGAAGAAAATCGAATACTGGAGGTATCTAGATCAAGTAAAGTTGTATTATATTTTTTGTAACGATGTTTCGGAAAAAACACTAGCACGCAGCTCTTAGTACATTGTTGTTGATGATATAAGCTCTGTTACTGTTTGAATTATTGTACCATGCCGTTACGATGGCTATTGAACGCACTATGATGTTATCTTTGTAGGGTAGTTTTCCTTTATCTTGAAACAGGCCTTACTGTATTAAATTAATTGTAGATGATGATTTTTACTTACTACAGGTTTCAAAGTTCGATTTAAATCTGATTGAGTGTCATCAGACAGTTTGTTGAGGATGGGATTTTGTCTTGATGCTTCACAAGTGATTCAAAGATTGGAGCGACATTGTAAAATAAAACCCTTGGAAGCAAATGGATATGTCCTCAATCACGCAAAGGTTTGTGTAATAGTAGATCTGTAAAAGCTCAAAATGGTAAAGCTCTCGTTAAGAGAGCTTGGTGGTTCGAATCCACCCAGATCTGTCATTTGCACCTTTTTCACTCTTGTCAAATTTTAAACTCAATTATGATTTCTTTAATTTGGTAATTATTATTCATTACTGTTTGACGGAGTAGGTAGTGTTTGCCTCGAAGAAGCATTTGTCGACATCAAAAAGTAGATGACCCAGCACGAACTTCAAAAACTTGGGCTTTACTTTTAACATTTGGCCCATTGTTTTGTTGTATTCACAGGTGGTTGCTAAGTCTCTTTAGAGTTAGCTCTTGACTGTTGCTCGGTTTATCACCTTATGTTTTGAACAGTTTTCGTTTTCAGCGCCGTTGGTTCATTGATTTTTGCGTGTCCCTCAAAGGTCTTAGCGTTGGTGGATACCTTCTCGTCCTAAGTTAAACTTTAAACTTCTTATGAAGATAATGATATAACCTCTTTCGTATGTTCCATATAAACTCCTTTTACGTATGTTACACAAATTCTTTCTTTTATATTTCTGTGAAGCAAAAGATATGAGTATTCGTAAGAGTAGTTGGTTAATTGTCAAACGCAAGAGATTTTAACTATGTTAGTGAGGAAGATTAGAGTCCTTATCCGAATCCTTTTAAAAAAAACATATTTTAAAGATTTTTAAAAAAGCTTAACTGCATATATTTTGAAAATGTTATTCCGAAATGGCATACTGTAAATTAAAAAAAAAGAAGATAGTCTATAGTAAGTTTAGAATAAAACAGAAGCGTAGAACAAAAAAGGAAAAATTGGACTATTAGATACGCCAAATACTGCTTGAGTTCTTCACTATAAAAGGTTGACAGTAATTAGTAGACCCGTTCCGCATGACCCGTCCTCAACGGGTTAAAGATTATTTTTTTAAAAAAAATTTTAACCGTAAAATTCTTGAATCATTTTTTAAAAACCCGTATCCACCCCGCATTAATCTAGCGGGTTTGCGGGTGATCCGCGATCCACTTTGTTTTTAAAATTTTTTAAAAATATTTAATTAAAATAAATCCAAATAATAATAAATCTAAAATTAATACATAATAAATCCCAAAACTTGATCATATAAATTGTTTTTTTGCAGATAATGAGCCAAATTGACACGTCTACTGTCCAATATTTTACACAGCTAACAATTTGTTCTATTTCTAGTTATTTTTTCTAAATTTTTTGTTCGAATTTATTTTAGAAAAAATCTAATTAACAAAAGCAAATTACTTTCTATTTGATTTTTGAGTAATATCCTAAAATAGCACCTTTTAAAGTTTTTCTTCCAAATCTAGCATCATAAAATTAAATTCTCAAAAATAGCACAAATACTTATATGAAAATACTTATTTATTCTAAATAAATTATACATAAACTTAAAGTATTGTATTTGAGTTCATTATTTTCAATTTAGGGTTTAATTTTTTTCTACTAAAATATAGTTTTAATGCATTTTAATCTTAAATTTGTGTTATTATTGGAAATTTAAACTAATGATACTATTTTTGGAACAAAAACTTAGAAAAGTGCTATTTTAGACATTTGCCCTTGATTTTTTATGTTCAATGCATTATTTTCGCTAAATCGCTTTAAGCAAGCTTTTTAAATAACCGTACATGTACCTTTTTCTTATTTTATATATTTTTATTGGCGCATTTCTTTTTAATATATTAATACACTCAAATAACTATTTTATGATGGATTTTATTTTTCTTAAAAACGATCATTATACTTTCTTACATCATTAATTTACATTTTGTTGTGATAAAACATGTCTATATATGCATAGTACGAATAGAACAATTTATTATATATTTTTTATGAAATCATTTATATGAAATATCAATTGCTATATAATAAAATTAAAAAACTTGTAATAATATGAAAAATGATAAAATCTTGGTATTGCTTATTTAGTGACTATATTATAAATTTTAAAAATGTTTGGTCTAAGTAAGATTGTTATAAACCTAAAAATATTGTTTCATATCATATATTACAACTTTTATTTTCCATAAATTTAGCTCTTAAAACTATCTTTCTTATAAAAAATGAGCCCATTTCTTAACTAATATATAGAAATTGAATTCATTAAAAAAAATCGTTTTATAATATTGTGAGAAGGACAACTGTATATTTTACCTAACAATGATTGTGAAAATGATTGTAACATCCCAAAATAGATCAAATGAATTTGCTGTATACAGACTGCTCGCATGAGCTGTCAACAGAAACATTGCTCTTATTTTACTTACTGGAGAATTTCTTCTTTTTCCCAACAATATAGATTAGATCTTCATAAAACAGCTCATAACTCATTTAATGTGAACATCATGCATTTTTATCCTATAGAAAATACAGATATAATTATGAAATTTTCCCAAAAATGGGAAAATTAACTAATTTCTATAAATCTTTAATGATATGGAAAAAGAAGAAAAAATTACTTGAAATTTACATATGTACTAAACCCTTATAAATATAAAGAACATATTTTACTCCAAACATCAATTCAAATTGAATTTGTTCTAAGTTTTCAAAAATGGTGAGGAAAGGTAAAGGTCGTCAAAAGATAAAAATGGTAAAAATAAAAAATGAGAGCAATCTTCAAGTTACATTTTCAAAAAGAAGAGCAGGTGTTTTTAAGAAAGCAAGTGAACTTTGTACACTATGTGGTGTACATATTTTGATGATTGTATTTTCTCCTGGTGGAAAAGCATATTCCTTTGGTCATCCAAATGTTAAAGATCTAATTCATCGTTTCTTAAACCATAACCATAATTCTTCTTTCTACCAACACAACAACAATTTACAACTCATTGAAACTCATCCGGACAATAATATCCAATTCCTCAACAAGATACTTATTCAGGTAAATTTATTATGTATTTTATATGAGATGCGCAATTGTTGTTCGTTTGATCGCCGCAGATTGTCGCCGTAGGTTGTATCGCAATTGTTTGATCGCAAACGCTATAATTTCGCAGCGATTAAAAATTTTGATCGCAACTTTCTGCGGTCGACCGCAGCATTTGACCGCAGGAACCTGCGGCGGTCAAACGAACAACGTTTGGCCGCATGACGCAGCCGCAGGTTCCTGCGGCTAAGAAACGAACAGGCCCAATGTATATACAAAAAACATTGATTCTACTGTAATACATGCTAATGTACAGAGAGTATATCTCATTGCAGGAGCTGACAAAACAGGAAAATGAGAAGAATAAGAGAATGGATTTGGATAAAATAAGAGAAATCAGAGAGAGAAAAGGGAATCAATATGAAAAAGATGTGAATGAACTCGATTTGAATGAAACTAATCATCTAATAAGTGCTCTTCGTGATTTGAAAAGGAATTTGCTAAGTGGAATCTACTGTCATATAAGTGGTTCTCAGAATTATTTAGGTGAAAGTTCTAATCTTTTTGAACAAAGAAGAATGGTGGAGATGAATGCATTCAAGTATGATCCAAACTATAGACCATCGTTTGGATACTATAGCAATGGAGTTATCGTTCCGCAGTCCAATAGGAACTATATGTTAAGCTACAACTTCAACCAGAGCTAGAGTCGGAAGCATCAAGAAGAGACTTTGTGATATGAATTATCCTCTTTTTATCAAAATTTGCATGTTCTATGTGAGTTAAATTTCTATTTTGTTTCTTTTTTTCTGTTTAGTCCATCTTTTTTAATTCGTAGTTGTTATTGCGAAAGAATTAAAATTAAATTTATGAAAAATAAGTGAGAGCCAGAATATATTTATTTTTATAAAAACATATCTGTAATTTCTTTATTATCGTTCATAATAATTTAATTGCGAGATAAAAAGAAATAAGGATAATTATCTAAAATATCATATTTTTAAATTTTTTGTTACAAAAATAACATCATTAATTTAAATTTCAAATAATAACAAATTTAATATTAAAATATATTAAAACTATATTTTAATAAAAAATTAAAATATAAATTAAAAAAATGAATGCAGATATAATATTTTAAATTTATGTATACTTTAAATTTATTATGTATACTTTATTTAAAATAAATAAATATTTTTACATAATTATTTGTAATATTTTTTAAAAATTTAAATTTAAAATGTTAAATTTCAAATAAAAATTTTAAAAAATAATATTTTAAAATATTACTCAATAAAAAAATCATTTTCCATTAAAAAAATATCATATTTTAAAAAAAAAATGTAGATTAAAAAGCTATTTTGGCAGCCTTTTTTCAATTAAAAGTGCCATACTTTGCATTACTTCAATTTTAAAAATAAAGAAAATAATATATAATCAAATCAAAATGACTAAGAGAAGAGTAATGGTTGACAACCTTCAGAAGCAAGCCTAATCCTCTGGTGATGTTCTTCAACTTTGAACTCAACAATCTCTTTAAAAAGCTGCGAATCCAATACACAATCCTCTCGTCCATACACTCCAGCTTGTACTCCGGCCACAAGCTTTGCAATCTCACGGCCAGAGAACCCTTCCGTCTTCTTCGCAGCCTCATGAATCACTTTATCAGTTAAGTCTGCTTCAACTCTGATCTTCTGTGACAGCTTCCTAAACATATGACTCCATTTGGGTTTTGTCTCTTTGTCATTTCCATTCTTCTTTAGGTACTTGTTGAGATAGAGATTGAGAAGCTTAAAACGTTCTTCTTCACCTGGAAGTGGGAACTCAATTACTTCATCTATCCTGTCTGTAACTGCACTATCGAGATCTCCAGGTCTGTTTGTAGCTAAGACAAGAATAATGTCTCGAGACTGATCACCAGTTCGGAAAAGCATAGCGTTCAGAGCACTACGCTGCGCCTCGCTCATGTAAATGCTGTTGCGTTCGCATAAAAAAGCATCCGCTTCATCTATGAAAAGTAGTAAACCTTTGTTCGATTTCTTAGCCCAATCAAATATCTGATGGATTTTAGTAACAGCTTGTGATCCCAAGGGAGCTACATCTCCTCCTGTCATCATAGCATAGTCCAGACCCTGCAGCGAATAGTTGTGTTTAACTCTTAAAGAATCAACAAATCCAGAAAGAAGTAGATCAGAAAACTGATAGAATCTTTACCGATTTCCGGGCAATTTCCCTTGCCACCATAGTTTTACCGGTACCAGGAGGTCCATAAAACATCATGTTTCGGAATGGTGCTTGATGGGATTTGGTATTTGCTGTAGCTTTAGCGAGATGCTCGATTCGCTTCTTCAAAGAAGGATGGAGAACTACATTTTCAAGCGGTTTTCCTTCTGCTGCTGCACCTGAGATTATGTTCTTCAATTGAGATATTGAGCACGCCACTGGAAATCTACCCATGGAAGATTCTCGAATAAGCGATGGTTGCCCAAGTATCCTATTAATATAACCCCATGTAACTCTAGCTCCTTCACTGTTAGACACAGAGGAATCATGATTACATTAGAAAATGCTAGAATAATATAAAAAGTCGAGACAAATCAAACCAGTTCAGAAAACCTAATAACTTATTTAGTTTGGTGATGCATACCGAGTTGTGTAAATCCCTGCAGCTAATGCGGTAGCTCCTCCAACAGTCATAATCAGCTTATTACGATCAGTCAATAAGGTTTTGAATCCCCCTGCCAATTTCATACAGAAAGAAATCAAATCAAGAAGATATAACTTTCTCAATCTGTCATTTCCTTACCTTCGATGTGAATGAACATTGTGTTGATTGCAGCCAGCCACTTTTCTCTTTCACCGTTTATCCTTTCCATAAGCAACCTTCTGTTTTGCTCCTCAGTAAGTTTGGCTTCATGCGCCCGGCCTTCAGCTTCTGCCATGGCTTTGACACGAATTGTCTCTCGCTCAAGTTCAGCTCTCTCTTTCTCAGTTTCGCGTTGCTGAGCTTGGATCTGTTCTTCTGTGGCGATTCTTGTTTTCTCTTTCCTAATAGAGGACTCCTCTTGCATCTTAACCAATTCTGCATTATGATGCCTCTGGGATTCATGATCTGTCTGCATCATTGCCAAACTAAAAGCATTTGCCACATCTTGTATTTCAGTATAAATATTTCACTGACGAGAACACATAGAAAAAGAGGAACCTGCTGTCGTTTTCTGGCTAGCTCATCCTCATATCGAAGATTTTGCGCTTTGGCTTGCGCCTGAGTCTGCAAAAGATTTCTCTGCTCCTCAGCCAATTTCTGCTGTCTGTCCTGCCCATTTCAAATGCATCAAAACTAATCATATTCCACCTCCCTACTTAAAAATAATTTTAATATCAAAAGGTCTTCTGATCATTATAAACTTTGCAATCAAATCAAGAACCACATGAAATCATGAGTCGATTACTCACAATATCTTTGTGTGCTTGAACAGCGCTGTTCTGAGATTTCTCTGCTTCTAGTTCAGCTAATCGAGTCTTCTCCTGCTTCCTCATGAGATCAAACACCTGCTTGAAAAACCAAGCACTCAACAGCTAAGAAGAAAACCCAAATCTGTATTTACGAAAAGACCCATCTCCACAAAGCAGATGTACCGTTTTTGCTAAACCTTAATGTCCTTCATCTAAAGATTATCGGATTAAAAAAAGATATTGAAGACCCATCTCCGCAAGTCAAATCCAAATTTGAGGTAATAAACCATTTTTGCTGAACCGTAATTTGAGTCAGAACATTGCATCCAGATATGACATGTTACCTGTTTGGAATGGGGAGACTTGTTGATCTCTCTAAGAGCTTTTGCACATCTCTCAAGGGACTCGGGATCAAAACCCGATCCTTTGGGCTCATCGGGCTCTGGTTTAGACTCCGTTTTAATAGAGTTCGACGAAGACTGACTCGCCGGATAATCTGAAGAAGAAGGAGAAGAAGAATAGAAAGGAAACCGGAATCGAGAATCAGCATACGCACGGTTCTGAGACATTGACAGTGAAGTGAACGCAGCAGCTATCGCCGCCGCAGAACATAATCTAGAAACAGCCATGGAAATGGAAAGAATCCTTTTCAGGAGATTGATAAATAGAGGTATAGGTTCATAAAAATCGTGAATCGGTGACGCAATGATGTCGATATCTGGGTTTGCCGACCATAAACCCCTCGGTGGGTAGATCGTAGGGTTTAAACGGTATTTTATGAGAGGTTATAAAATGATGAAAATCTCAACCGTATAAGTTGCTCCTTTGCTTGGACAATAATCAAAGACATATATGGGCCTAAATTAATATTGGGCCTAGTATTGGGCCAAGCTTTAAACCTATCATCTTTCGACTCGCGACGACAATGTTATAGTAATACGAAGAAAACGTATTTTCCTTCGTTGTAGTGCTTTGTGATTATAAGTTCATGTAAGATTTCTTATTAGAATCTCAATATATTAATCGAGAATTATTTTATCAAATTAACTTTATACCAACGTGTGATTTATAACTATTTCACGTTTGATATGTCACATTATTACAACATATTAAAATAAATATTATATAAAACATAATTTATTATAATATTTATGAAAACTGTCATTAAACAGTGTATTATATGTAAATTTTTAATATTTTGATATAAAATATATTGTCATAAAATGCAAATACAATATAAAATAAAATATTATAAATTTTGAAAAATTAGTTTTAACAAAATATAAAACAAAATTTTAATTTAATTGAATATTTATCATATACAATTTATCTAAGATAGATACAATTTAAATATATTTTTATAATTCAATTTCATTATCTATTTTATTTTTGTAATTAATATTAAAAAATTTAGAAAAAAATATTTTAAATATGAGATAAATTGTATATACATATCTAATTTATATTAACAAGTTAAATAATTAATTATAATATGTGTTGGATCAAAATCTAGTGAATGTTATTAGGATAAATCATGTCACTAATAAATCATGAATATTGCCTACTAATAAGGTCGATTTCTAAATATTTTTATGGTGTTTATCACCATTTAATTAATTACCTGGTTTTAAAAGAATGCTATTTTCAAACCAAATAATTTGTATCGAAATTAATCTTGCAAACTATAGAGTAAAAAATGTTTGAAATTTTGCGACTAAATTTGTTCTCCACTCAGCCATGATTTTTTTTGAAGGTTCTCTTCATTTAGATAATTGGTAAAAGGAGAACAACTTACGTAAGATAAATGTTCCTCAAACAATTATTTAAAATGAAAGAAAATATTCCAAAATCCACATTCAAATACTTTTTTTTCTTCATCCACATTCATATAGTTAAAAAAAATTATCAAATACTGAATTTAGTTTGTATATTCTCGATAGAATATTAAACAAAAACACACCATTTAAGCTAGTGGACTAAAGCAGTATTCGAACGTACGTACTTGCCAATTTATTAGTACTTGTTATATTCTAGAGTATCCACTAATATTTTAAACATAAGTCTAATCCATTTAACATTACCGTATAATCTTAACCTAATCATTTTTTCTTTCTTTATTTTAATTGCAATTTTATGCATTTAATTTATTAATTCAAAACCTATTCCAATTAAAAAAATATGATATTATAATAGTTAGGAGTTGAAATATCTATAATGGTTAAGCTTTATGATATATTACTATTTACTTTAAATTATACTAGATTTATACCCATGCCATGCATGAGAAAAAATATTCGTAAATGATATTTTATTAATAAATATAAATTAAATATTTCTATAATTTTAAAATTTATTTAAAATTAATTTTAACATGAATTTTTGTATATATAAATTAACAAAAGAAAAATAATTATTTTTTATAAATTTAATAGTATTTTTTAGTTAGTTTAATAAAATATATTAATACTCTAACCAAGTTAATAACAATGACATATATTGTAATTATTCGAATTAGTTAAGCGTATTTATATAGTTATTTGAAATTTACTGTAATGATGAAACATAAGTATGATATTTTTGTTAATAAAGTTATTTTCTTAAATTGTTTCTCAAATAATATATTAGGGGTTAGGTAATAACTTAAATCTATTTATATTTTTTGAAATTGTTTATAAATTAAGGTATTAAAAATTTAAAGAAATAAAAATTATTTTTTTGCAAATGTAATACTATTTTTTGGTTAGTTGAATAAAATATATTGATTCTCTAACCAAATTAATATCAATGACATGTATTGTAATTATTCTAGTAACTTAAATCCTTTTATATATTTAAGTTGAAACTCGTTCTGGTGTTGACACGTTAGCATGACATTTTTGTTATTAACACGTCATGGTAAGATTAGTTTGTTAAAAAGTTTCTTAAATAATATAGTAGGAATACTATTTCTAATGTTTAACTATTTAAAATGCTTGTTGAAGACCACTTTCCAATAACTTACCTTCTCAAAAAAATTAAAATCATTTTCATTAAAATAACATCGTAATTATTAATTTTAGAGTTTTGGTTTCCATTATGGTTTTGTATGGGTCGCAATTCTGTGCCGGGGATATAGACAACACATGTGCTGTAAATATTGCAGAAAGAAAAAATACGACTCATACGTAGTTTCTCTCTTAAGGAGTTTAAATAATAACTAGTGAAATTGATAGTTGCCAATTTCCGTCATGGTCCATATGCAATTTTGCAAACGTAGAATATACAATGCATGTGCTCTAAATATTACAGAATTTATAAGCCTCTTTTTTCTCTTTTCTTCAGAAAAGTATATGTATATTACTTTTTTTGTTGGGATAAAGGAATAATGCTCGAGATGGATCAAATTTACAAAAAGTGTATAGTACTTATTGTTAAACGTAATCCGTTCTTATAAGTCGATATTCAAATTACATGCAGTGCAAAAAAGTTTCCGCCCAAACACGAACGGCGTGTATCCTACGTGAACCAAACGATCTACTGTTTATTAATTAATCCGTCCAAGAAAGTATATATATATTAGGTATAAAAACATATAAAGTAATATCCTAAAATATTATCATTTTAAGTTGAGTAATACCCTAAAATAGCATTTTTTTTAAAAAAAATTTCTAAATCTAGCATCATAAAATTAAATTCTTAAAAATAGCACAAATATTTATTTGAAAATAATTATTTATTCTAAATAAATTATACATAAACTTAGAGTATTGTATTTGAGTTCATTATTTCCAATTTAGGGTTTAATTTTTTTCTATTAAAATATAGTTTTAATGTATTTTAATCTTAAATTTGTGCTATTATTGGAAATTTCAACTAATAATACTATTTTGGAACAAAAACTTAGAAAAGTGTTATTTTAGACATTTGCACTTTTAAGTTTATCTTCTAAATTTAGTACAATAAAACTAAAATTCTCAAAATAGCATAAATTATTATATAAAAATAATTATTTACGTTAAATAAAATATATATAAAATTAAAACATAATGTTTGGGTTCACTTTTTCCAATTTAGGTTTTAAATTTTTTTCATTAGAAATAAGTTTTCAATTATTTTAGTATTAAATTTGTGCTATTTTTGAAAATTTAAATAACTAGTACTATATTTGGAACAAAACTTGAAATAAACTTGAAATAGTGCTATTTTAGTCAATTGCTCAAGCATATATTCTCTTACATATTTATTTATTTACCACAATCAACGATGTTCCTTGATATTCATGGAGGTTCTCGAGGTGAGTGCAAAAGTGAATAAACCCATATTGTCTCAGGGGTTTAATCGATTGATCTTGTTTAATTAGATTCATGATTTTTGCATGTGTTATAATGAGTAGAATTCGAGTTTAAGCCGAGTCTAGCTTACAAATGGAAATTCGCATTGATTGATTTAGATTAGCACGGAATTAAGTAGACGATTCATACATAGTCGTATAACATAGATCGATAAAAGTAAATATACATTGAAATCTCTTGGTTTTGATGCTCTCTCTTTTTGTTTCTCGTTTTGGAACCATGCATGTTGGTTTCAGAGTAACCTGCAATATAGAAAATCCAGATGAAACTATAGAGGTATATTAAAATTAAGAAACATCTTAACAATCTCATTACACAACTTAAACTACCGAGGCTTTTCTTTGTAGCTTGTTATTTTTGTTGTCTAAAGATATATATATTTGGAAATGGTAAAGACAAGAGACATAGAACATGCTAAGATCATGTAGGAATTTGATTTTTCCTTTGCTAAAAGACATATATATAAAAAGTTGTATGAAAGGCTTTTCAGGAAATAGATTTTTATGAATATAATTAGAGTAGCTAGCAGGTATGGAGATAATGGCCTAAACGATCAATTAATTTCAAAAACTTGCCAATACTAGCTTTTGTATCTCTGTGTTACTAGATTTGCCACAGTTAGAAGTTGGGACAGCTTAAAGAAATGGAAAACTAACAATGGTGTGTATCATCATCAAGATAGAGTTTTTTCTTCTTGCATAATTGGTTTTATTAAACAGATCTATTGGTATATACGTGCATAAGAAACTAGAGGCTGCATGACAACTCTTTATGATTCTTTTTCATTATGCAAATGTTTATGAATGTGGTGATATGTTTACCTTTGAGAATAGTTTTAGTTGTGTTCATTTGAACGGTAATTGGGATGCGGATAACGACCTGACTCAATGTCATTGACATCCTTAATGAGGAGCTCGTAGTGTCGCTTTACTTCTTCAGCTGATTTTCCACCAACTGCTCTTGCAACGTTATGCCAACGGTCAGGAGTGTCTTGGTCATATATAGCCAAAGCCCTTTCAAATAGTTTGTTTTCCTTACGTGTCCAAGAAGCATTAGAATTCATGGAGCTGGAAGACATTAAGCGAATAAGTATGTATATCGAAGATTGAAAAGAGCTTATATTATGGAAAATTGGAAATCTTCTTGGAAGAGAGTGAAAAGAAGGAATATGTATGTATATGACTTGATGAATTAAGAAAAATGGAGTTGATTTGGTTAGTTAAGATAAGTGTGGAAGCTTTCTTATAAGTAGGAGGAGAATCATGGTGTGGTGTGGGGTTAAGCCACTTGGAAGAATATATATATACTTTAAGAGTGACTATTTATTTTAGAAACCACATAAAAGTCTTAGACAAAAGATTCACAATCATGAAAAAAATCTAACGAAACATTCACAAAGGCTTCCATTCGTTCTTTTCTTGCTATTATCCGTAGAGTAAAGACTAAGGCAGTAAGCATGCATGAGATTATTCGATTATGTTTGATATGGTTCTTGCGATCTCCATCCATTCTGATGATTGGAAATATCTGTTAATGATAGCTTAGTGATTGTCTTTTCGTAGATGGGATATATATGTCCAAGTCATTTAGTAATGATCATCAAATAAAGAACACAATATTACTTTCCTTCATCGATTCTTGCCATATTTTTTCTTATAGCAATTGAATTTGGTAATATAATCAGGTCTGTGATCTTACATGTTTGTTAGATTTGGTTTGTGTTGAGCATTTGTAGACAAGGTCGGAAACTAGTGCAATCCCTATTAGCATGTGAGTATATCAATAGCGTTGTTCGTTTGTCTGCCGTAATGTTTAAGACGCTTGCGGTTAATTTTGTTATTCAAATTTGAGTGGTTAAAATTAATACAAGTTTGAACCTAAATTCCAAAATGCTTGGGAAGAATCTTGTTGTATGAATATTGTTACAATAATGTTTAACTTCATTCTGAATTCCTTTCTCCACTTCGACTTATGTTTTAGTGTACTTAATTGTTATTTATAATTAATAGAAACTATTGAAAAAAAAATGAAGGTATATATTTAAACAAAGTCTCATTCGTGACTTTCACTTCTAACGGGGCACAAAACTTAAGTGCAAAATGCGAATTTGCCAATTTTATAATTGCAGTTAATTTAATCCAATTTGTTACCGAATCCACATATTTTGATGTCATCATGAATATCACAACCTCAACCATTTTTTTGGGGTAACCATTTTTGTATGTCAAAATAAATAAGTTACTAAAATGAATCTTGGAAAAGTAAATGCACATACATATTTTTTATTTTTGCACAAAAATGAATTTTTAGATTGAAAAAAAGAGACGATACTATTTTACAATACAAACTATGGCTGTCAATGATTTTTCCACATGAACTTTACACCTCTCTATTATACTACATGAACTAACAATGCACATCTTAATTTTACATGAACTATTGACATGTGTTCACAATTTCCCAAATCGCTATTTTTTGGATAAATCGCGATCGATTGAAGTTAATTGTGTCTACCACATAACTCACATAACCCAAATCTTCACAATTGCGTTTACTCAATTGGTTAAAAGGAGTAAACTCGCCAACCGCAATTACTCAATGGGTCGGTTTTAGGGTTATATGGTAAATGTAGTTAATTTCAATTGATCGCGATTTATTCAAAAGATAACGATTTGTGGAATTGTGAAGACATGTCAATAGTTCGTGTAAAATTAAGATATGTATTGTTAATTTATGTGGTGTAATAGAGAGATCCGAAATTTAGGTGGAAAAACTGTGGACAACCATAGGCTATGTAGTAAAATAGTTTCGTCGAAAAAATCCACCTAATAGGCTAATACTAAGAATGGGCTTCATGTCCACTGATCATTAGCTGTTCATGGGCCTTATAGATCTATTGAATATTTATGTCTTACCACCAACTCCAAAAGTGTGTCGTATTATACCAATAGTGGTTTCATTTAAAGTTTGTACATATTAATTTTGGATTGGTGATTTCATTTTTAAAACGGAATTATCAAACATATAATAATAACAATGTAATCTCTCAAGATATATATATATTTTTAAATTTGATTTTCATTAACGAGTTAGATCTAGTTTAAAGTAGTATAATTATTGAAATATATTTTAAAATTTTCTCATTTATTTAGAAATAATGATTCTTAAAATATGTAGTTAATCTAAGTCAATTTTTATTTTTATCAGTTTTTTTTATAAAACATAATTTTCATATACCTAAACAGGAATTAAATATATATCATAACTATATAAATTATAGATTTAAAATTTTAATATACGTCATATTCGTTTGTCAGACGTAATAACTTATGGCTGCAACACATTATTGTTCGTTTACATACCATAAGTACCTGCGGCAGATACATCGGTATTTCATCGCAATTTTTTCGACCGCTTATTAAAACAACGGTGCGATTAAAAATTTATGATCAACTGCAACCATAACTGTCAGCGATATACAAACAAACAACATTTATCGCAGTCGTATCCGTATCATTGACCGCAACTGTAATTACAAACGCCTACAACGAAAAAACAAACAAGATTGTAATAATTTTATCCGTATAGCAAATGAATCCTAATATTTTAATATGATAAATGACTAAGTCCAAGTCTAATTAAACCATCAAGCAGTTGCATCACATCACAGTCAAAATTTATTTGATTTGGCCAATGAGAAGCCTTATGCCTAATTGAACTCTCAAGCAGTTTGCATCACAAAAACCATTACTCATATTTTGCTTAGAAGAGTCTTGGCCACACATTCGGAAATTAACCCATTATATCAACTACACATTTTCTTCTATGTTATCTATGTAGTTTTCACAAGCATAACTAAACATTAAATATTTAGATCTTGGAAGATTACGCGTTGGAATCGAATTTTTCTGAAATTTAGGATTTAATTTGAACTTTGTAGGTGTTAGTCATTTGCCAAAAAGAAAAAAAACACACCAAATTTGTTTCGCAATACTAAGCAATCAAGGGACATAACATGAGAGTGTAGTTGTTCCTTTTATGACCATATGATGCAAAAATGTGACAAATTTGTACGACGCAAGTTGATAAATAAATAAATGTGGCAAGTGTATGTGAATATGTACTTTAAAATTAAACGAAGAAACCTCTATGTAATAAATACCTACCCATTAACAACAAAAAACAAGACAACCCTTTACGTCATATATTTGATTAGGTAATTTAGAGAGAATTTGTCAAATAAATGTGTACTATATTCATATCCACGCCAGAAAAATTATTCACAAATTATATTTTATTAGTGAATATAAATTAAATATTTATATAATTTTAATTTTTATTTAAAATTAATTTTAATATTATTTTTTGTATATACAAATTAAGAAAAGAAAAATAATTATTTTTTATGAATTTAATAGTATTTTTTTTGTTAGCTTAAGAAAATATATTAATTCTCTAACCAAATTAATAACAATGATATATTTGTAATTATTCTAATAAGTTAAACTCATTTATATATTTATTTAAAATTTATTATAATTATTTTATTAATAACACTTCAAACTAAAGTTATTTTATTAAAATGTTTTTCAAATAATATATTAGGCGTTATGGTAATAATTTAAATATATTTATATTTATTTGAAATTATTTATAAATTAACGTATAAAAAAATTAAAGAAATAAAAATTATTGTTTTTGCAAATGTAATAGTATTTTTTGGTTAATTGAATAAATTATATTTATTCTCTAACCAAATTAATATCAGTGTCATATATTGTAATTATTCTAATAAGTTAAACTCTTTTATATATTTAACCTAAAACTGGTAGTGATTTTGACGCATTTGTTATTAAGTATAAGGTTAATTTGTTACAAGGTTTTTCAAATAATATATTAGGGATGTTGAGATTTCTTTTTAAAAAATCATCTATAAATAAAAATTGAGTAACTACCCTTTTAGAATATCTCTATTATCAGCCAACTTGAACTTATAAAGAGACTGCAAGATTGGTTTGTTATATCTAATAACACTTTATGAAGACGTTATTTAAACTAATCACAAAGCAAATAAACGACCATTTATGATATTGTATAGTTCAAAGCTGAAGTCTATTGATCATCTAACGTTCAGACTAATAAAAAAAGAAATTTAACCAAAACAATATTCAGCTTTTTACTTTCAATCAACTTCTTACTCTACAGATATCAATGCATCTATTTGACTCAATCTTAGTTACATCACTATCAATATCTATCAGAAAGAATGGTTCAAATCATTAGTTGAACAAAACAGGAACGATATATAATTAACAACAAAAACTAAATAGAATAGAATTAGGAAGAAAGACTTTTAGTCATAAGTCCCTTAAAAAAAGGCCAAAAGAAGTCTTGAAAAGTGTTATAAAATATTTATGTTGTATAATATTTGAAAGGTGAAGAGAAAAGAAATAAAGAAAGGTGAAACTTTGTTCGCTCACAAGAGAAGAAGTGAAAGATTTTGTTTTCTGCCCCCTTTTCTTTTACAATGAGATTACATATTTATAGAGTAAGTAACCGACCTTATAAGGCGGTTGAATAATTATTTTATTATTTACAACACTCCCCCTTAATTATTCATAAAAATATTACGTACTACCTCGTTAAAAACCTTATCATGTAAAAACCCAACGGGATAAAAATCATGATAAGGGAAAAAGAGTGCAGATACGTAATCTCCCCTTCAAAAAGATAGTTGTGTTTTCCTTCATAAATCTCGAAGATGACGCATTCCAATATTCTGAACATGTTTTCTGAACGTTGTTGTAGGAAGCGCCTTTGTAAACAAATCTGCTGCATTATCACTTGAACGAATGTACTCGATGTCAACTTCTTGATTTTTCTCAAGTTCTTGGATGTAGGAGAAAAATCTCGGAGGAATATGTTTTGTCCGGTCACTCTTGATATAACCTTCTTTGATTTGGGTGACGCATGCAGCATTATCTTCGAATAATTTTGTTGGCTCCTTCTTGTTGATTAATCCACTTGCTCCTTCTATATGTTGAGTCATAGATCTGAGCCATACACATTCTCTACAAGCTTCATGAAGGGCAATGATTTCAGCATAGTTTGAAGAAGTGGCAACCAAAGTTTGTTTTTGAGATCGCCACGAGATCGCACTTCCACCAATTGTGAAAACATAACCGGTTTGAGACCGAGCTTTGTGTGGATCCGATAAATACCCAGCATCTGCAAAACCAACCAAACCAAACTCGGGGTTTCTAGGATAAAATAATCCCAAATCAATTGTACCTTGGAGATAACGAAAAATATGTTTTATTCCACTCCAATGTCTGCGTGTAGGTGATGAACTATATCTTGCAAGTAAATTTGTAGCAAATGATATATCTGGTCGAGTGCAATTTGCGAGATACATAAGTCCACCGATAGCACTCATATAAGGTACTTTAGGACCTAATATGTCTTCATTATCTTCACAAAGTCGAAATGGATCTTTGTTTATATTAAATGATCGATTAACCATTGGAGTACTCAAATGATTCGTTTTATCCATATTAAATCGTTTTAATATCCTTTTCGTATAATTTGATTGATGCACAAATATTCCATCTTGGAAATGCTCAATTTGGAGTCCTAGACAAAATTTTGTCTTTCCAAGATCTTTCATCTCAAATTCTTCTTTCATATGAGTTCTTGCAGTATCAATTTCCTTTTGAGTTCCAATTATATTCAGGTCATCTACATAAACAGCAATGATCACAAAGCCTGATGGGGATTTATTTATAAATACGCAAGGGCATATCGCATTGTTAATATATCCTTTTTTCAACAGATATTCACTTAATCGATTATACCACATGCGTCCGGATTGTTTTAACCCATATAATGATCGTGTAATTTGACCGAATATAGTTCTTTGGGTCCTTTAGAGATCTTTGATCCTTCTGGGATCTTGAATCCTTCTGGGATTTTCATGTATATATCACTATCAAGGGTTCCATATAGGTATGCAGTCACAACATCCATAAGATACATTTCTAACCTTTTGGATGATGATAAACTCATTAAATATCTAAATGTAATTGCATCCATAACCGGAGAATATGTTTCTTCATAGTCTATTCCCGGTCTTTGAGAAAACCCTTGTGCAACAAGACGTGCTTTATATCTAGTGACCTCGTTTTCCTCATTTCTTTTTCTTACAAAAACCCACTTGCACCCAACTGGCATTACATCTACAGGTGTAATTACAATGGGTCCAAAAACATTTCTTTTTTGTAGAGAGGATAATTCATTTCTCATGGCTATTTGCCATTTTTCCCAATCAGATCTTTTTTGACATTCTGTTACAGACATTGGTTCTGCGTCATCATTTTCATTTTCAATTTCTTTGGATACAGAAAAGGAGAATATTCCATTAATATCCTCTATTTCATTTCTAACCCATAATTTTCTATTTTGGGTATAGTTAATTGAAATCTCATATGTTTCTATATTGCGTTCGTCTTTTGGACGGTGTTCCACTTCGTGGTTTTTAAAAACCTGTTTGCATATGTCTTCCGGACATTCCGTCTGAATTGATTTCTCTATAATCTTTTCAGAAATATTTTCGAGACATTCTTTGTGAGGTTTTTCCAGAACCTTTTGATTTTGTTCTCCCAAATGCTTTTTCTTACGGGGATTTTTATCTTTTGAGCCCATCGGTCTCCCCCTCTTTAACTGAACTCTGGGTTCATTTATTTTATCGCCATCAATATGTTCTACAGGAACATTAATTCTTGATGGGACATTCACAGCGGGTATATATGATTTCGTCACTCGTTTTGTATCTGTGAATGCATCTGGCAACTGGTTTGCAATATTTTGCAAATGTACGATTTTCTGAACTTCCATTTCACGTTGTTTTGTGGGAGGATCAAGATACAACAAAGATGGCGTACACCATTTAATATCTTCTTGTAGTTGTTTAATTCCTCCCCCTAACGTAGGAAATTCTTCTTCATCAAAATGACAATCGGCAAATCGTGCCGTAAACATGTCACCAGTTCGTGGTTCAAGATACCGAATAATACTTGATGATGTAAATCCAATATATATTCCTAATCTTCTCTGTGGCCCCATCTTTGTTCTTTGTGGTGGGGCTATAGGAACATAAACCGCACACCCAAAAACTCGGAGATGAGATACATCAGGCTTCTGGCCAGATGTTAATTGTAATGGGGAATATTCATGATATGCACTTGGTCTTATTTGGACCAATGCTGCCGCATGCAATATAGCATGACCCCATACTGAAATTGGGAGATTTGTTCTCAATATTAACGGTCTCGCAATGAGTTGTAACCGTTTTATCAAAGACTCAGCCATACCATTTTGTGTATGAACATGCGGAACCGGATGTTCAACATCGATTCCGAGAGCCATACAATAATCATTAAAGGCTTGTGACGTGAATTCACCAGCGTTGTCAAGTCTTACTTTCTTTATAGTATAATCAGGGAATTGCGCTCTTAACCTGATTATTTGGGCAATGAATCTTGCAAAAGCCATATTTCGTGTGGTTAACAAACACACATGTGACCATCTACTAGATGCGTCAATTAAAACCATAAAATATCGAAATGGCCCACATGATGGGTGAATAGGTCCACATATATCACCATGTATTCTTTCTAAAAATACTGGAGATTCATTACTAATTTTGGCTGGTGATGGCCGAGTAATAAGTTTTCCTTGAGAACATGCTTTACACGAAAACTCGCGTGATTGAAAAATCTTCTGGTTTTTCAATGGGTGGCCATTAGAATTTTGCACAATTTTTCTCATCATAACTGATCCAGGATGTCCTAGTCTTTCATGCCAGACTTTGAATGTACTCGTAAACTTCTGGTTTACCGTAATATATGATTCAATTATATTTATTTTTGTGTAATATAATCCAGAGGACATCATTGGTAATTCTTCCAATATTTGTTTCTGCTTCCATGTAATGCAAAGATATTCAATGTTATTTTTGCTCATTGTCTCTATGTGATATCCATTTGTACGGATGTCTTTGAAACTTAATAAGTTTCTATGAGACTCGGGGGAATATAAAGCATCATTTATTTCAAATTTTGTTCCCCTTGGCATTGAAAAACTAGCTCTTCCGGAGCCTATGATAATATTTGCATTACCCGATATTGTATTCACGCTTCCGGCGGAATCTTTCATTTTCAGATAAGAGAAAAACTTTTTGTCTTTAAGTATTGTATGTGTTGTAGCACTGTCTGCTAGGCATATATCTCCATTGTCATTCTCAAAAAGATACATTTTCTGGATTAAAATATTGATAAAGATGTATTAATAAGTGTTAAACACACATATTTCAAAATCAACTTATATTATAACAAAACTATTTTACATAAAGTAATAAAAGTTCAAACTTACATATATTTTTAAAACAAACATTAATTTTTGTTTTTTTTTTTTTTTTTTTTTTTTTCGTAAGAAAACTAAATACAACTTGATATATATAACATTAAACTTAATTATCTTGTTCTTTGGTATTTTCGGAATCAACAAGAAAATCAGCAACATCGAGATATGCATTTCCATCGAAAGAAGGTCCGGGTTCATCCGAGATAAAGTTGGTTTCACTTTCTTTTCCTTTTTGTTTCTGTGACTCTTGATACAGATTAGCCAAATGTTTTGGTGTACGACAGGTACGAGACCAATGTCCTTTCATGCCACATCTGTAACAAACATTTTCATATTGTATATTTTGGCGTACAGCAGGTACACGACCAACTTCATTTTCGTGGACTTTATTCTTTCTCCCGAATTTGAATTCATTAGGACGAAAAAATCTTCCTTTTCCACGTCCACGTCCACTTCCTCGTCCACGTCCACGACCACGACTATGGCCTCGACCACGTCCATGTCCTTGCCAATTATTGTAACTGGATGATGCAACATTCACTTCTGGGAATGGAGCTGATCCAGTGGGACGAGATTGATGGTTCATCATCACAAGTTCATTATTTTGTTCAGCAACAAGGAGAACTTGCATTAACTCCGAATAACGAGTATATCCCTTTGCTCGATATTGTTGTTGCAGGATTACATTTCCGGGATGAAATGTTTGGAGAGTTTTTCAATCATATCATAATCACTTACTTTTTCTCCACATAATATCATCTTAGAAGTGATTCCGAACAACGCGGAATTATATTCACTTACACTTTTATAATCCTGAAACCGGAGGTTTAACCACTCATGTTTGGCTTTTGGTAAGATCACATATTTTTGGTGATCAAACCTATCTTTGAGTGATTGCCAAAGATCTGCAGGATCTTCTTTTGTGATATATTCATCTTTTAAACAATCATGGATATGGTGGCATAAAAATATCATGGCTTTTGCTTTTTTCTCATCGGATGTTGTTTCCGACCTATCGATGGTGCCAAGAAGGTCTTTTGCCTTTAAATGCATTTTTGCAGCTACTGCCCATGTCATGTAATTTTTTCCAGATATATCAAGGGCAGCTATCTCGAGTTTTGCCAAATTTGACATTATAACTATACACATAATAAAACAATGTGTTAAACATCAATTTTATATAAAACAAAATTATTTTACAATTATTTTTAATAAATAATCATGATAAAATTTTGGATATCGATTTTAATTTATTAATATTATTATTATATATATTTTTAATAAATATGTATAATTAGTTTTAAGAATTTAAACATAATGATGACATAAATTAATTTATGATAAAATTGTAAAACATTAGTGAATATAATAACACATAAATTAAAATAATTTCTAATATAAATGAGGAGGCAGACCATATAATATTAGCCTACCATATAATATTCAGAAGGCAGAGCCTACCATATAATATTTAGAAGGCAGAGCCTACCATATAATATTCAGAAGGCAGAGCCTACCATATAATATTCAGAAGGCAGAGCCTACCATATAATATTTAGAAGGCAGAGCCTACCATATAATATTGAGAAGGCAGAGCCTACCATATAATATTTAGAAGGCAGAGCCTACCATATAATATACACATATTTTAATAAAACAGAATTTTACCTTATTGTATGATCTCAGGTAGGTGGTAGAAATACTCGTGCTGATAACGTGTTATAAAATATTTATGTTGTATAATATTTGAAAGGTGAAGAGAAAAGAAATAAAGAAAGGTGAAACTAAGTTGTTAATATTATTACTTATAAATAAATAAATTGTTTGCAATTGTCTTGACCTGACCATACAGAGCACTACTCAGACCTCATCTCCATTCAATTTAGTCTGCGCTTGACACGGCACTCTTAATCACCCTTTTTAAAACGAAAACCAAACGCGGTGACGTCAGATCCCGTCACTGTCGAATTATATTTGCAGTTCAAACGATTTATAATCGATTGTCATCTCTAAAGGCAGACACTTTTAACACTCGTTCTTCCTCCTCTTCTTCCGTTAGGAGACTTGTTGTTTCTTCCTTTATTTTTCAACCCTTGAGATCTTTGCACGAACAACCACACAAAGCTGATTCTTTTTCTTGACCCAAGTGAAAAAAATTCTTTTTTTTTTCTCGGAAAACCAGAGGATTTTCAGTTTGTTCCTGTTTATTGTCTTGACTTCAGGGTAGTTTAGGGTTTTTCATATTTGGACAAAAATCTTTGAAGGGGTTTGCTCAAGTCGTTTTAATTGGAATTTAGCAGAGGAGCTATGCTCAAATTCTTAGCTGAAATTCTCGCCGTTCATTTCTTCTTTCTCTTGCTAATTTACAGTGGGCTTGCAAGGGAAATACTCTGATTTTTTTTTTCTGGAATTTTCTTGGAAATTCTGCAAATTTAGGGTTTTTTAATTGCTTTTGATTTTGGAGAAGACAGCATTTCAGTTGAGTTGCTTCGGAATCCGTTGACATCATAGGGTTAGTAAATTTTCTTACGATTTATTTATCACATTCATTTCTAGTTTGGTTTAGTTTTTTTCCATTATCTTGATTCTGTTCATGCTTTGAAAATCTTGAACCAACCTTTTTATTAAACTTGCAGAATCTATAAAGTTACTGTTTAGATGAGGATTGATATCACTGAACGGATAGAGAACTTGCCTCATTCTTTTAAGGTTTGTTCTATGAAATCTTTTTCAATAAAACTTTCTGTCTTAAGGTTTGTAATTGTAATGAGATTTTGTGTTGCTTGGTTTCAGATGCATTCTTCCATGTGCTTAGAATTGAAGAACTTAGTCGATAAAATCATGAGAATCTTTCCTGATATAGAAGATGCTCGACCCGGATGCTCCTCGGGGATACAGACTCTATGTTTGCACTACAAAGCTTTGCAGAAAGCAAAGCTGCTCCTTCAATATTGCAGTGAATCTAGTAAACTCTACATGGTTTGTGAAAACAAAACATCCTCTCACATTTAATAACATCCGCTTTCGATAACATTTTCTTATTTGATTTCGGTACTGATCATTTGGTTGGAAGCGTACAGTCTTTACGTAGTCTAGTGTGATCATTTGGTTGGAAGCGTACAGTCTTTACGTAGTCTAGTGTGAATGTGTGATAATCCTTATTGCTTCTATCTTTAGGCCGTGACAGGAGATGCTATACTCGCAAGAGGTTGTAGAACAAAAAACTTATTGGAGCAAAGCTTAATGGATATCCGAAGCATGGTACCGACTGTTTTGGCTATCAAGGTTTGTTCCAAACTATTATTTGATAATGTGTAGGGAAAACTGCAGAATCATTGATGGGAGTTTTGTTGCAGATTTCTCAGATAGTCCAAGATCTTAGGGCAACTGTTTTGACTCTAGAATCATCTGAAGAAGCAGCTGGGAAAGCATTAAGAGAATTGATGCGACAGAGCACATCTTCTTCTGTTTCTTCGGATGAGATTAGAGATTTCCATTTTGCTGCAATGAAACTCCAACTTTCAACTCCTGAAGCCATTGTGGCAGAAAGAAGATCCCTAAAGGAGCTGTTCGCAAAACTAAGCGAGTGTGAAGTGAACAAGAGACAAATTTTGAAGTATCTTCTCTGTCTTCTGAAAAAGCATGAAAGTATCATCTGTAGAGATCACAAAACGAGCTCTTTCCCACAGCATCAGTCCGTCAAGGATCATGTCTATGCTAGTGCTGTGGAAGCTGAATGTTCTGAGGAACACAATGTTACATTTCCCGAGCAATTTACATGCCCGCTTTCTCTTACTGTGATGTATGACCCTGTCATCATTTCCTCCGGCCACACCTTTGAGAGGATGTGGATTCAGAAATGGTTTGATGAAGGTAATGATTCATGTCCTAAGTCGAAAAGGAGACTGGGTGATTTCACATTGAAGCCCAACGTAGCCATTAAGGATCAGATATCAAAATGGTGCGCAAAGCATGGTCTTGATGTTCAAGATCCAGCTATGAACCACACAAAGGCATTGCAGAATGTTGACTTCTCTGTTTCCATTGCTAGTTTTGGAAGTTCTCTGTACAATATCCCAGATCTCAGCTGCTTCACGAGTATGGATCTAAATTCAAGCTGTTCCTTTGATTCACCTTCCTACTCTAAGATGTCAAAGGGTGGTTACTTCATGCCAATGCAGAGGATAGATTCTGATTCAGGAACTATTGCCACGGATTCTAGTCACGGCGAGGTGGAGATAGAGCCCTTACGTGGACTCACTGACCTTCCATGGGATGCGCAGATCAAAGTCATCGAAGATGTAAGATGTTGTTTTGAGCACAATACTCGGGCTTTTCGGTCTCTGTCACCAAGTAAATTTCTTGAGCCACTTATCACATACTTGAAGAATAGTCACGAAAGAAATAGCACCACGGGAGGTATAATAAAAGGTGGATTGGAATTGTTATTGGCTTTCCTCAGTGGAAACAGGAGGGCTGTAGAATTTTTGGAAGAGGACGTTTTCAAAATGTTGTCGGACTTTCTCGAATCCGAGGTAGTAGCTGAAGAAGCTCTGAACATACTCGAAGTTCTCTCTAACCACCCCCATCTTTTCTCCAAGCTAATTTCATCAGGCTCTCTCTCTTCCCTTTTGAAGATAGTCGAGACTCGAACAGAACATCTCCAAGAGCAAGCGATGATCACACTCAAGAACCTTTCCTCAAACAGTGAGATTTGTTTGGAAATGGTATCTCTCAATTTCATCCAGATGCTCACGTCTTTCTTGCAACAAGAGGTTTTCTGCAAACACTCAATCATCATTCTGAGAAACCTTTGCAACACCGAGAAAGGGCGTGTATCAATAATCGAAACCCCGGGTTGTGTAGCTTCCATAGCTGACTTGCTCGAGTCAAATGCTCCCAAGGAGCAAGAGAACGCAGTCTCCATCCTCCTACAGCTCTGTGTGGAGAAAATGGAGTATTGCTATCTCGTTGTGAGAGAAGCAATCGATATCTACTCATCTCTTCTCTTGATATCCAAAAATGGAACCGAGGAAGCAAAGGTGGGTGCATGGGAATTGCTTAGAGCTCTGGAAGAAGTTGATTTGGACAGAGAAGAGGAAGAATCCTACAGACAAGAAGAAGCAACTTCCTCAACTACTTCACAGGTTGTTACTCCGGTTATTCATCAGGAACCTATAATGACAACACCATCTCCAAAGAAATCTGGTCTTTTTGGATTCAGTTTCTCCAGTCTCAAGAAGAAGAAAAGATAGATAAAAGTATAAATTTTACTAGTTTGTTTTAACTTAATTTTTGAAAATTCAAAATTGCTTTTTGTTGACTTAGGTTTGTATATGTTGATACGAATCCGAAAGGCCTCCATTACTGTAAGTGTAGTTTGTAATTTGATAAGGAAAGAATTATGAGGAAAATAGCTTGCATTTGTATATCACTCAATACTAAAAATGGTCAATTCTTGAAAGAATATTTTCTGCCATTTTCTTCGACATTGAATAGTTTTCGCCATACATTTTGTAGGTGGATACAGATAAAAAATTCAGCTGGATTTTAAACGTTTATAGTCCTGAAAATTGTATCACTTTTCCTAATTTTATCAATTTATGTTTTTGTATAGTTTGTATACTTTTCATTCACGATGGAGACTAGAGAGTTTACAAATCTGTGACCTTTACAAGTTACATAGAGTGAAAGAGAGAAAGAATAATTATATTTTGAAGATATTATATACGACAATGTACGGACAATGAAGAATTGTTATCATCACAAAAGACTTTTCTTTTTCTCTACATGATGACAGTATTTGAAACATCTTTGGATTGGTTTTCTCTGTCTTTCTGGTTCATATTTCAGATAACATAGATGAAAGGATAAGAAAAAAAAAATCGCAATTTGTTTCAGTGTCCCTTATCCCTACTTTTTTTTTACTTGAGGCTGAAGAAGTTCTAAGCGGAATCGGTTCTCAAGCTGTTGTAAAGACATTGTAAGTGAGTTTCCCAGCTCAAGGATGTTTGATCTCTCTGCAGAAACGAAAATGAAATAGGTTACTTCAAGGAAAAGTAACAAGAATATGGAAATAAGATTTGTCGTTAGAGAAATATTATTACATACAGCGCCGAGAGATGTGGTTTGGTTTGAGTTTATGACTGAGTAATCTAGAGCTCCTTGCTGCTGTAATGGAAAAGACAGTAAATCCGCCATGATTGACTGCTTAGCTTCTGGAAGACCTGTGAAGTAAGCCTGAAATCAGATTAAAATTTAAACCAGTCAATATATGCGGAAAACTCGGATAATTCTTGGGATCAAGCAGACTATAAATTGAAAAGTTTTTTTCACCTGTTTTGTGGATAATTCATTGATATGAAACTCAAGTTCTGGATTTAAGACAGAGAGTTTCATCGACAGGAACTCGACTTGTTGTTGCAGAGATTGAACATAGTTGATGATCTCATCAAGCATACCGGCTTTTCCTGTAACTTTGCTGCATCCAGGAACAATATCTTGAAGGCATTTCATCTTCTTGCTTATCTTTTCTCTCCTTGCCTGCCAAAATTCCACAGAAAAAAAAATCTCCAGTCAAATCTCTAACAAATCCTAGAAAGTAATTTCTCTGAAATGTCTCTAACAACATGATGTTACTTACCCTTTCTGCTAAGCTATGCCTGTCGGTGGCTTCACCTCGTCTAGCTCTCACATGAATGTAATCTGGTTTCTGGATCCCTGAGGATGTTTCTGTGTTGCTCATGTTTGATTTTCCTTTCATGCTTGAATTTATTTCATCCTCTGCTTTGACCTTCTTTTTCTTCTCTCTCCTTTCTGACTTACCCTAAAAAGAACAATTAAAATCAATGTTTCAAACAAAATCTAAACCCCAATTTTACACTTTCTGAAGCTACAAACCTCTGGTTTTCTCTTGTTCTGCAAGACAATTGCTCTGTTTTCTTCATTGTTCTTCACTTGGAAGCTACTTGTCCTGGAAATGCAGCCATCAATAGAATCATAATCTGGTCCGAATTCTGGAAAATGTCTGAAACTCTGCAACTCATCATTACTGTGTCCCAAATAACTCCCAACCCTTTTGAGCTCTTCTCTCCCATCTGAGCCAAGTATCTGAAGCAATTCAGGTGAAACCATTTGTTGTTGTTGCACCCATTTAAGCCTATCAAGTACAGACAAGTCCATGGAGAGAAGGGTAAAAAACTTAATTAAAAGCTCTTATCTTTTCTTTTCGGGGTTAAAGCGAGAGAAAGAGAGAGAGGTAAGTTATATGTGTGGGAGATAAGTAATCCATTCTGATATGGTTATTCATAGCTTTAAATAGCAAGCAACATTGACCCACACAAATGAGATTCGAAATCTAGTGAGAGAAGGACAAAATTGATAAAAGTGGAAGAGGTTAGGGACAAAGAAGATGAGATGAGAAGTTGTGGGGTCTAAGTGACATAACCTACCATGTGGTCATGTCCTTGTGAACATGAGATGAGGAAGTCTCTTAAGTTAGTCTTTTTTTATGTCTTCCTCTGTTTTTTTTTATTCTTTTGCTCTTTCACGTTTTTGGAGGATTTTCTATTTGGCAACCAAAAATCAAAGCCGACTTAGTCAACTAAAGACTAGAGGAAATATGATAATGCTTGTTCATAATCATCATGATTATCTCATTATATGAATCTTAATATAAAAAAATCAGTCTTTATTTCAAAAGTACTCTTAGTACAAATAGTAAATAAAAGTAAATTGCTTCTTTGAGTTCTTCGGTTCGAGTTCTTATAACAACAAAAAAATTTTAAAAATTAGAACGACCTATTTTTTTGTAATATAAAACTGTCTATTTTTTTTTGCTTGCGGCCCTATTAAATTCAAGGCCGACTCTAATCTCATAAAAACTCATTCGTTTTGTCATCCGATAAAAATAAATTAAAGAAATGGAAAACGTAGAATTCTATGACAAAATCATGCAACAATAAATAAATAAATCGAATCATTGAGTTTTTGGTTACATTCTAACTAACTTTTAATTGTACTAATTCAACAACTGTTTTTTTAAAGAAACGTAGTTGAAGAAAGAGTGTTTCTTAAGCTTAAGGTAGAGAATGTGGGGAATGTGAATTATGAATCTTAACTTGAGAATAAATTGAAACAACGGTTTGAATCATGAGTGGTTTGAGGGCGAGTGATCAGTTGTGAGTGATTCTATGTATTCTATGTAAACCCAAAGATTTGTAATAGAGCTCTTATATATTTGAAATTCGTAAGTGATTATGGAATCCCTATACTATATTGTGAGTTTACATCAAAGAAAAAGCAATAGTTATGAGTTTAAACAAAACGGAAAAAGCAAATAGATAGAAAGACTCATGAAAAATGAAACCCTAATTGCAATAAAACACAAAATTGTGTGATGAGCAAAAGCACGCAACGACGATCTTCATTGAATCAGTTTCCAGCAATCAAAGAGACATCGATCCTTGAATTTACGTGGTATAACACAATAAGACTGAACCGCCCGGTTCAGCTGATTCGAGATTACCGGTTTTATTGTTCAACCACAACAGTAACATATTTTATCAGAAATACTCTGTCTCGTACAGAGAGTTCGACTTGTCTGGCTCAAACGTCGCCACAACTCTCCTGCATCTTCACACACACACACACTCGGTGCTCGTTTCATTGCATCGTTAAGCTCTCCGTTCTGAAATATCTATTCCATTTTCTTGGTGAGCTCTCTGTGTACGATGTCTGTTTCGTGTGCTGTAAGACCGTCTGTTAGGACAGAATTATTCAGCTCATCGTCTAAAAGATCCATCTTTCCTGCTCAACTTTGTCGACCCAGTAAGATTCAACACCACAATTCATCAAAATTTTCCTCAGATTAAGCTTGAATTTTTAACATTCTTAATAATTTTACAATGAAGGAAACAAATGTGAAATCAGCAGAAGGGAATTTGCAGTAAGAGGAGGGATTGTTGCTTCTGTGATGGGTACTCCGACTGCTTCTCAGCCTGTTCAAGGTAAAACCTTAGTTTTAGACTGTGGCCTCTCTCTCTGGTTGTATCTTTTCCTAAAAGAATTTAATGATGCTTTAGGTAGTGAGAGGTTGGCTTTCAAGCCAGAAGGGTATAACTTTTGGGAATGGAGAGGTCACAAGATTCATTATGTGGTTCAAGGAGAAGGCTTACCTCTTGTTCTCATTCATGGATTTGGTGCTTCTGTGTTTCATTGGAGGTAACACTGTCACTCAGTTTCTCCTCCAAGCTATATAATTGTCACTTCTTCTTTTAGTGGGAACATCTCTTATCAATTTATAGGCCTTAAGACGCCTATGTAAAGCATATGGTTCATTGGGCATTTGAGGTAAAATGGGTAAATTTGCAGGTATAACATTCCTGAATTGGCCAAGAAGTACAAGGTGTACGCCTTGGACTTACTTGGTTTCGGATGGAGTGACAAAGCTCTCATAGAATATGATTCCATGATTTGGACAGATCAAGTTATTGATTTCATGAAAGAGATTGTGAAAGAGCCAGCTGTTGTCGTCGGAAACAGGTAAATGAATGTCTTCTTTGATGCTCCTTCTGTCATACCATAAGGAAATATGAAAAAAGTTTTCGACTTTTTTTCCACAGCCTCGGGGGATTCACAGCTTTGTCAGTCGCGGTAGGATTACCCGAGCAGGTCAAAGGAGTTGTACTTCTAAACTCTGCAGGACAGTTTGCAGCCGAGAGTAGAAAACGAGAGGAATCCGATGAATCTGTGATAACCAAGTTTATAGTTAAGCCACTTAAAGAGTTTTTTCAACGTGTGGTTTTGGGGTTCGTGTTCTGGCAATCCAAGCAGCCTTCTCGAATCGAATCTGTCTTAAAGAGTGTAATGTCTTACTGACTTTATCAGATTTCTTCTTCTCAAAGTTTGTTACTTTTGTACTTAATTTTCTTAGTGCAAAAATTGCAGGTGTACATTAACACAGCTAATGTCGATGACTACCTAGTTGAATCCATCTCAAAACCTGCAACAGATCCAAATGCTGGAGAAGTGTACTACAGGTACAAAACACCATAAAATGCTTCACTGTTTTCATACATAAAGCGAGTTGACTAACTATTGTTTGTTTGTAAATTTCATATATAGATTGATGACAAGGTTTTTAATGAACCAGAGTAAATACACTCTAGACAGTGTTCTAAGTAAGATGTCTTGCCCGCTTCTCTTACTTTGGGGGGATCTTGACCCATGGGTTGGGCCTGCAAAAGCCGAGAAAATCAAAGCATTTTACTCGAACTCATCGGTGGTGCATCTACAAGCAGGACATTGTCCTCATGACGAGGTCCCAGAAGCCGTAAACAGAGCTTTGTTGGATTGGTTGTCCATGAATGTAGCTTCCAAGTCATCTTCTCCTAAAGTCTTGGAGACGTAAAGACTCTTTTTTCTTAATCCCATTTTGTGAACATATATATAGGTGTAAATACATTGTGGATACAAATTGATCTTGTGGGTAAGCAAGTATCACTGCGTTGCCTATCTGAATCAGATTTTGCTTAAGAACACAAACATACAAAAGTTTCTTTTCTTTGCAAAAATGTTAACATCGAAAATTATTGCGAAGTTAAAAAAAAACATACAAAAATGTTTAACGTTGGAAAAGAATAGGCACAAATTCCAAAGTACAGCAGATTGACTTGACAGCTTTTCACAAGTGTGAGACATGCAAATTGTAAAATGAAACAAACAAAACATTTTATAAAACGAAATAGATGAAATATAAAGATATCAAATCAGTTGAATAAATGATCATAGTAGGTGATTTCTTCATATAATTTTGATTTATAAATAGTTTATGTTTTTGGTTTTTGATTACGATTTATTACCCAAGCCGCTTTTGTTTCGTCACAACACCGAAGGCAACAACAACTGTTCTTATTTTGTCAAAATGTAATAATGAGTTGAAAATTGTGGTATGATGAATATTGAGTACTGCGATTTCAAAATGGCCAACACAAGGACCCCTTTCTTTATTTTATTTAGTTACTTTCAATCGATTCCAACTTTTTAAAACCGGAGAATGATGAAATCTTATTCGATCGTTTCGAAACACAAAATACATGGGATTTTCCTATCACACCACCGATTAATAAATCAAATTGCGTTACATATTAATGTATCTTTTGTATTAAAATGTATAAAAATTCCCACTTTCCACACAAATATAAGATGAACGGGCTACTTTATTTACTACCAATTGGTTTTGAGTTGGATGCCCATGTTTCATAATATGGTATCAGAGCCACAGGTTAATCCGACATACGATTTCTCACAAAACGGTTTTTCACATTAGAAATGGTCCATATAAATGGCTCGTAATGTCGTAATATGTTCGAGATGTATGTGCGTGTCCCGTCCACATCTCGAGAACGCCTATTAGAATGTGTAAAAAATCTCAAATTAGAAATTGAGAGCTTTCCACACAAAGATATAAGATGCACGGGGTATTACAATTATTGTCAATTGATTTTGAGTTAGATTCCCATATTTTCTAATATTTTGCTTCGTGATCTACTAAAATTACATTTGGTAACGCAATTCGGAGAGTTATAGTGTAACTAAAAATGGTAAAATTATTTAACTAACAAATATATAATTCCATCTCAATCACTATAATAAATTTGTTAACCCGTGAAAAAAGGCATCTGGATTGGTCTGCTTCTATCAATACATGAACATGGGGATCACTATGCACAAATGTACAAACAAGAAAAATTACGATAGCTCCTTTCATTTCATTGATGGGCCAGTCTATAATTAATTCATTCACTAGTTGTTATACTCAGAAAACATTCTTTTCGAATGACTGCTCTAACATTTACAAGAGCACAAATGATAGAGTGAGTACATATATTATATCAACTAGTAGTACTATATATAATATGATGGTAAATATTGGGGCTATCATTTGTATTTGGGTTAATATAATATTTTCCAACTTCAACTCATTTATATGATTAGTGTCCTCGTAAATATATAGTAATTAGATTTATATTCAGTTTTATTATGTAAAAAAAATATTCGTAAACTATATTATATTATTTATTAATAAATGGAAATTAGATATTTATATAATTTGAATTATTATTTGTATATATAAATAATATTTAATAGTATTTAATATTAAAATTGTATACGAATTTAATAATATTTTTGATTAATTTAATAAAATATATTGATTTTCTAACTAAATTAATAATATTAACATGTATTGTAATTATTTTAATAATTTAAGTTTATTTATATATTTATTTGAAATTCACTGTTGTGATAATATATTAACATGTTATTTATGTTAATAACACGTTAGATTGATATTATTTTCTTAAAATATTTCTCAAATAATATATTACGTTGGTAGTACCGCTTAATGTTCATTTTTTCCAATCTAAATCACCTAGATAAATGTGAAAGAATAAAACAAATAATTAACTTTTTGAATTATTATCCTCTTAAATAAACTAAAAAACGATTGTTATCATTTAGAATGATATATTCTGGTTTTTGTTGTTTCTTCTTGCTTTATTTGACCTTTTTCTTAATTATTTTTTTAAATATGCATGAGTTTCAACATCTAAGCATCAAAAAAGGAAATGAAACGAATACAAAACTTCCTTAGCATAACTTTATTATGTGCTTATATATATGATATTGAACATATAGAAAAATTATGCAAAAGGAGAAAAGTGGTCCTATTTAAATAGCCAGATTGATCAAAACTGTAGGCTGTACTGAGGACAAAAGTGATTGAAAAAAAAACGAAAAAGATGAATAGAGATTTTAATATGCAAACGAAAACGAAAAGAAAACAATGAGATTCTAATGTATAAACCTAGTATTTGGTCTTTATATAGATATATATTGTTAATACTATATATACATAATCATGCCCAACACCATCTGAGACAGATAAATGCGTATCTTCTAAGTTAACCTAAATTTAGTACTACTTTTCTCAGTATATGGATATTTAAATACAAGCTTCTTTGTCAAGATTAGATGTTATTCTATTGCAGACATTTATACGCATCTTTGGGAAATTATTCATTACTTTCTTTTAGCCGAAACATGTTACATAGTTTAAGATTGAATTGTCCTTTCATTTTACATTTTTTATAATATTTTTTGAATTTTACAAAACAAAAAGATAAACGGATAAATGAAAATAAAATTGATCAATTCTCAAATAACAAATTTCAAACCTTAAAACATGTTAATCTATAGTAACTATATCACTAAACTTTTGCAACAATTAAGTACTAGAATTATATGATAATACCTTAAACTTGTTTGGTGAGTTTGGCCTTAGGACAGGCTTTAGTTTCAGCTAAGAATATCTGGAATTTTTTAATGTTCAGTAATTTACAAGGACACATTCTGATAACTGATCATAGGTAGAACATGATTTTAAGGTATTAGTGATGTTTTGAATATTTGTGTAAAAATTTTAAATACTTTTGAAAATAAAATGGGACGACACTATTTTACTACATAGACTATGGTTGCCCATGGTTTTTCCACCTAAACTCCGGATCTCTCTATCACCACATAAACTAACAACGCACACATTAATTTTACACGAACTATTGATATGTCTTCATAATTTCACAAATCGTTATTTTTGAATAAATCGCGATCAATTGAAATTAACTATATTTACCATATAACCCGAACACCGACCCATTGAGTAATTGCGGTTGGCGAGTTTACTCCTTTTAACCAATTGAGTAAACACAATTGTGAAGATTTGGGTTATGTGAGTTATGTGGTAGACGCAATTAACTTCAATTGATCGCGATTTATCCAAAAAATAGTGATTTGGGGAATTGTGAAGACATGTCAATAGTTCATATAAAATTAAGGTATGCATTGTTAGTTCATGTAGTATAATAGAGAAGTCCAAAGTTCATGTGGAAAAACCATGAACAGCGATAGTTTGTGTAGTAAAATAGTGTCGTCCCAAATAAAATAGATGAGTTGGAATGAAAAAGTGAATCTTGTAAGTAGGGCAAGCATGGTTATAACAATCATCATTATGTTCAGACCAAAACATTTATTTATGTTTTCTTCAGCAAATATATGTTTAACTATAAAAAGGTAATATGAGTATATATTAATCGACATATGGATTCGTCTTTTGAGTATTTGTATCGCCTAGGGTTCATGCATGCTTTACAATGTACGCACTTATAGGCAAGCATGCGTATACACTCACATGTTGGAAGTAAATTGTACATTTTCAGATTGGTTTTTTTTAGATATTTTTAGGGTTTATTTCTGTTAACTATACAAACTTATGCGACTAAAACTATTTCTACCTGTACTTTTTGAGTTTTTCATAAATTACATAAATTGTATTTTTCTTTCATAAATTAGACAAATTTCATAAATTATTCTAATTGCAGAAATTCTATTAATATTTACACGTTAAATAGCTACTAAATCGGGTTGTAATTAAAAATTTTTAGTTTTAACTTGAATTTATTTTAAAATTAAAGCCATATTTTCGAAGTAAAATAAGTTTTAATAACAATTTAATGTGTAAACATTAACGGAATTGCTGTAATCAGAATAATTTATGAAGTTTATGTAGTTTACGGAAGAAAAACACAGTTTATGTAACTTATGAAAGATCCAAAAAGTATGGATGGAAATATGTTTATTCACATAAGTTCGTGTATTTGATGGAAGTAATAATTTTTATGGATTTCTGATATTTGAATTAGTATTGGTCTATAATTATAGAAAATATGTATGATAAAAAATATTTGCTTTTTTTATTATAATACTTGAATTAGTATTGGTCTATAATTCGTGGACACCAAAACGTTTGCTTTGTAATTGATATTTATTAGTAATTTATCGTGGGTGATAACAACTATACATTTAAATTGTATTAACAAATCATAAAATGAAGTAGTGGTTATAGAAAATTCAAAGGTGAATTTTGAATGGGATTAAATATATTGATTACTATGTTTTTATATAAACGTTGGGTCCGATGATAAGACGGAACCAAATCACATTCACTAGTTCGATTGGTTATTAAAATTTAAAGTTAACTTATATATAAAAAATAATTTAAAGTTAATCATGACATTCACTAGTTTATGAGTGCTTTGTCTTATACAGAAGTATTTTATTTTGAGAAAAAGAAAAGTAGTGTTACAGTTCAGATATTTTATAGTGTTTCCGATTTCATCGTTTTATTAAAACAAAAGGTTACAAAATGGAAACAGTACGAAACAGAAGTGCGGTACACTATTTTTTTTTATTGTTCGGTCCACTTTTACTACATTTGTTTCCTTAGTACTAACCCAAAATTTCTTATTGAAGTTTACTTTCGTCAACTACACAAAATTATATGAATAAACTTATTTTTATCTCTACTTTTTAGGTCTTTCATAAGTTACATAAACTATATTTTTCTTCCGTAAACTATATAAACTTCATAAATTATTCCAATTATAAAAATTATATTAATGTTTATACGTTAAATTATTATTAAACCTTGTTTTACTTTGAAAATCTGGTTTTAGTTTCAAACTAAATCAAAGTTAAAACTAGATTTTCAAATTAGAACAAGATTTAATAGCTATTTAATGTGTAAACATTATTATAATTTCTACAATTAGAATAATTTATGAAATTTGTGTAATTTATAAAAGAAAAATATAGTTTATATAGCTAAAAAAATACCTAAAAAATACGGATGGAAATATGTTTAGTCGCATAAATTTGTGTATCCTCGTTACTATACTCTTCTAAGTATTATTCTTTTTGTTGTCCGTATTCCGTATTATGTTTTACACCCTTAGAAACGACATCGTTTAACACCATATTTCAAAAATTATAAATTACAATAATTATTGATTTATAATATAAGCGTTTACTATTACATATATATTTTTAAAATTTTTAAAAAGTTATTCTAATATTATCAAGAGAGATATATACAACATTATTTTCATGGCAAATAATGAAGATAGTGTGCTGAAACGGTGAGGGTCCCATCCGAAAAGAAGAAATGACAACAACGAGTAGTGTGTAATTCCAATTTTGCCCTTTCCCTTTCGGTTCGCGCGATTTGATCGGCTACGCGCTACTACACATGTCGTGCTGTTATCGGTTTCATCATTAACTGTATTTATTGTTTCCAAACATCATTAATCATTCAAATTAGAAAATAAATGTCTTATTAAAATACCCGCTAAGATAATATATTATTAGTCTAGTCGCTGCCGCGTCGGCCGTTACGATTGGCAACAGGCTAACAGCACGACTGTTTTCAGGATATTTTATTACCACTAAATCGCAACAATCTTTATTTGTTTTAACACGTTAAAATATTTGAGTTTGAGAAATGTTTAATTCTTAAAAATTAGAATTTAGTTTTAATAGTTTAATATAATTAAATTTTTGAATATTATTATCATTTTGTAGACTAACCATCTATTTTCCATTTAAAACTATTATATACCATCAAATATTCATATAATTAATGCCATAGTTATATATATATATACGTTGGAAAAATTGAAAACATATTTTACTCTCGATTAAAAATTGAAAATATATTTTCCATTTTATTAAAATTTTAAAATCTAATTAGAAATGATGGTGATTACTATTGTAAACCAAATAATTTAGATTTTC
Organism: Pugionium cornutum; assembly: GCA_018901935.1. NCBI lineage: Eukaryota > Viridiplantae > Streptophyta > Magnoliopsida > Brassicales > Brassicaceae > Pugionium > Pugionium cornutum. Next base: position 41,246,395 of record CM032164.1, read on the forward strand.
CAAAGAAATTAGTTTCAAATTTTCAATCGGGAAAATATATTTTTCATTTTTCCAACCTCTATATACAAAACGTGATATTAGTTTTATAGGTATTTGGTGATATACGATAGTTACGAAAATAAAATAGATTGTAACTTTTTTTCTTCTATATCTATATTAAAATAATTATTGTAAAATGTATAGAATTACTAATATCTTTCAAAGTTAACAAACATTCACAAAGGCTTTTTGAATTCATCCATCGTTTTATAACGTTTGTTGTTAATTCCTTTTTATCCGATGTGGAGATGAACTATATATATCAATCATTTATACAAAAAAAGAAATTCAAATTAAAGCTGGAGAGGCCTTTTTCGTCATTGTGGGGGCAATTCTCTTTTGATTTTTTCGCTTTTTCGTCCTCGTGCCTCTTGACTTCTGTTCAGACTCTGAATAGAGAGCCTGGGAGAGAGAGAAGAGAGAGGTTGAAGAAGAAGGATTGCGAAGCCCTAGAATCGTTGTTGATTCTGATGGAGAATCTGTCTCATTCTCGGCATCCAAACAGGTCTGCGTCTTCTCTACCCAAAAAGCCTTGCAATGGTAATAGTGCTTTTAGCTACGGTTCCGGCAAGACAGCTAATACCGCCACCACGTACGAAGACGTTTTCGGTGGTCCTCCCAGATTCGGAGTCCCGACGTTATCTCCTCGTTTCGAAGACTACTGCGAGATTTTTGCTGGGTCCAACGGCTCCTCACGCGCCGCTGTATCCTCGATTCCGGTACTCGATCTTCCACTTGTTGACGACAGAGATGTTTACTTCGATGTTCGGAGCCATGGTTTTGATTACCGAGAGATTTTTGGCGGTTTTAATGATGTTGATCTAGCACCGTCGTATGAGGAGCTGTTTATGCAGCGGTCTACGGTTGGTGATGGCGATTCCTCCGACGATGCGTGGTACTTCCTATTAGCATGTCATTGTTCATTTTTCTCAAAACAAGCCTCTTCTTTCTCTTCCCCACATTCAAAATTTCAGACATTTTAGCTTTTTTGGGTGAAGTATTCCTCTGATTTTGATTTTCTTAATGTAGAAAAGAACAAATATTGTGAATCTGTAGTGTCGTTGTTTATGTCTACAAAAAAATTCTGTATTTTTAAGAATGATGCATCATTTATTTAAGATTTGAGCTTCATTTTGTAGGACTCCTGAAGAAGTAGAGTCGTTCTCGGGAGGCACAGAACATTCTGGCAAAAGCCCTTCCTTTTCCAATGGCAGAGATTCTTACGATTCCATTGATGGCAGCACAGAGTTCAACATCTCTTATAACAAAGCCACTCAGATAAGCGACACAAACATGTCGAGTGGTGTGATACGTGTAGCTGATCTTTCTGCTATTCCTGGTTACACCGTTGCAGTTGATGAAATGATTAGTGCTGGTGGAACAACAAACCTCAACAAGGAGATTGGACCCTCTTCTGTTAGCAAAGGTACAAGTAGATATGCCTTTGAAGACAAGGACGGGGCCCAAAAGTATTACACCGGACCTATGTGTATTCCTAGTGAACCTTTTGTGACTGTTTCTGAGATTGATTTGAAGACTCATCCTACTGGAATACCACCACCTTCGAGACCACCTCCTGTATTGAAGAGCGATTTTAGATGTTCGGCTTCTAATTCTAGAACCACCGGATCAGAAGGGTCCGCAGGCGGCAGTTCTCCACCATTCTTTGATGTAGAGGTTGATTCAAGTTTAGCTGCTGTGAGAGAAGCTATGGTAAAAGCCGAGGCACAACTAAAAAATGCAAAAGACCTGTTGGGAAGGAAGGGGGATGAGCCACAGACCACCACAAAGCGAACCTCCATGAATAATAGAATGACTGAAGAAGGAAGATCGAGTAATACAGCTTGTTTGCCTGCTCTTGAGAATAATATTGAGGTAGCTATGAACTCTCTGAGGGATAAGCATGGAACTAAGTCGCTCTCTTCTCAGGGGTCTGCAAGCTCAAATGATGAATGGGAAGAGGCTAGACAGTTTGTTGAACTGGTGAGAACAGAGCAACCCAGAAATGCTGATGAGAGTAGTGGTGTAAAAGACGTTTCTCTTCGTAGTAATACAGATTTTTTCGATCAGAAGCTGTCATGGGCAGCTAATGTTGACTGGGAGAAACAACATATGAGAGCTAAAGGAAATAGGGAGGATCGTGCAACGAGAAAGATAGCATCTAGGCATCAGCGACATGAGGACAGGCTTGCAAAAAAGGCTCCTGAAGAGCCAAATAATGAGCAATCGAGACATACCAAGCTGCAATTTGAGAAAAGCAACGAATTGCCTGATCATGGTGGGATAGTGAAACACAGAAATCTTCGTGGACCAAAAGAAAACAATCTCGTAACTGAAAAGCTTCCAAAGCAAAAGAAGGAATCGCACTGTGAAGAGAAAAAACATCAGAAAGCAGCGGAAAAGAAACAGGAACGTGTGTTTGATTGGGAACAAAATGCCAGAAAGCTCAGGGAGGCTCTTGGTCTAGCAGATAACGATAGTACTTTAGAGGTGTCCCTGGAAATGAAAGGGAAGGGTAAAAATTTGGGAATGCGTGGTGAAACAGACGTTGAGACAAAACTGAATGAGGCCTTGAAGCGGATGGAGGAGACTAGGTTTAAAGAGGTTCGTGTAAAAGAAGAAGACGACAAGATAGAAAGAGAAAATTTTGAGAAGGCAGGAACCGAGAAAAGACTAAAGGCAGCTTTAGAGCAAGAAGGGAAGGAAAAAGCGCTTAAGGAAGAGAATGAACAAAGAGTGGCAGAGGCTTGTGAAAACGCAGAACAAGAAAGGAAAACGAAAGAACTTCAAGAGTTAGAATTGCGGCTAAAAGAAGCTCTTGAAAAGGAAGAAAAGAACTGTAGAATGAGAGAGGCCAGTGAGAAGGCAGAGCATGAGAGGAAAATGGAAGTTGCACTTGAAGAAGAGAAGGAACGGAAAATAAAAGAAGCACATGCAAAGAAAGAAAATGAACGAACAATAAAAATGGCTCGTGAGAAGGCAGAGCTGGAGCAAAGGCTGAAAGAAACTCTTGAACAAGAAAATAAGGAAAGGCGGATTAAAGAGTTTCAAGAGAGGGAAGAAAATGAGAGGAGAGCCAAAGAGGTTCTTGAGCAGGCAGAGAACGAGAGGAAGTTGAAAGACGCCTTTGAGCAGAAAGAAAAAGAAAAGAAGGTGAAAGAGGCACGTGAGAAAGAGGAGAATGAGAAGAAGCTGAAAGAAGCTATTGAGCTAGAAGAGAAAGAAAAAAGGCTGATTGAAGCCTTTGAGAAGGCAGAAACTGAGAGCAGACTGAAAGATGTTGAACAGGAAGAGACGAGGATGAAACTACAAGAGGCCAAGGAAGGAATACATAGAGAAAATCAAGAGCATCAGGAAAATGAAGTGGAGCAACATGAATATACAGGAGAAGAAAGCGACGAGGAACAAAGAGATGCTTGTGGAATGGAGAAAACCTGTGAAACCCCCAGAGAGGCTCATGGAGAGCAATGGTTGAATGAAAGTCGTAGCGACATTCGAGAAGAGGATGAGAGAATAGACAATCATGAATCATTGAACAAACAGAAGGAAGAAGAAGGACAAAGCCAGAGACAGTCTACGTCTGAAGAAGCATGTCCTTGGAAGGTTTTTGAGAAGAACATCAAAGATGCCAGTCAAAAGGAAGGAACCAATGAGCTGGATGCTGAATTGAGAATTGAGAGGAATGAAGAGGCACCTCAGCTGGATGAAAGTGGACAAGCAGGTAAGGAATCCGCTTCTGTCACTGACAATATTCAAGGAGGAAAGCTCGAACAGAAGAGCAAATTTGAAAGCTTCAAAAATGCCTCAGTTCTCAAAAGGGACATTGGGGTGAAAACTGAAGTTGAAGAAAGATCAGAAGGCGTTGTAGTTGAAGACGGAAGTGTTAGAGAAGCAGGTGTTTGTAATCCAGAGGAAAGTAAGTGCGCTCCCAAAACATCCTATGTTTTCAGAAACTATGAAGAGAAATTCACCCATCAACAAGAAAGAGGAAATATCTATGACACCCAAGTGGGAAATCAAGATGCAAAATTAGAAAGACCCTTGCCTTCTCGAGTATTCATGCAACGTGAGAAAGAAGCAGAGAGACTAAAGCGAGAAAGAGACATTGAAACAGAGCGCTTAAGAAAAATAGAAGAAGAAAGGGAGAGGGAAAGAGAGAGGGAGAAGGATCGAATGGCTTTCGATCAGAGAGCCTTAGCTGATGCACGTGAAAGATTAGAGAAAGCATGCGCTGAGGCCAGAGAGAAGTCCTTGCCTGATAAGTTGTCAATAGAGGCAAGACTTAGAGCGGAACGGGCAGCTGTGGAGAGAGCAACTGCTGAAGCTCGTGAACGTGCAGCTGAAAAGGCTGCTTTTGAGGCAAGAGAGCGAATGGAAAGATCGGTTTCAGATAAGCAATTTCAGAGTTCAGGTTTCTTTGGTGAACGAATGGAAAGATCAGTTTCTGATAAGCAATTTCAAAATTCAGCCTCTTTTGGTGCTTCAAGATATCCAAATTCTTCTGGTAAAAATACTCTGAAACTCTCTAGTTCTCTGTGTTGTTTTTTTCCATTTAGCTTAAACGCTTTTTCTTTTCTTTTGTCTCTTAAGGTACTGATGGTGAATCACCTCAAAGATATACATCAAGATTAGAAAGGCATCGAAGAACAGCTGATCGTGTGGTAATTTAATGCTTCTAACTACCCAATAATCTCCACACGGTTGATGATAATTAATTTACCATCATATTGAATTCTTTAACAGGCTAAAGCTTTAGCAGAGAAGAATATGCGTGATCTCGTGGCTCAGAGAGAACAAGCAGAGAGAATTGTACACACATCAAACCGAATCTCTTATTCAAATTTTTAGATAAACCCTTTTCCAATGATCATATGTTGTTTCTGTTTCCTACAGAGAATCGCTGAAACCTTAGACGCCGAAGTAAAGAGATGGTCTAGTGGAAAAGAAGGAAATATAAGAGCATTACTCTCAACATTACAATACGTACGTTTCCTAATGAACAACATAGAGATCAAAGTTAAAAAAAATGTAGGACTTATTTCTCAAAATCAAGTTTGAATGTATGTTTTGAATCAGATCCTTGGTCCCGAGAGCGGTTGGCAACCTTTACCTTTAACAGAAGTCATAACTTCAGCAGCTGTGAAACGAGCTTACAGGAAAGCAACACTTTGTGTTCATCCAGACAAATTACAACAACGTGGTGCAAACATTCATCAGAAATATATATGTGAAAAGGTCTTCGATCTTCTTAAGGTAGTTCATGTTCTTAACACTCTTTCCACACAATCTCTAAAAATAAAGCATACTGAAATTTAGAATTGTGTTAATGTCTTAAATTTCCAGGAAGCTTGGAACAGGTTCAACTCAGAAGAAAGGTAGAGATTTGTGTTCTTTTTTTTCGACATCAGTATATGGTTTGGGTTTAGTTTGTAAAGTCGTGCTGTTAAAGAGTATAAGTATCCTCTGTTTTCAATTAGATTGTGCCTTAGGTTTATCCTTTTTATTGTTGCTTATATGATCATTGTAATCATTTTTACTTGCTATGACAGCTACAATTTTCTTAGCAATATATTGTTTTTTACTCTGTAAGTAATTATAAATATATTTCTCTAAATGACTAGATGAATAAAATACTACTTTTCGACGAAAAATACAATTCTAATCAAAAGAAAAATTCTACAACAATGCTATTCACACACACGTGTTTCACTTTGGATAATATTGTATAGTTCCATTGTTTTTTTAATAAAACATTATTATTAATTTGACCCATTTTGAACAATATAAACATGTTTATTTAACTCGGTGAGGAGCATGTGGTCTAGTGGTTGTACCCATTCCAGAGGTATGGAGTTCGACTCCACCGCCCTTCGTAGGAGGGTGTTAAATCTTCGTATGAAGATACTGGACTATTGGGTCGGTCCGTTGTGGCCTAGTAAAAAAAAAAAAATGTTTATTTAACCCAATAATTGATATAATATAAACCGAGTCTCGTGGAAGTTCCATGGTGATGATGAGGTCAAATAGACATGAAAAGTCAAAAGAAGCTCGACGAACCTATCCTTGTCTTCACTTAATTTTCTAATGTTTCAGAATTAGTAAAACATTAAAATTGTTGGACTTTTCAAATTAGCTAGTAGCCTACATCTGACCATTTCCACTTTCAACTTCATTAACATCTCTATATATACATTGAGGAAACTCTCTCTCTCATTACATCAACAACAACAAACAACAATCATCTTTACACTTCTCTCTAATTCACATCATTCTTCTTAACTTCTCTCTAATTCACAGTAAAGAAAAGAAAATCAAAAGATGCAAATGCTAAGAAGTTTAAGCACGAGGACAAGAAGCCGCCGTGGAGGCTACGAGCGAGTAAGTGATGATTCTACTTTCAGTTTACTCGGAGCAAAGCTAAGAAGATCGACGAGTGTTCCTTATTACGCTCCATCTATCAAGCTTGGTTCTGGTGGTGTTCCGACCATTCTCGAGGAGCTTCCTCGTCAGAAATCCAAGAAAGTTAAACCAACAAGCAAATTTAGCCACCCGATCTTTAGTATTCTCTATGGCAAGAAGAAGAAGACGACGAAGCCTGAGTTTTCTAGATATCTTGAGTATTTGAAAGAAGGTGGTATGTGGGATGCGAGGTCTAATACGCCTGTTATTTATTACAAGTAAATGACTTTTGTGAAGAACAGAAAAAATCAAGAAAAAGATGAGAGGGTGAAAGTTTAAGTTTTTGGTTTTGTGTACTTTAAATAAATTTCTATCTTTTCAATTTTTGATGATATTTGTATATTATTATAATCATCCATTCATTAATTAATTTTACTTGAAACAAAATTGGCTACTGGGAGATGAATTTGGCCATTGAGCATATATTAATTTGTGAAATGATTTTGGAAGTTTCAAAAGCAAACATTAGACGAGTAAAAAAAAGTCAAAAGTCAAACAGCTATGGGTTTGACTTATATAGGGATTTACTTCCGTCAACTACACAATTTTATGCGAGTAAACTTATTTCCACCCGTATTTTTTGGGTGTTTCATAAGTTACATAAACTATGTTTTTTTTCGTAAACTACATAAACTTCATAAATTATTCCAATTACAGAAATTTCGTTAATGTTTACACGTTAAATTGTTATTAAACTTTGTTTTACTTTGAAAATCTGGTTTTAGTTTCAAACTAAATCCAAATTAAAACTAGATTTTCGAATTAGAACTAAATTTAGTAGCTATTTAACGTGTAAACATTAATAGAATTTCTACAATTAGAATAATTTATGAAGTTTGTGTAATTTATGAAAGAAAAATACAGTTTATGTAGTTAAAAGAAAACCCAAAAAGTACGGATGAAAATAGATTTAATCGCATAAGTTTGTGTAGTTGACGAAAATAAACCCAAGATGTATCATATATCAGCTTCGTTTTGGTAACGTGGAGCTCAAGGGAGACTTCCCCTTTTCTTGGGTTTCCAAAAATTTAACTTAAAGGAAATAAAACCCTAAAATGAAAGAAACATCAGATTTGGGAGAGACTTCTATGTGGAGACGATCTTCAATTTATGCCTTTTTGTAATCTAATATGATATTATAGTCCGGTTTGTTGATCCAAATAGAACGGTTCATAAAATGTTTATTGTTAGTCCTAAAGTGGGCTTGAACAATCAAAATTTGAGGGAGTATGTTTAAGATTCCACATTGGAAATTTCTAAGAGACCTAAGTAGTATATAACTAACATGAGCATTTGTTTCTTCTTCAGAATGTTTACTACTACAAAAGAAAACTCAATGATAACCAGAAAATTATATAAAAGTACAAAAACAAATGTTTCAGAGCTTCCTTTTAAGGACAAGAACAAATGTGATGGGTCTTATGTCTTCCATAGACAATTCCTCGTCAACCATTCTACCATATGTATGAAAAAGCTTGTCAATAATATGTTCCCCAAAATGTGGAACAAGCATTGATTCTTGAACGGCTCTTACAGTCTTGGAAACTGCTTTACCATAACTGATATCGTCCTCCTCCGATTTCTCCTTGTTGTCCACTTCTAATATCTCTAAGCTCTCTAACTCAAAAGACCCTTCTTCATTCACTTCACCTTCTATCTCAGCAGCACTCGGGGCGTAAAAGTGCATATCATAAGAATCGAGTTTCTCTTCCTCAGTTTCTCCCTACATGTAAATGAAATTAAACAACAATCATCTTTCTAATTATCAAGATCCATATTTGAAATCAAAAGATGTATACATACTTGTACAACGAGATCCGCTATGGATCTTGAGAGAAGTTCCCAGAAGAAAGAGTTTCCTCTATCGACATGATCAGGTCCTTCTCTTCCGAGTATTATGAGCATCATTCGGCCTGCAGAAACGAGCTCTTTTGATCGACACCGGAGGAAAATGGAAAAATCTTCCTTGAATTGACTGTAGTAAGCTTTGGAAACAGCTTCAGGGCTTGAGGAGCAGATATTAACACAACCTTTGTTTATGGACTTGCCTTGCTCGTCATATATAGCTGGTGGAACCTGACAAAAACAACCAACTTAAATATATATACACCTGAAGATATCTAATCTCTCTCTATATTTATATATACATATATTCACCTTGGAAAGCCAGTGTAGGCTGTAGGAGGAGTAGATAAAGTGGATGGTTTTTTCAGGGAAAAGCCTTCCATAGAATGATCCAGGGTAGGCTGCAACGAAAACAGAAGGGAAACAACCATTGTTGTTGTCTCTCATGAGCTCTATGTGAAAGTCAGGCAAGGCTTTGAATATTGAGTTAAAGTCATTTCCAGGAAGATCGTTAAGGAAGACGCTGAATTCCGGCAAGGGCTGGGTTGGGATCTCATGGTGATGAACAAATTCGACGGCTTTGATGATGTCTTTAATGATGGAGATAGTGTTTGGTCCTGAAGAGCATCCCAGGTCAGCTATTCCTAAACTCTTGGGTCTTGTCTCCTTGTAGACTTGTTGCAGTGTCTCTAGTGTTATGTGCTTTGCCTTATCAGATGCTTTCTTCTGCAAGATTTAAAGACCAAAAAGTAATAATTAGAGTGTTATTATAATTTGTTATGAACTAATTAAGTGAAGAATTGTGGAATCTCGAGCACCTGGAGGGAAGAGTTTCTGGCATAGCTAGTTTTTCCAACTCCTCCAGTCATGTGAAACTCTCTCTCCAGATTCTTCTTATACATCACAACAACAAGAAAGGTTAAGATCTCACTAATTTCTTGGGTTAGGGTTTTGTTCTTTTGGTGTTAGGATTTGCTTTCTTAAAGGAAAATCTTTGGCCTCTTCAATCTTCCAATACTACCTTTTTATGTGTTTTGGATTTCCATATAATCTCTATTCTTTACTTTAAATTTCGATTTGGGATTCGTTCATCATTGTTCATGATTGAACAAAAGAATTTAAACGAGATTTTCATTGTCAGTGAATTTAGTTTAGAAGGAGAAATGACCCAAAAATAGGAAAGAAGAAAAAAGGGATAATATAAAGAAAAAAGCTTTAAATAAGTCAAACTACACAATGATGGTTTCATGTTATGCTTGTGAACTTGTTTCCACTGTTCTTGCCATCAGCGATATACTCTCTTGCCAGTTTGTTGACTGATTATTTAACCTAACTTAAATGTTTTCTTAGAAAGATGTTACTACTCTCACTACGTCATATATATGGTTTCTCTAGGTAGTTCTGTAAAACGAAATATGGAAATATATAGTGTAATGTAAATGTTACAAAAACGTTCTGAAAAGTAGGGAAAACGTTGGGACAGAATATGATTAAGGAGGAAAAAGATAGATTTGACTTTTAGAGATAGAAAAACAAGAATGGGGTTCATGATTGGTTGCGTGTGCCCACATTTCTCTCTTTCTTCTTTGCTTTTGAGAGAGAGAGAGGAGAGAGGAGAGAGGAGAGAGGAGAGAGGAGAGAGTAGAGAGGAGAGAGGAGAGAGAAGAGAGAGAGGAGAGAGAAGAGAGAGGAGAGAGGAGAGAGGAGAGAGGAGAGAGAGAAGAGAGAAGTAAAATTCAACAACACTTTTGTTTTAGAGTTTACTTCCGTCAATTACATAAAATCTATTTTCAACTGTATTTTTTTGGATGTTTTATAAGTTACACAAATTGTATTTTTCTTTCGTACACTACGTAAATTTCATAAATTATTCTAATTACAGAAATTTCGTTAATATTTACATGTTAAATTATTATTAAACCTTATTTTACTTCGAAAATCTGGTTTTAATTTCAAAATAAACTCAAGTTAAAACCAGCTTTTTCAAATTAGAACCAGATTTAATAACTATTTAACGTATAAACATTAATAGAATTTTTACAACTAAAAGAATTTATAAAGTTTGTGTAGTTTATGAAAGAAAACTACAGTTAATATAGTTAAAAAAACCCCAAAAATACGGATAGAAATAGATTTAGTTTGTGTAGTTTACTTAACTAAACCCTTTGTTTTACAATATTTTGTGTGTACAAATTTCTAAGCAGCACACTAGGACAGTCAAAAGAGGCGGTTCTCCGTCTTTTGTTGTTATAAGCTTACATTTATATTGGGCCTCGTAGCCCAATTGTACTAGGCTTCCACTTAAAAACATAACATTTGATCAACTATAAGTTATAAAAGACTCTGTAATTCAACTCCAAAGCGGTTTTCGGCAAGTGCATAATTGTATATCATAGGTTTTTCTATTTAAAACAATAGTCATAATTTTGAATATCGTCTTAAGCTTTTTGGAAGCTAGGCACGTTCCTTTATCTATATGATGTTTCGGTTATGGATACAAACCCATTTGTACAAACTGCATGCATGTTTGTAAAATTATATGTGAATTATACTTCCTAGTCGTGATAATTAATATATAAACTAGATTTTGACCAAAAAATATTTACAAACAATAATTAATTATTTATTTTGTTAATTTAAATTAGATATATATATAATTTATCTCATATTTAAAATAATTTTTTAAAATTTTTTTAATATTGATTACAAAAATGAAATAGATAATAAAATCGGATTATACAAATAGATTTAAATTGTATCAATTTTGGGTAAGAGTATACATATGATAAATATTCAATTAAACTAAACTTTTGTTTTATATTTTGTTTGACTAATTTTTCAAAAGTTATATTTTGTTTTATATTATATTTACATTTTATGACAGAATATATTGTATGTCGAAATATTAGAGATTTACATATAATATAATATATAATGGCAATTTTCGTAAATACTCTAGTAAATTATGTCCCAAATAATATTTTTCTTAAATGTTCTAATAGTTTGACACATCAGCGTGACACACTTGTAAATCACACGTCACTATAAAATTAATTTTTTAAAATGATTCTCAATTAATATATATATATAAATATATAGATATAGATATATTTTAATATTGATGAGAAAAACTATGCGGATTATAAGAATGCTCCTAAATATTTTGCATGATGTGAAAAGCAAAAGGTGATATTTTATAATTTTAAAAGATTATTTATTACATATGAAACTATTATTTATTGATTATATAAATAGAAGACGATGACAAAAATGTTTAATTATTCAATGGAACAGTTTGTTTAAAGATTTGATTTTTTGGTGGTTTGCAGCAACAACTCGTTGTGGTTCTAAACGATGCACAAGTCCATCCTGTATAACCTTTAGAATGGCAAAGCTTTTCGCAATTGTCAGTACATGGTCCATAACAGTCGCCATCGACAGTAAACGCACTTGATTCTTCTGCAACATAATAAATATTAATTAGTATTAAACTTCATTTCTAACTAAAGAAGAGAAGTAAAAGAAAAGCTTGATTTACCTGCAATGACCAACAACATAATCATTGCGATGGCACAAACAACATTTAAAGATCTCATCTTGTTCATTTTTTCCTCAGATATTTGTTTGAATGTCTAACGTAGATATGTTCTTTTACGTTTTGGGGTTGATGGTATTGTACGTTGGGATGTAATAGATCTTTATATAGATAATCGGTCATATAAATCACTTACTACAATAAGAAGACACATGAAATTTGACTAGAAATGTTTTGAAAATTTGATTAAAATTTTAAAATCTAGTAAATTGGTAGGAAATTGAATTTGAGACCAGAAAAATTGACTATATGTAAAATTTAATTCGAAAGAAAAAATATTGCTTATAATGAAATAGGATTCTGAATAGTTTGTGAGGAGATCTATGACTAAATAATAAAAGTTGATATATGCTTATAAGGATGTCCACATAGGATTCAAAACAATCAATCCACAAAAAATGTAAATTACAAAACTAAGTTTTTCTTAATAGTACGTGGCAAAAGTATATTTTCTGTATTTATGTTTCCTATTTTTCCTAATTTCCGTTTTTCAATTTTTATGTTTTAGTTCTGTTTTATTACAAATTTCTTTTGTTTGCTGCAAAAATTATATAAAAAAAATAAGAGTAATACCATAAAATATCATTTTTAAAAAATTCTTATAAATCTAGCATTTTAAAATTAAAATCCTTAAAATATCACAAATAATTATGTAAGAATACTTATTTATTATAAATAAATTATATATAAACTTAAATTATTATATTTGGGTTCATTTTTTCTAATTTAGAATTTAATTTTTTGTATTAAAATATAGTTTTAATGCATTTTAATCTTAAATTCGTGCTATTATTGAAAATTTAAACTAATGATGCTATTTTTGCAATAAAAACTTAGAAAAGTGATATTTTATACATTTTCCCAAAAAATAATTCTGTTTATTAAATGAAGATATTTGATTTTTCGGTCTAAGATCTTAGCTAACTTAACTTGCATAATTAAATTATATTGATTTATTAAATTCATTGGTTAATTTTTTTAAAAAATAAACTATTAGGTTTAAAGGTTAAATTTATTTAGTTTAATTCACTATCATTTTTTAATCAACATTTGAAATTCATCGGTTAAATTTTGAAGCTTAGTTAACTAATTGCTTAATATATATACAGTGATAAAGTTGATGCCGTATGCTCTAAGGATGTCTACATATGATTTAGAACAATCAATAATTGCCACGTCATGATACACATAATAATACTATTTTCACATTAAAGACCTCATTAACATATGCAAGATTTTCAATCTCTGAGAAGAAATAAGGATGTGAAAAGCCGACATGCTTTGATCTTCTCTCCGTTTTTGCTCCTTCGATTTTCCGTCGTCTTTAGCCATAATGAACAATTCAAACCGATGCAACTCATGTAATCAGGCGATGGTGTTTTTTTATTCCTGTTGGAAGATGGATTCTAAAACAAGACCAAAAGAAGTATTCTATCTTATGTTCGATTACACTTTGAGATTTAGACATTAAAACAGTTGTTATTATAAACTTGAACGTAGAGTTTCGTCGACTATTTATGTGGTTGCTATACTGATAATGTTTTCAATTATTCAGATTTTTTAATAGTTAATACAGTCATGAATCCAAATCTTAAAAATAGATATCAAACTAAAGACAAAAAGAGGGATATCAAACTAATATTCTTATATTGATTAACAAAGTAACTTTAGCTAATCTCTACCATTTAATTAGTCAACAAAACATTTCACTTTGATTAGTTTATAATTACTCAGTAAAAAAAATGTTTTAAGTTATTTTGTAAATACAGCTAATAACCAGAGCCGGTACTAAATTTAACAGTGCTACAAGCGAAAAAAATAATAGATTGTTTTATATTAAAAAAATGAAACGTTTTAATTTTTAAAAAAAATATGTTGTTGTAAATATTCAAACCGAAGAATTTAAAGAAACAATCTATTTTTATTTACCATTGTGATAAAAATACTTTTGAAATAATAACTAATTTTTTGTATTAATATCGAAGAACTAAAACACGGATTATTTTGTTTGAATACAAGCCGCGGCCCTGCTAATAACCTTAGTTTTTAATAAATCATCGCTTTTTTCGTAAAGTTGAAAACGTTGGATATTAAAATGTGTGAAAGTTCCACTTTGGAAATTGAAAACTTTCTACATAGGTATATAAGGAATATGAGTTACCCCACTTATTACCGATTGGTTTTGAGTTGGATGTCATGTTTTCTAATAGGTTTTATTTACGATTTTTACTCAAATGTTCTTTTACTCAAATGTTCTTTTACTCAAATGTTCTTTTACTCATCCATATCTATCTCCTTTTTAATATTCCACATCGTCTCCGCTGCTTCACTTTTAACAGAAAAAAAGTAAAAACGTTTATATCGATCCCCTTCGCACTGAGAGGCTCATTCGAAATCTGAATTATCCGATCGAATTGAACAATTCGCAGATGCGGAGAGAATAGTCCTTTGATCATCTCTGAGTCAAATTGGACGAGTCAAGATCAGAAAAAGGGTGATACGGAGACTAGTTTTAGGGTTGATGGGCGCCGCGGGTTCCAAACTCGAGAAAGCTCTTGGCGACCAGTTCCCCGAAGGAGAACGCTATTTCGGATTCGAGAATTTTGGCAACACTTGTTACTGCAACAGCGTTTTACAGGTCTGCTTTCTCTCTTTCTCTCCTTCCCTCTTATCATTTGGTTTTACTGCCTGTGGATTCCCCCATCTCGAATTCGATGTGTAAGACTCGTTCTTCCTTTGTCGATTTCTTCTCCGTTTGTTGAGTTAGTGATTCTTTTATCCATAGCATAGACGATTTTTTCTACTAGAATTGTATCGGGTTTTGACCTTACTATGTCAAATTCGTTTAAAACGTTTATATTTGATTTGCCGACATTACGAATCCTCGGTTGCAGATACTCAAATAGATTACACTTTGTGAACTCCGCTTTAGAAGGCGTTAGGGTTAATGTAGTCGAATGAGTTTTCTGGATTGGAGAAATGCTTTTGCTGATTAACGTTATCATTTGCAAGTGATCTAAACTAAAATGGTATATGTGTTGAATCTCTCTCCCCTTTGTGCAGGCTCTTTATTTCTGTGTTCCGTTTCGTGAACAATTGCTCGAATACTATAGCAGTAATAAAAGCGTTGCCGATGCTGAAGAGAATCTTATGACCTGCCTGGCAGACTTATTTTCGCAGGTATCTCTTATGCAAGCTTGGTTTACTTGATTTCTCTCTTGAAGGTACTTATTTAAAGGCACAAGTCAATGCTTTTAAAACTTGATACTATTGTGTCTTTTGTTACGTATCTTCGATAATTTATTTTTGTGATGTAGAGAGGCTAGAGCTTAGTACGTTATATCCTGTCATCATCTATTTGATTATCGTGTGCTAGTCACTTTTTTGTGTGGAAAAAGTGTTATCCTAAGTCTGCTCATTGTAACTCATTCCGTAGATAAGTTCGCAGAAGAAGAAAACTGGTGTTATTGCGCCTAAGCGATTTGTACAGAGGTTGAAGAAACAAAACGAGCTTTTTCGGAGTTATATGCACCAGGTGATCTTTGCAAATTTCCTAATTTTTTTAGTGTTGTATTACGGAAGATGTTAGAAAAGCAATATACATTTTATTGAATTGGTGTTACTGTTCTCATTTAGGATGCACATGAATTCCTGAATTATTTGCTAAATGAAGTTGTTGACATACTGGAGAAAGAAGCAAAAGTTAAAAAACCTGAACATGAAACCTCATCCTCATCATCTCCTGAAAAGATTGCAAATGGACCGAAAGTCACTCAGGCAAATGGTGTACACAAAGAGCCTATTGTTACTTGGGTTCACAATATTTTTCAGGTAAGTTTTTTTTTGATAAAATGAATCACCTTTACTTCTAAGTTGTGACACTGTGACTAATCGGTGCAATTTTCGGCTAAATTTAAATACTGGATATGTTAACAGGGCATACTTACTAATGAAACAAGGTGTCTCCGGTGTGAAACAGTGACAGCAAGAGATGAAACATTCCTAGACCTAAGCCTTGATATCGAACAGAACAGCTCGATAACTAGCTGTTTGAAAAACTTTAGCTCCACAGAGACGCTACACGCTGAAGACAAATTCTTCTGTGACAAATGCTGCAGGTAAATTTTTGGTTTTAGTCTCACCCCAATTCTCTTCAGTGCTATATTCCTCAACTTTCCATTAACACCTGCAACTAAATACTAGTCTGTAAGCTCTCTTTTTTCCTTTCAGCGGCTGCTTTGTCTGCATAAAGCGCTAAAAAAATTTAGGCTTTATTATGTGCGGTGGGATTTTTTTGTGATGAACTTCTTTAATGTTTATAATTGCAGCTTACAAGAAGCACAAAAGAGGATGAAGATCAAAAAGCCACCACACATCTTAGTGATCCATCTAAAACGATTCAAATACATTGAACAATTAGGCCGCTACAAGAAGCTCTCTTATCGAGTTGTCTTCCCATTGGAACTAAAGCTGAGCAACACGGTGGAACCATATGCAGACGTTGAGTACTCGCTCTTTGCAGTGGTGGTCCATGTGGGAAGTGGACCCAACCATGGTCATTACGTTAGCCTTGTGAAAAGCCATAACCATTGGCTCTTCTTTGATGATGAGAATGTTGAGATGATTGAAGAATCAGCTGTTCAAACATTCTTCGGGTCGTCTCAGGAATATTCAAGCAATACTGATCATGGTTACATCTTGTTTTATGAGAGCCTTGGACCAACGAAGTAAAAGCCCAGGGAAAGGACTTTCTTCGTTTGTTTTTCTTTTAACTACTACTAATGGTATATGTTTGTGTAAGTCAATTCATTTGACAGTGACTTTTTTTTGGGTTGTCTTTCTCTGTGTTTCATCTCCCAAAGATATTAGAACTTTCTATTTTTTTAACTGAAATTTGTATACATACATTGAAAGGCCATGTAAAGTTTATATGTCATCTTTTCTTTTATTTAAAGGTACACTATCATATTACACCAATGGTATTCGACCCAAAGACCCAAACTTGGGTTACGAGAGACGCTTGTGATGGAGGAGAAGGTTTACAGAGTAAGCTTCTGTTACTGGCCCAGTGATTGAGAAAAGTGTTATACGGTTGTGATAGATTTGGACTCTACCGGAGCCTCCTAATACGCCCACAAAGTGATGGAATTTTGGGGATGATCAGAGATGACAACAATGGCTCAGCTCAGCTTTTTTTTTCTTATGTGATTGAACAAAAACCCAAGTCTAGATAATAAGAGGTTTCTCAAACTTCAAAAGACAAACAAAACACCATTACCAGAATTAAAAGAGAAATAAAAGCAAACCATTTCTCGCATGAGAGCTTATGATTAAGATTTATTACCCAAATCAGAAAAAACTTAAAGCTTATACGATTCATATTCACGATCAAGCTCTTCTTCTTTAACAGAAACAATATCCATAAACAGCTACAGAAACATAATTCCAAATAATGATTTGCTTCTCATAAACCCTAATTGGGATTAGGAAAAACCCTACTTACCACCAAATTTCATGTTGCTCCATGGAAACTTCGCCCCCGCCGCTGCAGCAGCCTTCGCCGGCGAATTTACCCTTTCACCGCCACGACGACTTTTACCTTTTCCATAACCGCCGATTTCCCTCTTCTCCTTCTGATCAAGCCAATGACTCTTCTTATCATCTTCTTCCTCAACAAAACTAGACCCCTTTACTTTACTCTTTCGGTCTTCCTCAATAAACTTCACCGGGAATAAATCCCTAGAAATCGACAAAGGGTTTTTGAGCGTGACGTAAGCCTTCTTGTAGTCCGCCTTCGCTATTAGCAAACCTCCACGCTTCTTCTTCTTCCCATCCATGTTTAGTGTATTCACCTTTTCGACTTCAAATCCGTAGAGAGATTCGAGGACTCGCTTGATCTCGATCTTGGACGCAGAAGGGATTGTTTTCAGCGCAAATTCGTGGATGTTCGTTAGTTTTGTCGGCATCAGAAGTTTGATCGGAAGATTCGCGAAATGAACCACTCGTCCTCCCAATCTGCCCGCCATTTGCTCGGGAAATTGAGATGTGAAACAGAGTTTCCTCTGAGATAATAGGTCAAAAATGATGAGGGTTTTTGTTCCCTAAAATTCTGTTTGCATAACTAATTGATGGGCCTAATTAGAATTAATCGATTTACTTAGATCCATGGGCCAAATTAAGATAATGGGCCGATTATATTAAAACGGTCGACTTGTATTAATCGATGAATTATATTAAGGGTGGAACTAGACCAATAGGCCGAACTAAATTAATGGGCCGAAATAAATTAATGGGCCAAGCTAAATTAATGGGCCAAGCTAAATTAATGGGCCAAGCTAAATTGAACTAAATTAGATCCAGTAATTTAATGGGCCGAAATAAATTAATGGGCCGAAATAAATTAATTGGCCGAAATAAATTAATGGGCCAAAATAAATTAATGGGCCAAGCTAAATTAATGGGCCAAGCTAAATTGAACTAAATTAGATCCAGGAATTTAATGGGCCGAAATAAATTAATGGGCCGAAATAAATTAATGGGCCGAAATAAATTAACGGGCCAAAATAAATTAATGGGCCAAGCTAAATTAATGGGCCAAGCTAAATTGAACTAAATTAGATCCAGTAATTTAATGGGCCGAAATAAATTAATGGGCCGAAATAAATTAATGGGCCGAAATAAATTAATGGGCCAAAATAAATTAATGGGCCAAGCTAAATTAATGGGCCAAGCTAAATTGAACTAAATTAGATCCAGTAATTTAATGGGCCGAAATAAATTAATGGGCCGAAATAAATTAATGGGCCGAAATAAATTAATGGGCCAAAATAAATTAATGGGCCAAGCTAAATTAATGGGCCAAGCTAAATTGAACTAAATTAGATCCAGTAATTTAATGGGCCGAAATAAATTACTGGGCCGAAATAATTTAATGGGCCGAAATAAATTAATGGGCCAAAATAAATTAATGGGCCAAGCTAAATTAATGGGCCAAGCTAAATTAATGGGCCAAGCTAAATTGAACTAAATTAGATCCAGTAATTTAATGGGCCGAAATAAATTAATGGGCCGAAATAAATTAATGGGCCGAAATAAATTAATGGGCCAAAATAAATTAATGGGCCAAGCTAAATTAATTGGCCAAGCTAAATTAATGGGCCAAGCTAAATTGAACTAAATTAGATCCAGTAATTTAATGGGCCGAAATAAATCAATGGGCCGAAATAAATTAATGGGCCGAAATAAATTAATGGGCCAAAATAAATTAATGGGCCAAGCTAAATTAATGGGCCAAGCTAAATTAATGGGCCAAGCTAAATTGAACTAAATTAGATCCAGTAATTTAATGGGCCGAAATAAATTAATGGGCCGAAATAAATTAATGGGCCGAAATAAATTAATGGGTGAGCCAGATTAATAGGTCTAAAGCCAAATTAGATTAATGGATCGAATTAAATTAATGGGTCAAATTAGAAAAACGGGCCGAATTAAATGAATCCGTTGACAGATTAATGGACCGAATAAAATTAATGGGCCAAGCTAAATTAATGGGCGAAAATTAGATTAATCGGCCCAATTAAATTACTGGATCAAATTAGATTAATGAATGAGATTACTGGGCCAAACTACTTTAATGGGCCGAACTTGATTAATGGATCGACTAGATTAATTGGGCGACTTAGATTAATGGGCCGAATGAGCCTAAAAGGCCGTATTATTTTGATATTTCGGTCCAAAGGCATTACAACAAATAGAAGAGATTACGAGGTGCTATGAATTATTTGAGATGTGATTTAGCCACTTACAAGATAAAAACAACAACACGTTACTACACATTTACAAAAGAGAAGCGCAGTTAAATTCATTTCATAATGTTCATCATGACCACCTGCAAATACCAGGCTCCATTGTTTTGCTGAGAGCTAAAATTTCATCATACTTTGAACCATAGACAAATCCCCATAGCTGCAAGAACCAATGGTGTGTTTGTTTGTTTTAGTAAAAGGTTGAACCATAAGACTGATTTTTAAAAAAATTCTTTTCTCTCCTAAATAAGAGGGATGAAGTTACTACCTCCACTTCCTTAACATCAAAGTCCTGAGAGTTTGCGAGACAAGAGTTCCCGTATGTCTCTGAGTAAGAACTTGATCCGCTTAGCCTAAAAGAAAATGATGGTTCAACCGACTTGAGGAAAACTGATATGTTTGTTTATTGCAATATGATGGAAATGGAAAGAGAATTCTAAGCGTTTTTGTAGGAAATATTACAGCTCACTGTCTAGATAGAGAGCAAACCGTCCACCACCGCCGAGAGCTAGAAAGTCCTTGGAGCACAATGTGTAAAACCGATTTGCGCCTGTTTAAATGAAAACCAAAATAACAAAGTGAAGCGAAAAACAATCCAAGATGTTCTATGATGCTGAGCAACGCATAACAATAATAATACCAGTGGGACGGTATATTGCGGGTTGTCCAGACTTATTTGTGAAAACAAATGTACTGTTGGTTCCCTGACAAAATCTCAGCACGAAGGATGTGAATTAGAGCTAAAGAAAGAAAACAAAAATGAAAGATACAAACTTGAAAGATGGAAAGTATATAAAGATTGGATCTTTAGAGCCAAACCTGATACTTTTTCTCAGTTGGTATCAAAGGTGCCTCGACAAGACCACCAAAAACCGAACCTTTTCTGTCTCCAACAACCTGACACAGTGGCAGTTTCCATAGAGCTCCCATAAATAGTTCACACTTTTTAGCAAATGAAGTCAACATATTGAGTCAGAAACTGAATTCCATTTACCAGTAAGCTTAGACCAGGCCAGAGGAGGCTTTTCCTGTACAGCGTGGATAGTGATATACCGTGCTTCCATGTACTAGAAAATCACAGTAAAAAAAATTATCACATACACGTGGAAGTTGTATAAAAAATTCTGAACTGCTTTTGAATGTGTTCTCTCACCTATAAAGCAATATCCATTTCCTCCCTTGGACAAGCGCAGGTAGTGAAGCATAAAGGGAACGTCTTGAGTGGTCTGATAAAAGTAGAGAGGGCTCTGAAACATCAGGTATAATTGCTTGTACTGCTTCCTCTTTGACAATATTACTCTGCATCGGCTTCAGCTCTAAGACATCGTATTCAGTCTCTTCATTATCCGGTTTCACATCAGAATTTCCCTTTCTCTCCTTGACCCCCGGAAACTTAATAGCCTGATAAAAGTTTCTCAAATGCTGTTTATACTTAGACAACAGGCTTCTCTTTACAGCACCAGCAGTAATAGTCTCCTTCATTGTTCTATTCAGCGAAGATGATGATGTATCACTCGTTTCTGCCTCAGAATCTTCTTCTTCTTCTTCTTCTTCTTCTTCTTCTTCCTGATCCTGATCGGTTCTTTTTCCTTTGGGGTCTGAGGATAACAGTGAACCAAGGAATGCAGAGAAAGAAGAAGTGTCTGGTTCGTCTCTCAGATTCTTAGGCTGCCCTTCAGTGAGGGACTCTAGTTGATTTCTCTTAGACTCATCATCCTCATCCTAATTAAAATATATATGAAAACTGACCAGAGTTATAATCAGGAAAACAGAAAGGAGTTCATTTGAATAATCACACAAATTTAATTTCCCACCTAGAAATACTCAATTCTCAAGCAACTAAGCCTTAAACGCATATTTGATTTAACACCAAAGCCAAAAACCCAGAAACCAGTTTTACACCAAATCCCCAGAAAATTCCAATCAATCGTCAAGAACCAAAAGATGACTCTGATGTCAAAGCCCAAGAACCTTTTTTAGAAATATTATCGAACTGAGTCAACATAACAAAAAAAATGAAAAAATTGATACCGGAAGAGGACGAGTAGAGGAGGGTTTATCGGAGATCGGATTAAGGAGACCAGCGGTGAGATCGGTGACAAAGTGCACTGCTTTGCTTCTGAAAGATTTGTGTTTACCCATTATTTCCCTCTTCTCCTTTTAAACTATTCTATTTTTAGTGAAATTAAAAGCTTCCAGATTCTTTTAACGAATCTATACCACAATTGAATCAGCCTCTCCCTCTCTCTCTCTCTCCTTCTGTTCTCTCTGTATCAGCTGCTGATCATTTACCTTATAAGCCATAGATAGCAAACTGGAAACAAAAAGTTCTAAAGAAAAAAATCATCTTTCTCTCTCTTTCTCTCTTTGGCTTTTCCCTTGTCGTCTTATCCAGTTTAGTTTCCCTCTGAAAATTTTCTTGAGGAAATAAATTCTCCGAGGGATTTCGATATGAACGTTTTTGAGACACCTTAACTAATAAAGAAGATCATTCGGTAGACTGGTTAGGAGAAGGTGACGACTGACGAGCAAGAAAAAAGTAGACTTCACGCTTTTGGGTTTGTATTATATCAAAACAGTTTCGTTTTAATTAACAACAAAGACTCCATGGCCCAATGGATAAGGCGCTGGTCTACGAAACCAGAGATTCTGGGTTCGATCCCCAGTGGAGTCGTTTTCTTTTTGCCTATTTTTTAAAAGCCAGACTCAATGATGTCGTATTGAAACAGTACTCGTTTTTTTGGACACTAAAACAGTATTCGTTTTAAGTAGAAAAGGCAGAAACAGAGTCCACACGAGAAACTTCAAACTTAGAGAATCGATGGTACAAAGAGCTCTCTTGAGATTTCCTTAAAAAAGAACCCAAATGTAGCTTAGCATTTTCGACATTTGTGAAAGTAAAGTCTAAAGAACCTGAAACGTGAGTGGTGGGCAGCATGCGGTTAATACCCAATAGCCCCCCTGAGTCCTAGACCAGTGAAATGCTGCTCTCACCGCCGGGAGGCTTCCTCACACCACCAAAATAGTCCCGCGATTCTGACTTCCCATCTGCAAAAATATTGTTTCCGCTCATTTCCCGGAGTTTAGCTGAGCTCAGTTGCTTATCTGCAGTACCAGACGATTCATCGCCCTTGAAAATACTATTGCCCGTTAGTTCTTGAAACTTCTGGTTATGTATCTTCTTTGATGTTTTCACAACCGGTTCTTCACTGAACAGTATGTTGCTTTGTCCTCCTGCAGGCTGTTTAAATTATGTAAATACATTTTTAATCGAGAAATTTTCATCGGATTTAACATTTTGATTCCCTTTAACATTCCTATACGATTTAACCAAACCTAAACTCAATCTGAATATTTAACCCAAGAGAAAAACTCTAAACCTTTTTGTTTTCCATATCAAAAACAAACTGTAACCAACATCAAATTAATGCCAAGCTAAAATTTACTTACATTGGAAACTTTAACAGAAGTGCGTAAGTTCCTTGGTGCAGGCTCTCCCATTTCTCTGTTTCCTCTAGCTTCTTGTTGCGCAGCAGCCAAGGATCGAGGCTGAATCTCAGGTGGAGGTCCAAAGATGTCGTGACCGCTTATCTCTTCGATCTTAGCACTCGATATCTGCTTCTTGCTCTTTAAGTCTGCCTCATTTAGTAACGTTCCGCTCAGCTCTCTTTGCTTTGCAACCTCGGTTAGAGTAGCTGGTTTCTTCGGGGATACATTTCCGTCAGCGCTGAAAGATATCTGACTCATTCCATTCAGAGTTTGCTGCAATATTTAGAAACATTACATAAACAAGTCATTTCAATTTAGACTTATCCAAATCTGTTGAAACATTAAGACATCTAAGTTACCTGATAATAACGAAGTCCTGTCTTTGGATCAGTAGCATCAGATTCAGACCCACCTTTGCCCTCATCAGTAAATATACCACTACCAGTCATCTCTTTTAACTTGTACCCTGAGCAATTCTTCCTGTTAATAAAACGCAAAATCGCCTTAAATAATCGGCTTTGAAACCATCATAACCAGAAAAGGGTTAAAAAAATGGAGCAACTAGCTATGGAAAGATTTTCACTTTCCAGATTAAAAAATGTCAGAAAAGAGAAAAAAAAACTACTCATTAGATTAGATAATGAGATAAACAATATCACTATATAGAAACAGTGGTAGTTTGACATGTAATGGTGGGGTTTGATGAATGAAGAATGTTATAAGATAAAATAAAATTCTCAGAAAAGCCAAAAAGCATTGACCAATCCCTTTCATTAGTTCATCAATCAAATGATAATTACAAAAAAAATTTGAATTCATACAAAGAAACCAGTTTTGTGTAAAGGCAATCACTTTCCGAAGCAAGATCAAGCTTTCTAAACAGCTGTATACAAAAAAAAGAAAAGAAATTTAAGGCTTAAGCAAGCATATCCAGTTACTAGATCTGCTAATGAAACCCATTAGAAAACGCTCAAAAGAATATTTGGATGAGAGATGAGATTAATAGTGGGGATCTTACAGTTTATTGAGGGACTGAGCTTCTTCATCTGTGATCTGACCGCCGCCGAGAACCTTACTTATTCCATCCGACGGCTGAAAATGAAAGAAGAAACCTCAACTCTCATAGCTAAAAATAGAAAGATAGAGCGACATTTTTCAAAGAAATGCACCTGATGAGAACGAGCGGCGGAAGCGGTTGAGTGGTCAGGAGGAGGTGTTTCCGACCACGAAAGCAGATCGGCGGTCGAAGTGTGAGGGTTTCTCACCGGCGTTCTTCTCTCCATATTTCTCTTTTTTTTCCCGAGGGTGGAAGGTACCTACTTCAGCGGAAGATATCTTCTTCTTCTTCTCTTCTTTAACTTAAAAATCACAAAAAAGGAGTTTTCGTTAGTCAAATATAGAGATAAAATATTCGAAAAGAAAAAGATTAGATCAGATCATTAGATTAGTGTAAAAACTAAAAAGCTTTAAAATTTTAGTGTTGTATCAACAAGTTTAGCAGCAAATTGTTATCTTTGTAATACCAAAAATGGAATTTAAAAAAAAAAAGATAAGCTGAATAATCCAGTCCGAATCGAATGAAGATATCAAATGGACTTCTTTTACAGAAAAATGTGTATGTATATATACCTTGGAATGTTTATTATACCTAAAACAATCCGAAGCCCAAAAATAAACGTATTTATACATATAAACTAGGGAATGGCAGAAAGATAAATAATTCGTGTCCATGTTTTACCATTGGCTTAGATACTATAATGAGATATTTTATAATTCCATACCGAGTCTGAACACATGTAGTCAAAGATAACTTAAAAATAATCTTTTCACTAAAGCTGAAAAAATATATAAACAAAAGATAAAAGTAATCCGAACAAAGAATAACGGAAATAAAAACAAACTGTACATTGTTTATGAGTAATGAGTCTAATGACTGGAGAACTCAAAATGCTCCAATTGAGTTATGCCTACACTTACATATATGTATATATCTAAAAATCAAATTCTCCAAATCTAACGAAAGCAGTAGACATGGACGCTTTCTTTTCCGGTCCTTGGAATGGAGAAACAACATATGCTATATAGCTGACATTGTCTAAGGGGGCTTTAGCTTTATTACTGTTTTTAACTCTTATCGAACTTTCTCAAGTGTTTTGCTGAGTTTACTCTGTTGTCTGCTCGATAGAACGGAGCTCCCAGTTTCCTTCTCCATCAATCAGCCTTAGCTCCAACGAGTGGAATGGGATCAGAGCCGGTCGCTGACAAGAAATTTTGGTAAGATTTTTTTTATCAGGTTACATGGTGACGATAGTAAACAACTTACCTGTGATGAGGTTATGAAAGTCACTCCCATGTCCTTTGCAACCCTATAGAGCTGTTCCTCAACATCAACACTAGTAGCGCTGCAAATCAAAGAACAAAAATAAAAACCAAGCGGAAGATGACTGCAATTATACAGAGAGACTTGTAGGTGAAGACTGATCATTTACTTGGTGCATTCATCAAGGACTCCAAACTTTGGTCTGTGAAAGAATAAGCGTGCCTACAATACAAAAAAATTAAAGACCGAAACAACTCCGATTACTGAAGTGAATCAGATCTATATACGTGTTTTGTTGCTCCACAAGACACTTACCATGCCTAGTCTCTGTTGCTCTCCAAGAGATAATATGTCTTCCCAATTTGTAGTTGCATCCCAACCACTTTCATCTCTTTCCAAAAGATAAACTAACCTAACATTCTCCAGGATGGTCTTCAAATGAGCATCAAGAATGCTTCCAGCTTCTGCTGAGCTTTCTCCTGTTGCTTGCAACAATATTCCGAACATATGGGAGAGAGAGAGAGGAAGATCAGATAACTTCTATTTCAGTTCGTGTATGGCCCGGTAAGAGATGTTTCTCCACAGATCAGTTATATTTGTGTGTGGAGAGGGTTGATTTGAGAATCAAACCGACCCTTAGAAGTAAATGAATTTTTGGACTTACCATATGTGTACAACTTTGCTGCCCTTTTCTCTGCTTCTTCTTTAGATAGAGGGTATATAATTTGATCTCTCAGTGTCCCTAAACATGTATAAGGTCGCTGTGGTACAAAAAAGATGCCATTCCCAGATCCAAGTTCTTTGATATCCAAAGATGGTTTCGCAAGTCTTCCACATACAGTGGGCCAGATATCTCTAAGGACTCTAAATACAGAAGTCTTCCCACTGCCATTTGGACCTGAAAATTTTGCTAGTGTTAGCTCTGGGCTCATGCGATAACTTCAATGACGAAGATTAATTCACCAACCTGTGACGAGCAGGCTTTTCCCTGGAACTATTTTACATGACAACTTGCTAGCCATCAATTTCTGAGCAGGGGTAATGATATCAACCTCCAAAAACGAAATTAGATCTTGAGAATCCAAACGACTTGTGTGATTTTCCAAGGTAGTTCCTGAAAATATTGGACAAACGAATATGATCAGCCCAAGCAGATATTGTCTATAACACATCTAAGCCATATAACTATTAAGCATATGAGATGCATACAGAGCCCAGAGGAAAGAGAGCTCAAAAATCACGGTAAAAAAATACGACTACATATATGTGCATACAGCATCAAGGATTTCATAGCGTGTTGCTAGAGCGTATAGATGTTGTGGTACCTGACTGCGAAGCATCCAAAAATTCATCGAGCTCAAAAATTCTGTTAATACCACCAGAGAGCTCAAGGAACTTCTTGTGTAGTTCAAGAATATCACCAAACGCCATAAAACTTTGAGAGACAACAGAAGCTAAATACCGCAATGCATGTGCCAATTCACCTGGTATCAAGGGCATTGTGCAAGAAAGCGTTATATAGAGAATATGTACATAGTTAATTGGCTTGTGTTAACCAAGAAATTGATAGTTAATTGGCTTGTGTTAACCAAGAAATTGATAACTTGACAAGTATCGTTAGAAGAAGGTAGTGATTGATGTTTGTAAGTGTGACAGAGCTTCACCTTGAGTGGAGACAAGTGCTCTGTCTCCCTTGTGTTCTAGGGCATACAACAAACTCAATCCCCAAGTCACATTATTGGGGAGTTGCTTTGTCACAAAATCATCAAGTATGCCATACAACCATTTCTTCTTCAAGAGCATGAGAGAGTGGTCCAGTAGTGCCCTGAATTTTGTGTCAACCATCTGCCCATGGGACAAGGGTAGAATAGATTCACCAATAAGACGTTGTGTTAAAGCTCCATGGACACAACTGAAGCCGTATTTGGCAAAAGATCATCATCACATAAATCCGTAAACCATATTTAAGAATCTTTATTGGCTTCACTTCTTGAGGGTTTACTTCACCATTAGATAGCCCATAATGCAACAGCTATAGCTAGGAAAGTTAAGGACACTTACAGCCTTTTCTCGAGCTCCACCTCCAAAAAATGCTATAGATTCAGCATGAGTGTTCAGCCTCTCGTGCATAAACCTGCGTAAGCAGGAAGAAATTGGTCCAGATAGTCGCTCTACAGAAATCATCTACAATGGAAACGTGAAAAACTTACCTGAACTTCCCCTCAAGCTCCTGTTCTTCACCGGCTAGATCACCGAAATCAGGTGCAACATGTCTAAGAAAACCCAGACCAAGTAACATATATGTATAAAGTATGGCAACTCCCCTCTGACCAGTCAATAGCTTCATCCTCCAGGTGAACCTTGAATTTTGTTTGCATAATATAATTCAAACCAAGAGCCATGAACAAATACAGAATAAAATCCAACAAAATGTACTTACCAGAGAATATCAACTGATGGTTTTACCATTCCAGTAAGAAGTCCAGACAAGTCGGTAGTTAGTTTTTCCAGGTCACGAGTCAGTCTCTGGTCCGCATCAATACTATTGCCTGACATGTGGAAAACCTGCATAGATATGTACCCAATGACATTTTTAGCGTTTCTAATGCGATATCAACTTACAAGAAAAGAACAAACAAACACCCTCTATGAAGCATAGACCAACCACAGATCAATATCCACTCCAAATTGGCATGGAACTTTCAGCATCTCTGCATACTTCTTACATAAAATAAATAATACATCATGCTTTCTTTTAGGTCAAGTTGCACTAAATAACACAAGTTCAGAAACCTGATTCAAAATTCATGATATTTGCATAACATTTTTGAGCCTTATAGATTTGAAATTACCTTGTAAAACGCATTATTTCTCAAGTAATTCCGTAGAAGATGTTGAGTCAAACGAATCCTCCACCCTAAAGCCAGCCTTTGCGTTAGATGCCTGAAAAAGTTGGGTGAAGCACATCAGCGAGGGGTTTCTTAAACGTAAGTAATAATCTAACAAAAGTTAATTCCATAATTTCTTTTTTGTTTAGCGGAAAAGAAAAGAAAAAAAAATAACACAAGAAGGTTTTCATCCGGCAATTTAATAATTTGTGACAAGAGATAAGCGGATAGGACTTTGAGAACATGAATAAAAAGGAAAGCTTACCTTAATGAAGGAGCAATGATAGAAGATGCACCACTTTGGAGAACACTCAAGCCAATCAAACGAACAAAGGCTGCCTTATCTTGCTCCAAGACATACTTCACAGTGGTCCCTGGAAAATCATTGTTGGTTGTAGAAAAGAGGCCCTATCAATAAAACTGATCAGGTAACAGAACGGAGTATGGTTACCATTCAAAGAAGCTATTCGGTCAGAGATCAGTGTTCTTGAGACAACAAGGCAAGCAACAGCAAGCAGTTTTGCTCCTTGTTTGTCAAATAGAGTGGGTATCTGAAACGTAACAATGTAGTGGTCAGCTACTTTGAGAAGTACAATATCAATTACAACTAGCATTAACGCTGGACCAATAAGTTAGCCAAGTGGAAAATGCAGAACAAATAGTTGGCTTTCCAAGGAAAAAAAAGAAATGCAAATTACAAAGTGGAGGGAGCGGAGGGAGTGGAGGGAGTGGAGGGAGTGGAAGAGATAAAAAAGTGTTTAAATGTATGCAACAGAGGAAAACATACATATTGCTTTTTTAGGTTAACGAAAATGGCACAAGTAATTTCACACTAGTAAGAGCTCACCAATATGTTTAACATTGCAGCTACTCTTGATGGCAACGTCCTTGCGGATGTTTGAGGTTGAGGAAAACGAGGCAACACAACACTCTTATCAACAACAGGTGATTTTGCAATTAACTGAGTCAGGTACGCCTGAGCCTTTGACTTATTACTGGCAGATTCCTACGTAGCACCAAGTAACAAGGTTATAACCGTGAAAAACCGCTCAGCGAAAATTAAAACAAATAAAAATGGTTGCATAAGCTTCTGAGGACCTTTCCAGCTGCAGCAAATGCTCGTTGAACAACCATTGCATCATTTTGACGATCTGTATCTGAACTTCTCACTGAATCAATTCCAGCGTCTGTCTGAAGTGCAGAATCGTCCCTGAAGGTTTAGCCATTTACATAAGTAAACCAAAGAAAACATTGAGAGTCCTGATAGATATGGTTAAGAGATCTTCCAACCTCTTGTAATGAACACTCCAGCCACCTTCTCCGTCTAATGACAGAACAACATCATGGAATGCAACAAGGGCTGGACGATGGGAGATTGTTATGCAAGAAGTTCCCATAGCTCGAACCTTAGCGGCAAAGCGTTCTTCCATATCAGTTGTCACAGCACTTGTGCATTCATCAAGAATTGCAAATTTGGGTTTATGGTAGAATAGTCTGGCCATCCCCAATCTCTGTTGCTCTCCAAGAGATAGTTCATCACCCCAATTAACCTCCTTGTCCGGTTGGTAACGATCCAATAAATATTCTAGATCAACCTACAAGCATCCACAAAACTAAGCAATAACATATAGTACTTGACAGCAAACGAACTTAAACCACACAAACTAGGATACAAACATTTTCCAATAGCTCCACCATTCCAGTTTCAGTGAGCGGTTCAGTCTCTTGATGAGAGGTAAGAGGATATATTAACTGGTCACGAAGTGTTCCTACTGCCATATAGGGCCGTTGTGGCACGTAGAATATCTCCTTGTTAAGATCAGAACCAACACCTGGCTTCACAATATGCCCAGACACCAGGGGCCATAGACCTCCCAATACGCGGAAAAGGGAACTCTTGCCACTTCCATTAGGGCCTATGATACATATTGTTTAAGAAATAATAAATTAAATAACAGAAAAACTGAAAGCAAGCTAGAGTAGTCTAGTAAAAATTCCAAAGACAATGCTCTACCACACCATTTCACTAACACCCTTGCTAAATCTAATTCTGAAAAGGGTTTCACTGCTATTCCATCCAGATTATTTCTTTCAGAATAGTACTTCAAATTCACATTCCCATTTCTTTATTTCCTCCATAAGGACAACAAAGTGTCCCAAAACGTTCATATTTGCTACTCATTTCAAGGATAACAGAACAATATAGTAGCAGCATGCGATATTCTATCAATCATTTTTGCCTCAGTAGCTGAGCATGATAGGCGTGAAAGATATTGTGAATGCTACTGTGGAAAACGAAACAAAAGAGACATTGATGGTCATACTGCACCATTCCGTAGATCTAAAGCATTCACCTGTAATCAGAAGATTAGACCCTTGTTCAATCCTAAGGGTGAGATCTTCCACCAAAACATTTCCCGTTGGAGTAACAACCTGAAGTGCATTAAGTAATATTTGAGAACACAATATTTTGGAAGAGGATTACAGTAACACGGATCTCTGTTCCAACTACCTTGACACCAGAAAACTCAACATAGTTAGCTTCACTTAGGTAATTTCGACTTCTATTTCTCTGGAAAAATGATTTATCATCACCACGGAGTTCTCTCGAAACAGCCATCAATTCATGAATTCGATCAGCATATCCACTGTTGAAAGCAACAACATTTCAATAAAAAGAAAGCATAGTCACCAATATCGCAAAATCAAAAGCGCATATATGTGGTTCATCCTCTGCCAATGTTCTTAAGGGACTACCAACTGAACTCGTACTCTTTTCCTTATTGGAAACAAGATCAACTCTTCTACGTAGAGGATTAAAATGCAAAGAAGAACATATGTCTCCAGATTTTCAAACAAACAGCTAGACAATGTTTTTAAATGTCTGGCAGATTCAACATAAAGCAATACCTGAGTCTGTTGAGCCGCCTAGAACTTATAGAAAGTGTTCCCAACGCCTGAAAGAGAGAAATGATAACACTGGTATGATATCTTATGTTGCTTAGCATCTCAGCTCTCCCTAAGGTCGAGTCATCAGGTCTTAGATGCCCAGAGAAGAAGGGTTCGATGATCAGAATAACTGCAACTGTAGCACCGAGATACTTCAGCAGAAAATCTTGGATCATGCCAAACCACCAGTGATCATGAAGCACATCACTCATATGTCCAACAAGATTCTTGAACTTTTGCTGTATATGAGATTCTTCCCTGATTTCCCCACCATAGAATGCTATGCTTTCTGAATGAGTCCTTAAGCGTGAATGTAGTTTCCGGTATTCCCCTTCCAGCTGCTGTTCTTTGGACATTAATTTTCCAAAAGAAGGAGAAAAGTTCCTTATCGCAGTCCCGGCCCCCAGTACATAGGCCTACACAACAATTGTACGGGTCAGACTCAGTTCCTAAATAACAGATCGAGAAATTGATACAAGGCAAAGCAGCATAAATGGTCCAACATAAAGTCAATCTAGCAAACATAGAAGATTAAACAAGAATCACCAATATCCAAAAGATGTATTTTGGACTAGCATATGAACACAGGCGCCAAGCATACAAAATTCCATCAGTGACTGCCGTCAAATCATCCTGTATAAGTTCGCTCAACTCTGAGGAGAATCTTGGTACATCACTGGCAATTCGTTGCTCAGGGTGCGTAATCCGACCATCCACATGTGATATTTTGTAATATACCATATTCTGAAACAATAAGAAAGGATGATAAAAGTGATGTCCAGTACAGTGAAGTATCGATATGCTTACTAGTCAAAAACATACTAGCATAAAATGATAGTATCTGCATTGCCCCCAATTTAAAGGGAAACAATAGCTACCTCAAAATAATGTGAATGGATAAGCTTTGTTAAAATCTTCCTGAATCTCAAACTCAAGGCCCCAGTTATGTACTTTGATGTAGAGTGCATCGTTGATAGCATGAAACACAACATAATATTCTCGGAGATAAGACGAAGAAACAGTGGTGCACGCCTTAAGAAAGCAGCACGGAATAGGAAACCTTGTATTTTGGCCAATCTATTGCTTAAAGCAGTTCTGAAAACCTGAATTTTGGAAAATAACAAATTAAAACTAGTACTAGGCTCACACAAATAAGAAATAATCAGACTTGTCCCGCTCTTGCTCGTAAGCTAAGTTGGTACGAGAAATGTGACACACCTGGACTAATATAACAATGAAGCAACAGTTTGCAATCGGGCACTACCATGAAAATCAAAACATCCAGGGGACTTTGGAAAAATAAAGAGAGCAGTTCATTCTATATGATTTGTGCAAATATATAAAAAAAAGAATAGATTAACAACAACAACAAAAAATAACAACGTGTTTTACGTATTGAGAGGAAATGCATACCACAGTGCCCACTAGTGCCAAAATATCCCTGGCACCCATTTTTCCCATTTGGGACAGAAGAATGGCAGTTAGAACTTGAAGAGACTTTAATCCTCCTCCTTTCTTCTTTTTTGAGGTGGTCTTTGCGTTTTTATCATTTCCTGTCATGTTTTCCAATGCCTCATCATCACTGTGACCATTGCAATGACGCATAGAATCAACCCTTCTGGAGCTGATCCTTGACTTCAGGTAAGCAGCAGCTCCCCCGGCAGCTACGATCCCAGCCGCAAGCAGTATAGATTTCCTATAGAATCGGGAAAATGACAAATAAAAATGATGTACATCTAAGCTGTTACCTCACGCGGAACCTCACAAGAGGCATACGGAAACACAAAAACTAGTGAAAGAATAAGAGCAAAGAAATTGTTACCGTCTTGACGCTACAAGACCTCGACCCCGCTCAGTTAACTGCAATAGTTGGAGAGAAGGCATGGTTGGAATTGAATATTTGCCACCAGCGACAATCAGAACCAAAACTAGGCTCTTCTTGATAACAAGTTAACACCTGAAATGATACCAGCTTCAGAAGTTAAGAAAATTTGAACAACCACAACCGTAAGGAAAAAAAGATAATATTTCTAGGGAGAAAAACAAGAAGAAAAAGATCAAGTTGTGACCACTGAAATTAATGCCTTAGATTCTCACGCGTTCGGATAGTAGCCAAAACAAAGAACATGAACAAAAACACCAAATTATTTCAGTTTAGTAGTAACAGAAGCCCAACAAAGATAAATTTGTTTAAGAACCCAGAAAAAGGCGATCCTTACTATGTGAAAAACAGCTAGTAATGCTTCCGAACTATCAAATCTGGATACGCGAATCTTTCGACCCGCAAAAAATAAATGTTAACTTGAATAGTAATCTATTGCACCGGCGGAAACAGGAAAACAGATAAAGCGAGATCCTCCATTCCCAGAGAATTGCAAATAGCTTTTACGACTAAACAAAGTTGAAGAACAGACATAAACGTAAAAAAAAAGAGCGGATTCGGTCTTTTTTAGTGCTAATAAAACAACTAACGAATGAGCAAATCCATGACTAATTTACCTCAGCATGAGAGATTCAACCAACGAAACAAACAAAACATAAGCGAAATTCGCTCTCCCTCTCTCACCCGTTTCCTCGTAAGTTTGCAAAATCGAAAATCGTAACAACCCTGTAGCTCATCCGCCTTCTCAAATTCTACACTGAAACTTAACTCCGACTACGTCACCAATGGCAACGAGACGTACAAGTCCACCGCAACGGAACTCCCCAAACCGAGAGAGAGAAAGAGCCGAAACTTGGGAAAAGGAAAAGGAGAAGAAGATGACTTACACGTGCGAAGAGAATAATTCGTGCCATTTCTTATTTTTCCTCTCTTTTAATGATTTCGTTACAAATGCTGCTGCAACTTCGAAAAAAAAACATCTTTTCAAATGTAAAAAAAATTATGGTTATTTACCGGTCGGTCAGTTTTTCTATTTGGAAAGTTCTCACAACAGACGATTAAAACGACTAAAAACTACAAAAAATGACAAATCTACAAACATAAAACGCACTTAAGAACAAAGAGCTTAGGATTGAAGAAACCTCCTCCGAAAATAGAGCAAACAGAGGAAAAGACGTCGCTATTTAAAGGTTGCAAAAGCATAAATCATCCATGTACAAACGATCCTCGTTCTTTGTAAAAAATGCATGGAATTGTCAAATCCTATGAACCGACGCAACAGCAATCCTTGGATTAAATAGTTTGTCTTTCTATTAAAGGAAATGTGATTTTAGTACTAACATAAATACGATAGATATTGTTATAGTAGAAACTCCTGATGTTTGAAATCTGCACAAATTCATTGAGTCGTCAAATGCGGTTTCACGATCTACTCTTCATTATGCATTTCATATATTTGCATGCCGTCACAATCAATGGTAGTAATTTTTGCCGTTTCAACTGCATGAGCAAACTTAGCCACGATATTGTTATGTTTAAATCAATGGTATGATGAATATTTATTTTTTTGTAAGTTTTGTTTTCTTGACTTAATTTTTTATAATGAAATATGTAGACGTACAAAAATAAAAATGAAATGAAATCTGTGAAGTTGGAAGAGTAGAGATTGTACACCGCATGATTGAAGCACACAAATCAATGTTACGTCAAATCCGTTGCAAAATATTACATCACCCTTATATCCTTTTTTGTCAACGGGTCCTTATTATCTCCAAAACTAATATTTTAGACTAGAGCTGGGTTTTCGGCAATAACCGATTAAACCGAACCGACTGAACCAAAATTTTCGGTTTTCTGTTTTAATTTAATTATAATCATTAAACCGATCGGATAAATAATTAATTTTATTCGGTTTACAGTTCGGTTCGGTTCGGGAATACAAAATCGATCGGTTTTGAAAAACCGAAAAATCTAATCCTTATAAGTCCCAACCCTAATTTTTTTCTAAAAAATCACAGCCCCTCTCTTGTGGCAAGTCGGCAACCCTCTCTTGTAGCAGTACGAGTTCCTCTCTTATTCATATTCTTCATCTTCTTATTCATCTTCTTCTTCATCTTTCTTATTCATCTTCTTATTATCTTTCTTATTTATCTTCTTCTTCATCTTTCTTATTCATTTCTTTTTCATCTTTTTCTTCATTTCCTTTTTCTTCTTCATCATCTTTTTCTTTATCTTCTTCTTCTTCATCATTTTTTTCTTTATCTTCTTCTTCATCTTCTTCTTTTTTCTCCTTATTGGCTGCGATTTCTTCTCGGTTACGATCTGGCGAGAAATCGGCCTCACCATATTTGTGTGAATGGTGTCATAGATCTACGGGGAGAAATCGGCCTCTGACCTGGAGAAAAAAGATGAAGAAATCGGCATGTGACCTAGGGAAATCGGCATGAAGAAATCGGTATGTGACCTAGGGAAATCGGCATGAAGAAATCGGCATGTGACCTAGGGAAAAAAGATGAAGAAATCGAATTGAACCGAATTGGACCGATTGGATCGAATTGGACCGATTGGATCGAATTGGACCGATTGAACCGAATTGGACCGAGTTGGACTGATTGAACCGAATTGGTCTGAATTAGCCCGAAAAACCGAATTAAACCGAAAAATTAAACCGATTAAGTCTAATTTTAAGTGATTAAACCGAAAATTAATTATAATTCGGTTTAATTCGGAATAGTTTTATATGTTAAAAACCGAACCGATTAAACCGACGAAAAAACCGAACCGAACCGAATTTCTTTTCTTTTTTTTTCGGTCACCTTTTTTCTAAATCGAATTAACCGAAATCCAAAAAACCGATCCGATTAACCCGAAAAAACCGAAAACCTAGGCCTATTTTAGACATTTACAAACATCCTTAGTTTTGAACCTTGGATCATCCGAGCTGGACGAGAGAGCTCACACTACATATAGGCTTTATATTGATATCAAAACCCAAGAAAAACTATTGCACTGTCTGCCAAAACAAGGAATTTGAGTTTAGTTTGACTTTGGGTTAATAAGTTTTTTACTTTGTTTCCAAGTAATAATATATATACATATATTACAAAAATAATTGATGACGCCAATTTATTATTCTATCTCATTTTTTTCGGCTATTATTGTTGCTTAATTTAGTTACTTTGATATTTCCATAGTGATTTTAAGTTTCATTTTGTTTGCATCAAAACCCTAACAAAAAAACAATATATACTATGACTAATATCGGGTATGGGCTTTAGATGAATGGCCCATATGATAACACGTTTACGTTGAACAAAAGCCCCTGTTTTCCTGACCACACGTCGTGAGCCACCGACACATAGTCAACCACCCCCAGTACCGTCGGTAGCTTTAAAATGACCAAAATGCCCTTATTCTCACGAAAGTCGTCGACTCTACGATCCCGTGGAGCCCACTTCATTAAATTTTCCATTCCGATGTCGGAAAACAATATTTTACGAAGATACTACCATTCTCGCTATAGTCTTGATTTAACAAGGGACAGAAATACAGAAATAAAATTATGAAATTGTTTATTCCACGTTTACCGATTAATTATAAATACAATTGAAGTAAAATACTACGACCCCCGGTTGTAACTGTTCTTCGAATGCATTCTCAGCGAAAATTTGCTGAATTTATAACAAAGAAACAATAAAATACATAAAATGATTCAATTTTTCTTGCCTTCGTCACCGCCTTCTTCCAAGTACTCTTTCTTCCTCCTCTCAGCACTAGATAGGAGACAAATAAAAAGAAAACACGTGGCATAAACACCATGCACCTTCCAGTTCGTTTTCGGAGGTTGACGAAGCACCACCCTATGAAACACCGCCACGTAATAATGCAATCCCACAGCGAAACCCACGAATGTTTGGGCTACGCCCAATACTTTTAGGCCCAAACCACATTCCGTCGAGAAGACGAGGACAAGATACATCAGAAGAAGCAAAAGGTAGAAGACGTAGCCTAGTGTTTGCAGAATCTGTAAGCAGGCGTAAGTTGATCTCGATGTGGCGTAGAGGAACTTGAGCGGTTCAATTCCAGTGACGAGCGATGAAAGGCATAGGATTGAGAAGTAGATCGAGAGGTAGATTTGGATGAAGATTAGGATTTTCTGGAGTGAGAAATAGGCTTTGAATCGGTTGAAAATGAGGGAGACTAAGAGTAGAGGGACGAGAATGAAGACGAAAGAGACTATGGAAGCTATGGTTGGTGCGTATTTGTTGCCGAAATACGGTTTGAAGTTTTTGGTTATCTCTTTGTTGGCTTTGTTGATGTAGTTTTTGGATGTTGTTGAGATTCGCTCTAGGTCTGGTATCAGTGATCTTTGGAATCTCGTGGGGAGATCTCTGAATTCGCTGACGAAATCTTCGTCTTCCTCGTTATCGAGCCAGAAAGGTTTGATTTCTTTCTCGGTTGGTCTAGACTTGGTCGCGGGTTTTAAGGATTTCTCCAAGGACGGTGATTTCTTCTTCTCGGGAGGAGGAGAAAGTTTGGAACTTGGGGATTTGGTTGTGGTTTTGTTTTTGGATGAGCTTGATTTAGACAGATCTGCTGGTTTCTTGATCGAAGAAGTAGTGGGTTTTGTTGAATTTCCGGGCTTTGTTCCGGAAGTGAGCTTTTTAAGCTCTAAGCCGCTCTTCGTCTTGTTAGAAGAAGATTTGGTGGAGTTGAGTTTGGGAGACATACCCATGGAGGTCTTGGCGAGTTTAGTTTGGTTCTTAGTGGTGGAAGAAGAAGAAGAAGAAGAAGATATTGGTTTAATGGGCTTGGTTTGATTCTTCGTAGTACTAGATGCTGATGATGATGAAACAGAACCAGTAAGCTTCTTCTTCTTAGGATGAGATGGTAGATTGGATTCATCATCATCACCACCTAATTCCAGATCTGTCATCAACAATCTTCTCACTCGAAAATGAGGATCTAAGGATTGTGTTTGTAGCTCATTATCACCAGAAATTTCTGATAAAGCAAAAATGATAGAGGAAAAACAAGAGAAGAGGAAGAGAATGAAAAACAAGTACTTGAATGGAGCCATTACTTCGCTTTGAAACCTAAGAATCTCTTCACACTGCTAAGACAGATCTTACTAGAGAGATCGCAAGCTTGTCAATATATAGAAGAAAAAAAGAGGAGAGAGAAGCATTAGTGACAGTGCGCATATGTGTATATATATGAGGGTTTCTGGGTGTGAACGAGAGAGAAGATGGAGACGAGAGAATTTACTAATCATTTGATAATATCAATGTACATTACTGTTTACCTCACCGTCATGTCGCAGATTCCGTGTACTTTTATGATTTCTGATTACTTAATTTTTTTTTGCATGTATGTGATTTGTTCGTATTTGGTAGTCAGTAAAAGAATCAACAGTTATGAAAATTTATTGTACGTATGAGTAAAAACAATTGCAATCATTTGCGAAATCTTAAATTAGTACAGTCGTTTCCTTTTGTGTTACACAACCAAATATTCATACGCTTTTATATATAAAAAACAAAAGGAGTTTAATCGTAACTACTTCCACAACTCCTATCCGATTTGGTTTCATGGTGATCCATTACTTGTAGTTTGAACGAAATCACTACAATGTGACTCCATTTAATAACCTAGAATGGAAATAAAAAGGACCATATCAACAGATAATGGAAAGTGTCTCCATATCGATAGTTAAAATGCAATGTAAAAATCGCTCCGTCAAAAAAACATAAAGCTTTTGAGAGGCGGTTTATTAGTATGTGTAAAATACCATATTGAAAGTGAGATTTTTGCACACAAGTATATAAGATGCATGAGCTACTCTATTTATTGCTAATTATATTTGTGTAAAATATAGGACTTTACACATACTAATATGTTTCCTCGAGATATGGGTGAGATACGCAACAACATTTCGAATATACCACGATAATACGGGCCATTTACAATGTGGAAAACCGTTTTTATGAAAAATTTTATGTTGGGCTAATCTTAAGTTCTGATACCATATTAGGAAACATGGATATCCAATTCAAAACCAATTAGCAATTAGTGTAGTAGTCCATTCATCATATATATTTGTGTACAAAACTCTCAACTTCCAATGTGAGAATTTACAGATACTAATACGGTTGGATCTACAAAATGAGGAAGGCAGTGTTTTGTTGAATAGTATAATAGCATTTGTCGGAATACAAAGTTTGGATGAGGCAGAACTAAAATGTGTTTTGTGGGCTATCGAAGCAAGAAAATTTGTTAGGTGCTGTAATTAGGCATAAGGCTTGGCTTTCTTACCGTTTTCAATCTTTCAATCATCAGAGCTTTCACTAGGGTTGACACCTTCTTGTACTGGAGATTAAAGTCTGGAGATTAAGCTACAAACAGAAGAGTTACTCTAATCGCCAAAGTATGATGAAACTTAAACTGTTGTAGTCTTATATGGCTTGAGGTCATCTCTCTTGGTTACATGAACTTTTTGTTGGTGAGAAAGCTTGTGCCTTATTTTGTTTATTCTTTTTGGTGTCGTGTGGTGTTTTTGGACATCAATTCTGCCTCAGACTGTGTGCGAGAACAAAAACAAACAAGGCAAAAAATAACTTCGTTACGTTGGTACACATTCTTTACAGATTAACCACTGTAAAGTGTAAACTACATATAAAACAAACATGAAAAGGAAATAAAGAAAAAGGATAAGACTTTAATGCAAAAGTATACAAGTTGAGATCACTCACATGGACCAAAAAAGAACGACACTTTTTTTTTCTCAACGCGTTTTCAATTAGTTTTGCTCATGTCCTTGCTTAACAAAATTAAAATTAAATAAAATTGTATCCTCATGTGTAATTAGAAGTTGTTAATAGCTGTTGATCTGTAAGTTAATTAATAATTGACTAACTGCCGGCCCTAAATTTAACAGTGCCGAAAGCAAAAAAAATAATGAGTCATTTTATAATAAAAAAAATAAACTATTTTAATTTTTTAAAAATTATGTTGTTATAAATATTCGAATTAAAAAACTCAAACAAACAGTTTGTTTTTATTTACTATTGTGATAAAAGAACTTTTGAAATAAGGATTTATTTTTGAGTAATACCCTAAAATACCACCTTTTAAAGTTTTTATTCTAAATCTAACATCATAAAATTAAATTCCCAAAAATAGCACAAATACTTATGTGAAAATACTTATTTATTCTAAATAAATTATACATAAACTTAAAATATTGTATTTAGGTTCATTATTTCTAATTTAGAGTTTATTTTTTTTTATTAAAATATAGTTTTAATATATTTTAATATTAAATTTGTACTATTATTAGAAATTTAAACTAATGATACTATTTTTAGAACAAAAATTTAGAAATATACTATTTTAAACATTTGCCCTTTATTTTTTTTAATTAATATTAAAAATCACAATCACGAACTTGATTTGATTGATCAGAGTCTCGGCTCTCTTTGTAACTATAGCCTCCTTCAACGTTTACCTTTTTTATATACTCCACTTGTGTGTGTTAGAGACTGTCACATGGCCATGTATTATTTTTAACTAACGAATCTAATTACTCATACACCGTCTAACTCAACGGAGGTTTACAAAACTCCAAAATCTCCAGAAAAATTTAAAACAAGTGGTTATTTAGCTAACTATGACAAAACGTTTTGGAAAAGAAGGTCAATGATCAACCACTTTTGACTCCACTCACTGGTGGGTTAAGTAAAAAGTAATCCCACAGAAATGTAATTGGATTCGTAGTAAATTAATACTGCGATAAAAACTGATAAAGTTGAATATAATTTATTTGTGAAGAGAGGTTTAAAAAGTCGAACTAAACTGGCATACTTGGTAACAATCTATATAATTAAGCTTAAATAATAGATATGTATCACTTCTAATACTAACATATATGTAAACTAGTCTATCAAAAAGTATCTTTAATATATTATTTGAGAAACTTTTTAACAAAGTAACATTACCATGACGTGTTAATAACAAAAATGTCATGCTGACGTGTCAACAACACAACGAGTTTCAGTTTAAATATATAAAAGAGTTTAAGTTACTAGAATAATTACAATACATATCACTGATATTAATTTGGTTATAGAATCAATATATTTTATTCAACTAACCCAAAAATAGTATTACACTTGCAAAAACAATAATTTTTATTTCTTTAAATTTTTAATACGTTAATTTATAAATAATTTCAAATAAATATAAATATTTAAGTTATTACCTAATCTCTAATATATTATTTGAGAAACAATTTAAGAATACATGTTTTATTAACAGAAATTTCATGTTACGTTTCATCATTACAGTAAATTTCAAATAAATATATAAATATGTTTAAGTTATTCGAATAATTACAATATATGTCATTGTTATTAATTTGGTTAGAGTATTAATATATTTTATTAAACTAACCAAAAATACTATTAAATTCATAAGAAGTAATTTTTTCTTTCTTAATTTATATATACAAAAAATAATATTAAAAGTAATTCTAAATAAAAGTTAAAATTATATAAATATTTAATTTATATGTACTAATAAAATATAATTTACAAATATTTTTCCCACACATCGCCTGAGTATAAATCTAATTAAAGAATATTAGAGATATATTTTGATTAGTTGACCCAGGACTAAATCTCAAAATGTGAATGTGGACTTTGGAGTTTGGACGATAATAATTGAGTTTCCCTTGGTACACTTTGTTTAATGTAACCTACAATTATGTAATGCAATTGAATATTTATTTATAGCAGTTATATAGTCTAAACCCTGACATTTAAATAACTGATCTGCTCCATGACATTAGTTTTTGTCCGCTAAATTCGTTGGATCCTATGTAAATTGTTGTAGAAAATATCTATGAGCGTGGATACTAGTCTATGGTAAATTTCTGTAAAATATTTCTTCGTTTATAATTAATAAAGAGTTTAACCTTTTCACACATATTAAAGGACCCCGACATTTAAATAATGATAATTTTAAAAGAGTAATACCCTAAAATATTACTTTTTAAAAAAAAATTCTAAATCTAGCATCATAAAATTAAATTTCCAAAAATAACATAAAAACTTATTTGAAAATAATTATTTATTCTAAATAAATTATACATAAATTTAGAGTATTGTATTTGAGTTCATTATTTCTAATTTAGGGTTTAATTTTTTTCTATTAAAATATAATTTTAATATATTTTAATCTTAAATTTGTGCTATTATTAGAAATTTTAACTAATCATGTTATTTTTAGAATAAAAATTTAGAAATATGCTATTTTAGACTTTCCCCATTTTAAAATCCATAAATATATAATCAGCTTTTAGTCTGACCGCATCCCATAATGGAAGAAGGCAAATTAGAAAGCCTATGGACGCCAGACTCGAACACAAATCCCATTCCCATGAAGAAATGCGATTCAATGTGGCAATGAAACGACCAAACGCCGGGATTATCCGCTTTGAAACGCAACGCCGTCCATCCATACGGTTGCACTGCCACCGTGTTTTTCATTATCGGGTTGACCAGATTATACCTTCTCGGATCCTCTGACTCGTTAAATTTCCCTTCTCCGTACCCAAGCACCCAAAAATCGTGACCGTGTAAATGCCATGGGTGCGTTTCGCTATTGTTAGCGTTCATCGTATTCGCGTTTTGTAAAACTATGTCAACTGTGGAATTGAACCTTAGTCTGTAGATCCCGTCGCTCGTCGTCGCGTTAGCGTTTGTGGGTTTCGCGAATATATCGTAATTGCGAAAATCATAATTTTCCGGCGGCGTGAAATCCCAGTCAAACGCGTCGGTGAGGTTCTGCTTTAACGCTATTAGGTATGGCGTCTTAGGGTGGTGGTAGGAAACGTTGTTAACCGACCACCGTCTATATCCGTTAACTTCGTTCTGTGTATTCAGAAGCACAATCACTCGGTCGGAATTCTCCGGCGGCGGGTGCACAAATCCTTCACGCGCCTTAATTGACAGGCTTTGTGCGAGACGGAGGCGTGTGTCGTTCCATTCCGGTAGGGAATCGGAGGATGCCGGCGTGGGAGGACGGCGTCGTGGGTGATTTGGGTAGTAATTAAGTACGGCCATTGCCGGTGCAGTATTCGCCGGACGGCTAACGATGCTAGTGGTGATCCAATAGTTTCGTGTAGGGTTTTGATCTGCCTTGAGAAGTACGGAGTAAGTTTCACCCGAATATATGAAGAGATTCTTCACCGTGAATGGTTCGACGTAGTGTCCATCGGATTCAACCACTGTCAAGTTATGCCCCTGTTGTTTAATTTCCAATCATCTTCCATCAGAAAACGAAAGGAAGAAACAAAGCGAAAAATAAAATGGTTGCTTCCGACTCAAGTT
Organism: Pugionium cornutum; assembly: GCA_018901935.1. NCBI lineage: Eukaryota > Viridiplantae > Streptophyta > Magnoliopsida > Brassicales > Brassicaceae > Pugionium > Pugionium cornutum. The sequence goes on from CM032164.1 coordinate 41,290,057, forward strand.
ATGTCACCTCGATTTGAAAACTGAGAGCAGAGAGAGCTGTCAAGCTACCGATTCGAAGCCGGTATGTCTTCCCGGGGATAACTGTAAGGAAATATCTCGAACAATCAGCGCTCGAGGCGTTACAGACTCCAGCGACTGAGCTTGGAGGAGTGATTAGGTCGTTTGTTGTGCAGTTGAATCTTCCTCTTCCTTGTATCATAAGCGACTGATATATCAAAATCCAAATAAAATCAAATCAATCATTGAACCAAAAATTAAGAATCTAACTTTTATATAAATTTATTATTCACCTGTGGCTCACCGACCCACTTGAAAGGTATGGATGCTAAACCGGTGGCTTTCTCGGACATGCCTTTGTGATACCAATCGGTTAACAAAATGTTCCGGTCATAATCGTATGCAAACGGTTCGGACTCCGTATCAGGAGGAGAAACTCGAATCATTCCGATTAATCCAGATTCTCTCTGCATCCCATAGTGTGAATGGTACATGTATGTCCCAGGCTACGAACAAATTTAGAAAACGCAACACACAATTTAACATATTTAATAAATAAAAGAAAGATTGAAACTTATTTGTTAGTTTATGATATTTTTACTCTATCAACGACGAATTGGTAAGTGAAGATTTCTCCAGGAAGAATTGGACATTGAGTGACACCTTCTACTCCGTCGAACCATGGAGTCCCAATCTGAAACCCAAATCAAATACTTTCTAATCATTCATCGAGTGTTTTGATACCTCGCTTTAAAAGATACAGAAAAACCGAATCAAATTCTTACTAGGAATACTAGGTACCTGGCGAATTCCATGCCAGTGGACAGCGACATTTTCAGTCATGAAGCTATTCTTGAGCTCGACAACAACGGTGTCACCTTGTTGAGCTTTAATGGTTGGACCTGGAAACTTACCATTGACTGTGATTACTAGCTTCTCGAAACAGTCCGGAGACTTGAACTCGTACTTCACTTCCCATTTAAACCGTCGGATCTTTCCCCGACCGAGGACGGAAGAAGAAAACACGACGATGAAACAGAGGACCATAAAATTGAAGACACAAAGTGTGTCTGAAAATCTCTTTGCTCTCATCATTTTTTGCTGTCTTTCCAAGAATCAATATTACAGAAGAAAACGAAATTGTTATTTCAGTAAACGATTTAAACGGACACTTGAATTTACAAAGATATAACAAAGATCGAGATTCTTCGTGTGATACGATCATTACTGTATACACACATAGTTTAAGTGTATTACTGTGTATATATATACATATTATAGATACAAAATGATAGGTCTAAGCCGAAGAAATTTCTTCGTGTGTGTTTGGGTTACGAATTAATTGAGAAAGCTCTATAACAGTCTTCGTATAGAAAAGTCTTCATATAGAAAGGTCTTCATATAGAAAAGTCTTGAGTCATTTTTTCGTTGTTCTTTTCTGTTCAAACCGGTGTAAAATTCATATTATGTAAGAAATTATTAAAAATTACCACAAAAGTATATAATAAAATGTTGTTGACAGGTCGGTCCCTTTCATTGTCATGTGATTACAGATATAATTTGCCTTTGTAAAGAAATAAAAAGTTGAGGGAGAACGCGTTTTACTTTTATATGATTTGATGATAATTTCTAATAATACCTCAACTTTTATCAGCAAATAGATCGTATAATATGTATATGTACCTCAAAAAAAAATTTATGTCACAAAAGTCGAGCATTTGATGCTTCTACACTGCTTTTCTTTTTATCCTTTAAGAACACCATTATTAGTTATACTTTTATTGATTAAAATTTCATGGGTTTATTTCCGTCGACTACACAAACTTATGCGACTAAATCTATTTCCACTCGTACTTTTTGGATTTTCTTTTAACTACATAAACTGTATTTTTCTTTCATAAACTACACAAACTTCATAAATTATTCTAATTTCAGAAATTCTATTAATGTTTACACGTTAAATAGCTATTAAATCTGGTTCTAATTCGAAAATCTGGTTTTAACTTGTGTTTATTTTGAAATTAAAACTAGATTTTCAAAATAAAACAAGCTTTAATAATAATTTAATGTGTAAACATTAACAAAATTTCTGTAATTGGAATAATTTATGAAATTTATGTAGTTTACGGAAGAAAAACATAGTTTATATAAATTATGAAAGACCCAAAAAATACGGGTGTAAATAGGTTTATTCGTATAAATTCGTGTAGTTGACGGAAGTAAACCCAAATTTCATAAAAAAAAGTTTGTAACAGTTACTTGATATTTTGTTTTCTGTTACTCTTACGATTTTTTCCATTCTATATCGATAGCTCAAAGGGTGCAATAATAAGAAACTATCTTTCTCTATATATGTATAGTCATAATTAATTCGCTTTATGATCCGAGAAACTATGGGTTTATGCAAAGAAATAAAAAGGATGATACAGTTGCATAGAGTCTCGGTTAAGTCTGAGCTTAAGGGTCAATGGTTAAAATGAAGAAGAAAGCCCTACCTAGGAATAACAGACTGGAAAGCAAACCCTAACTTATGATAGATGAATGCTAAGATAAAAATGTTATGTATTAACTGGAAATCATTTGTATGCAACATATCTTCCCCACATATCATATCATTTGAAACAATCTACGTACGAAATTTAACGACTCACTGGTAAGCATGAAACCATAAATCGAACTGGAACTAACTATTGAAGCTCCTATTAATAACCAAATAAGAGGAATCTGGGGATTGTTATGTTCATCATATCTGTAATACTAAAAATAAACAACTTCTCACCTCATCAGTTTTTTGGGTCACAGTCAGGCCGGCCGTGAGATAAAACTCATAGAATATCCGATTTATGGGCAAAATGATAAAAAAAACTTTTTTTTGTTAAATATATCAAAAAAATATATGATTAAATGGCATCAATTTTTTTATTTGCTTGAGATAGAAAATGATATAGGGGGTCACAGTAATATCAAATGTTAAATAATATAATATCTAAAATTTTGTTTCAAATAAATTAGAAAATAGTAACTAAGACTAAATTTATTAGTTATATATCTATCAACTATTTGGTTAGATTTTTGAGTCTTAGATTACTAACAAATAAATTATAAATTACAAATAATTTAATCAATTAATTATTCTTTTGGAAAGTCGAAACAAGAGAAAAAATGTTAGTATATCGATGTATAGCATCCGAAATATTTAAATGTTAGCGTGACGATGTCTAACACTTAAAAACTTTGAATGTTAGCGTAACGATGTCTAACACAGTCGAAATGCTTGAATGTTAACGTAACGATTTTTAATATACAAAATGATTGAATGTTAACGTGATGATGTATAACACACGAAATGTTTGAATGTTAGAATGATGATGTCTAACATTCGAAATATTTGAATGTTAGCGTGATAATGTGTAACGCACGAAATGTTGAAATGTTAGGATGATGATGTCTAATACCCTAAATGCTTGAATGTATTGATGATTCTTCATTATATGTTGTAAAAGTTTCTGTTTGTAACCCCAGAAGTTGCTAAATTGTATGAATATTCCCCAAGTTTCCAAGTCCATTCGGACCATTTCAATATGTTTATTGTTTTTTTTCTCGGTTGATTTCGTTTATAGAGAAAAAAAGAAAAAGAAACAGATATAATATGTTACCAACTGTCGGATTGAGAAAGTAAATTGCCCTCCACAATGTTCACGGACTCATCTCCGCCAATGGACCCGGATTTACCCGAATCCGAAACCCGACCCGAATTCAATCCCTCCTCCACCGATTCTACCGCCACTGCTAATCCCGGCGCCGTACAAATCGCCATGGCCGAGTCCACAAAAGCTAGACCTGAGGCGACGACATTCGAATCAGCCGCGTTACAAGTAACATCCGTCGCCGATCTACCACAGAAACGATTCAATTCGCTCGACGAATTGACCCATGATCTCGGCTCGCTCCACGAGCTTTCGATCCGTGGCTCGTGGCAAGCTATCCTCGAGAAGATAGCTCAAGCCAGAGCCCTCTTTCTCCTCACCAAGCCTCACGAGCATCTCACCTATCTGACTTATCAAGTTATGGCTCTCGCGAAGCTACGTCGCTCCGATGAAGCTGTACATGAGCTTAATTCCTTGCATGATTTCGACGGGACGCATTACAGGTACGAATCGTTCCCTGAGATCTATCCGAATCGGAAAGGATCCATGGTCCCTTTCTCTCTACGATGGCTCTACGCTTTGATCCCTACGAAGCTCGGTAATCGTCAGGAAGGTTTAGATCGGTTATACACTTTGCTTGATTTCGTTCGCGATCGAATTAGAGAGAAAGAAGCCCAGAATTTAGATGCTTCTGTGACATTGTGGAAAAAAAGGGAGACTTTTGTGATGAATTGCTTGCTTGGGTTTCACTTAGGTCAAAAGGAATTTGGGGTATCCTTGGATTTGATGAAGGAGTTGATAAATCGTGATCCATTAGACCCTGTTTTGATTTCGAAACTAGGGTCTGTTCAAATGCAGTTTGGTGATATAGAAGGAGCGAAATCGACGTTTAATCAGGTTGAGAATATGTTGAATGAAGGAAAGAGCAATGGGTTACTGAATGAAACACAGTTCAAGAATCTTGTGGGTAGGAATAAGGCTTTGGTTCATGTTGTGTCAAAGGATTATGTTTCTGCAGTGAGAGAGTATGAAGAATGCATTGAAAGAGATAACTCGGATATTATCGCTGTCAACAATAAGGCTCTTTGTTTGATGTACTTGAGAGATCTATCAGATGCGATTAAGGTGATGGAAAATGCACTGGAGAGAGTACCAACTGCGGCTTTGAATGAGAGCTTGGTGGTGAACTTGTGTAGTATGTATGAGTTGGCTTATGTTAACCACACTGATGTCAAGCGGACATTGAACAATTGGATTGCGCGTGTTGCTCCGGATGACTTTGATTCATCTTGTACCAGAGTTTGAGGTATCGTTTATGCCCTCAATTCCTGAATTTCCCTTTTCTAGGCTTTGACATGTCAAAGAACTGATTGGTAATTTTATGTTTATTTAGATGTACTGAGAAGTAGTATTATGAAGCGATCTAGTTATGTAGATAAGAGAGATGCTGTTCTCTAGCCCTCTGCATATTCATAATCTATGTGAATTACCTTCAGGTTGAACTTTTCCCGCTCTGCATCCAAAAGTATGTTGTATGTTTCCATATTGCTTGAGATTTAATGCCTTGTTTTTCCTAGTCCGTAAAAAAATTTATGGTGGTATGGACATTGATCATTTTACACATTGCAGGTTTTCAAGCTAAACAGAGGTATGCCAAAGAGTTCCGTCTCCTTTGATGAACAAAACAAATCAAGGATCTCATGATCTTGCTGAGTTTGGCCTCAGCTGGAGTCTCTCTTGATGCGATTACAGGATTCAAAATGTGTTGTAGTTTTCTATTGTAAGCTAGCAAATGGTTTGTTGCCTCAAACACTTGGTAACTTTCCTGCGTTGTATTTCGTCATATTCATCTTCTTATAACGATTTTAGTCACCCTTGCCCAGCCGTTAATCGCTAATGACGAAAATTTATTCTTTTAACTCTTCCTTTGATCATAGTTTATGGGTAATCGAGTGTTTAAAGCCATGTTTTTTTTCCGATTTAGAGATTTGATTAGGACGAAATCAATTATTTGAAGTTTGTGCTATTTGTTATAAAGGAATCAATTTTCTAACAAAATGAATCTACCAACGAACTCTTTCATATAATCCTTTTTCATGGTTTTAGATAAAGGAAAAGTAAAGATTCTTACTTACCCCACACAGCAAAATTTTCTCCATGAAGCTAAACAACCCTGAAAGTAACCCTCCAACACAAACCTACACTTGGCTTGTATCACAAGTAAAAACTACAATATATACACACACAAAGACACATGATTACGAAAACACACAAGTTTCGGTATGGAGATCCAAGCATTTCCCAACGAAATCGTCTTCTTTGATCTAGAAACAACCGTACCGAACAAAGTTGGACAACATTTTCATATCCTAGAGTTCGGTGCGATCATCGTATGTCCAAGAAAACTCGAGGAGTTAGAGAGCTTCACAACGCTTATACGACCCAAAGACTTGTCGGTGGTCTCAATAAGGTCGACTAGGTCGGATGGGATCACGAGGGCTAAGGTCACGTACGCACCAAGTTTCGAAGATGTGGCTGATAAGATCTATAGTTTGTTGAACGGTCGGATTTGGGCAGGTCATAACATTATGAGATTCGATTGCGTTAGGATCAAAGAAGCATTCACTGATATCGGTAAAGCTGCCCCTGAATCCTCAGGGATCATTGATTCTTTGGGGTTATTAAGCGACAAGTTTGGCAAAAGAGCTGGTAACATGAAGGTACCATCCATTTCTAAGGTTTTTTTTTTCATTGCATATTTATTTTTAATCAAAAGTGAATTTAAACCTCATTATATTATTGTTTTAGTTACTAAATGTATTATACTAATCAAAACTAAAAATTAAGCCTCTTAATTTGTAATAATATGCTTTAGATGGCGACTTTGGCTGCCTATTTTGGTCTTGGAGTGCAAAAACATAGGTACTCAATTATATTTGTGTGTTTATTAATTTTACCTTTTTAATGATAAACTTGAACACATATGTCTATGGTTGTAGGAGTCTCGATGATGTTCGAATGAATTTAGAGGTCCTTAAGCACTGTGCTACAGTGCTTTTCTTTGTATGTCGTTTTATATATATATATATATATATATATATATATATATATATATATTGATCAAATTAATTCATTTATATACAGGAATCTACATTTTCGAATCAATTGGAAAGAAAATGGCAAAATTCTTCAAAAATCATGACAAGAAGTCGAAGTAATTTCCAAATAGCCCAAAAAGCAATGCCTTACTCGAAAGGTAATTTTGGGAAGGTAAAATAGCTTTTTTCCTCTTCTAATTACTACGAATTCAAATTAAAGTTTTATTTTGTATTTTAGTTTAAAATGTTCTTATTTTAAATTAACACAGATGACACAAAATGTGAAGAATCTTTTAAGCAAATCTCAAGACAGTAAAACTCTCCAAAACTTGATCAAACATTCTCGTTCTTTGTTTAGATGATTATTGCATCCCTACTAAATATTAATTTGTTCTTTTCTAATTCTGAAAATGAATTTGGAAAAAATATAGAAAAAGTTTAAAAAAGAAAACAAATTAAAAATTAAAAAACGTTCATATGACCACAACCATAGCCATCAAACTTTTCCATAGCCATTTCAAGAAATGTTCAAGGCACCTTTTGTGGTTTTTCATCCCTCCAATAATCAAATCTAGATTATTGGATTTTGTATTTCAAACTTCTTACAACAAGAACACCAAATTCACTCCTTTAACCATAAAGATCAGTTGAATTGAATGTGATACGAGAACACCAAATTCACTCGTTTAACCATAAAGATTAAGTGAATAAAGGTACGAATAACGTTATATGAATTCAACAGATATATCCAGAGATGTATGTTTCTAACCGGAGATGGATTTGAACTCATCCGCATGAAACATTTTGCATGAGTCCCTAATTCATGAAGGATCCGACCTAAAAAAGTTTATTTATATTTTCATGTTGAGAATAGTTTAATTTAAAAAGGCAAGCTTGTGTAAAAGATCCGATCTCAAAAAGCTTGTGTTAAATTCAGGGCAGGCTATGCAAGTAACTGCATATTTAGCCATGATCTAAGTTATGGTTTGTTTAGGAAAAGATTAACGATTACATTAGAAGCAGTTAGGTTTTGTCAGTTGCAGAGAACTGAGAGATAGTGATTTCTACGTAGGATCATAAAACACGCTTAAGTGGGTTCCATATATTTTCTTCTTCTGTAATTACAGGGCCCCACATTGGCTTTTTGCTTAATATACTTATCGTTTCGAAGAATCTTACTTTGTTTATTTGTTACTATTAAGTAATTAAAAGAATAAGTTACGATTACTTTAAAACATTACAAAAATTAATTTTCTTCTAAAATATCATAAGAGTATTATTTTTATAAAAGATCATTATTTTTAGTACTTTTAACTAATAAAAACATTTGTGAAAATTTGTGAAAATTTGTGAAATTATAAATTCTTTTTAGATTAACGGGAAAAAATGCTATATCACCAAAAAAATAACGAAAGATCATGAGCGTGGAATAAGAATGAACATACTCTTAACATTTTTCTTATAGAAAAAAAATCATCATATAATTTCTCTCCTATCCACAAGGATCACAATATGCAAGCAAAATGATAATTTCACTTTACATTTGTAAATATATCCCTAATATATTATTTGATTAATTTTTTAACAAATCAATCTTACTCTGACGTGTTAATAACAAAAATGTCAACTGACGTGTCAACAACATAGCGAATTTTAGTTTAAATATATAAAAAAGTTTAAGTTACTAGAATAATTACAATACATGTCATTGATATTAATTTGGTTAGAAAATAAATATATTTAATTCAACTAATCCAAAAATACTATTACATTTTCAAAAACAATAATTTTTATTTTTTTAAATTTTTTATACGTTAATTTATAAATAATTTCAAATAAATATAAATAGATTTAAGTTATTACCGTAATCCCTAATATATCATTTGAGAAACATTTTTAAAAAATAATATTACTCTAACGTGTTATTAACAGAAATATCATGATGACGTATCATCACTACAGTAAATTTCAAACAAATATACAAATAAGCTTAACTTATTAGAATATAATATATGTTATTGTTATTAATTTAGTTAGATAATTAATATATTTTATTAAACTAATCAAAAAATATTATTAAATTCATAAAAAAGTAATTACTTTTCATTTCTTAATTTATATACACATTAATGTTAAAACTAATTTTAAATAAAAATTAAAATTATATAAATATTTAATTTATATTTAGTAATAAAATATAGTGTCGATATAAATCTAGTTTTTCTTTAAATGTCAAATGGAATTTAAAAAGGATGAAGAAGATCCATAAGCTTCTTTGTGACGCAAACTTAATCACCTGTTCTCACATCTTTCCATCCTCCTCCAATAGCTCTCTTGTCTTTCTCTCACTATTTATCATTACTTACAAAAATAGCACTTTAGTTTATTATCTTTCATATTCTCCATTTTCACAGTAACAAACGAAGAGTTTCCCTTCTATGCGTTTATTCAATAAATTTTGTTAATAATTTTCCTTCTAATTCACATGGGTACAAATATATAATGATGTATATTTGGTGTCACAGATTGACATAATGAAAAAGGGGATAAAAATAGTTTTTTATGCCTTAACAAAATAAGTGGTTCGAAGGCAAACTGGCCTTTCAATTTGGCGTAGAATCAGGAATAATATCACTTTTGGCTCTTACGATTTTTGTGTATTTATTGCTTAGAAGATTCTATGTTTGGATATTTTATTGAAAATGACTTCTAAAACAACAGTCTACGATCATATGGGAAGTTATTCTATATTGATATTTTGTAAAAACTAGCTAGAAAAAAAATTACATGCTCTTCCTAACATTAAATATTTTTCTATAGATCCTTAACAAAATGTTGCATCTAAAATAATAACTGCTTTTCTTTTTACATTACGACGGTAGAAGATTTCATTTGAGATAGAAGAGGACAGAAAAAATCAATTCTGACTTTGATTAAAAATGAAAATGTAATTTCTCCAAATATAGTTTTAAAAGTTGAGTAATACTCTAAAATAGCACCATTTTAAGTTTATTTTCAAATTTTAGCACAATAAAACTAAAATTCTCAAAATAGCATAAATTATTATGTAAAAATAATTATTTACCTTAAATAAAATATATAAAAAATTAAAACATAATGTTTGGATTCACTTTTTCCAATTTAGGATTTAAATTTTTTTCGTTAGAAATAAGTTTTCAATTATTTTAGTATTAAATTTGTGCTATTTTTGGAAATTTAAATGACTAATGCTATATTTGGAAAAAACTTGAAATGGTATTATTTTAGTTAATTGACCTTAAAAGTTCGATAGGGGTGATTGATGAAGTTTTGATTACACCCTAAGTATTCTGTGGGAACGGCTTAGATACAAAGAATATGTGAACGTTGTTTTGGCATTAAATAATATTTTATAATTAAGTATACTTTTTGTATTTTTAATTAATAATATTTCGAATTTTCACAAAATTATCAAATAAGAAATACTCAATAATAAATATATGATTTAATTAATTTATACCTTTTTGATAATATTAAACCAATAATATCAAATATTTTTTTGAAATTTAGAATTAATTGTAATGTATAAGAACTATTTTGTAAATAATAAAAATATCTAAAACATCAATCTGTTAAAAAACAGTGAGAGAATCTTCCATCCGACGAAAAAGACATTGTGAATGGAACAAAAATCATCTAACAAAATCTAAACGATATATATAAATATATCTTATAGTCTATTGAGCTCATTTATATAATTAATTTTTGTATGGATACAATGGGTGGTTTAGCTTCTCATGTTATATAAAGCAACGAACTTCACATCCACCGAAACCAAGAGCGACCAAAATTATTAGAGAGAGTTAACAACCACACAAATAACTAATATCAAAATTTTCATTTTGATCTATTTCACCTCTTCTCATCTCTGTACAAAATCCTCCCTTTCTCTTTCTTTCTGAAATTTTGATTCGATCAAGTTAAAGGGTGTGTTTTTAATCCATCTCTGTTACTTTGTTTTTTTGTTCAGTCTGAATTTCAAGCATCTCTCTTTTAAGATCCATGGCAGCTATAGATATGTTCAATAGCAACACAGATCTATCAGATCCTTTCAAAGAAGAGCTCATGAAAGTACTTCAACCTTTTACAAACACTGTTTCTTCTTTTCCTTCGATTCCAAATACATTCAATCAAACCACACCGCTGGTTCTAAACCATCTCAAACCATACCAAATCCACCAGATCCAAAACCAGCTTAACCAGAGACGCACCACCAACATCTCAAATCTCTCCCCAAAGACAGTCCTAATGAAGAACATGACCACTCAGAAACTCTATAGGGGAGTTAGACAAAGGCAATGGGGAAAATGGGTTTCTGAGATCCGTTTACCCAAGAACCGTACCCGACTCTGGCTTGGAACTTTCGACACGGCTGAAGAAGCAGCCATGGCTTACGACCAAGCTGCTTACAAGCTTCGAGGCGAATTCGCGAGGCTTAACTTCCCACACTTTAGGCACGAGGATGGTTTCGGAGGATATGGATGCTTCAAGCCTCTTCATTCCTCTGTTGAGGCAAAACTCCAAGTGATTTGTCAGAGCTTGAGAAAAACAGAAGATGACCTCCCTTGTTCTGAAACAGAGCTTCTCCCGCCAAAAACAGAGTATCAGGAAAGTGAATATGGGTTTGTAAGATCTGATGAGAATTGGCTGTCCGATGAGTCTCAGGTAGGATCTTTATCGTCAGAATCGGGTGTTACTACGTTCATCGATTTCTCGGATTTTGGGTTTGATGAGATTGAGTGTTTCGAGCTAAAGAAGTTTCCTTCCGTGGAGATTGATTGGGATGCGATTAGCAAATTGTCCGAATCTTAAACAAGAAAGACTTGTGTTTTACGACTTGTCTTCAATTTTAGTGTCGGATGATGTCTGATATTACTTAGTTAAACTCTGCAACTGAAATTTTTGTAAAGTTGGAGAGAATCGTTTATGGTTTGTTTCTGTTGAAATCTTTAACCATGTTTTGGTCTGGCTGGTCTATGTTTTTTATCTTCCAAAAGCCTTGTCATTGACCAAATATTATCCTTTTTAAAATTTATAATGAAGAATGTAAATCATTAGTCTTTATTTTTTGTTCCTTCTTTATAATAGCAAGAAAAAAGGTACGCAATATGCATGCTGATAAAGTTATATACGTGTGTGTAGATAGTGATTCTACGCTAATCGCGGAGATAAGTCATTGTTCTTGTAAAATTAATGAGATCTGATTCAAATTATTATTTGGTCGTAATAAAATATATGATGGGAACAAGGTTTTACGAAAGCAAGAAATTTGAAAAGCTATTACTGCCGACGAAATTTCAAAAAGAAAATTATAAATAGCTATATACTCTATCCCAACGATGATTTGAAAAGTTTAGGTTGCATCACTAATATATTAATTAAGAATCATTTAAAAAAAATAATCTTATATTTATAACTATGCCAGCTGAGGTGTCGTTCTTCGTAATCTCTCAAAACAAATTTAAAATAAGTTTTAACTTACTAGATAAATTACTATATATGTTATTCAATCACCATTAATACACATAAAACCATTAGATTAGATTTTACAAATCTTTCACTACATTACCTACTACTAATCAATACATAAATTATTCTATATCAATGCCAACATTTTGATTTAAATTTTAATTAAAAATAGTCAAATTATATTTATATCCCTAATATATTATTTGAGAAACATTTTAGCAAAGAAACCTTACCTCTACGTGTGATTTACAAGTATGTCATGCTGACGTGTCAAACCATGAGAGCTTTTTAAAGTAAATATTATATAAGACATAATTTACTAGAGTATTTACGAAAATGGCATTAGACCAATATTTATTACTATACTATATGTATATAACTAATATTTTAACCTAAAAGACCCACATAATATGAAATAAAAATATTAATTTTTTTTTAAAAATTAGTCAAACAAAAGATAAAACCAAATTTTAGAATAATTCAATATTTATCACATATACAATTTTTACCTATTTAATAATATTATCTTTCCAAGATATTGATAATTTAATTTATTTGTATAATCTGATTTTTATTTTATATTTATTTGTATAATCAATATTAAACTTTTAGAAAATATTTTAAATAAAAAAATCAATTATAAATAAATAAATAATTATAATATGTGAATATTTTTCCCCACATAAAGTGTGGGTCTAAATCTAGTTCTTTTATATTTATCGATAACATACTTTAATTTCTATACCAAAATATTTTACTTATCTTATTAATGGTTTTAATATAATCACTTATATTTTGTTTTAATTTTAATTGAGTTTCAAAATATTTCTTCACTAGATTTTTTTAAATTTAAAATATTCAAATCTTTCTACATAAAAAATGAATTTTTAATCATATAAAACAATCCAAAAGACTATATTTTATATTATACATAATACAATTATGATATATTATTTTATCATGGTAATATGACTTTTAAATTTTCAAACAATATTTCAATATATAAACTAATTATATATATTATTTTCAAAAAATTTTATTTTATAAAATATAATAAATTATTTATCTGACACGAATCAAAATCTAGTTTGTGTCTATTGTGGATGATAAAGGGGTCCGTTGTTGACATATGGGAACACATATGCCACAAAGTTTGCTTAGAGTATTACAATAACCAACAAATGTGGCAAAGATTAATACTTTTATATATATATATATATATATATATATAACTGATTTAGAAGACTACTCTTCCAATATTATTATATAATATATATTCATGAAATAGACAAAACAGCTTTATCCATTATTCTGATGCTTTTCTTTCAGCACACAAAAACATTAATGTTGATGCTTCCAAAAAAATTGAAATGGATATTTTGTGGAATTATGAAAAGGCTTATATGAACGTGTTGATTCTTAGAAACTCATAATTGTTTCTTCTATTTGAATAAACTAATGGCGCATGCAAATTGATTTATCTTTTTGGGAAATGCAGTTTGGTATATAAAAGCACCAATTTTGAAGATTAGAATTGTATAAATCTTGAAAGAGGATGGTATAAAAATCACTTAAAAGGAGAAAACATAAAGCAATGCTGAGATAACTTAAAGCAATGCTGAGATAACTTAAAGCAATACTTATTCACCACGAAATTTATATATGTACTGTAGTAAGCCTTTTAAGCGCCTTGTAGGTCCATATTGGGCCTATTGAGCCCAAAAGAAACGGTGGAGTAAGGATTCAAATCAGGTTGAGTATAGGGCTCTTCGTTTCGTAGCCGCAGGAACCTACGGCTGCGTTATGCGGCCAGACGTTGTTCATTTGACCGCCGCAGGTTCCTGCGGTCAAACGCTGCGGTCGATCGCAGAAAGCTACGGTCAAACGCTACGGTCAAATGCTGCGATCAAACGCTACGGTCAAACGCTGCGGTCAAATGCTACGGTCAAACGCTACGGTCAAACGCTACGGTCAAATACTGCGGTACCGCAGAAAGCTGCGGTCAAAATTTTTAATCGCTGCGAAATTATAGCATTTGCGATCAAACAATTGCGATACAACCTACGGCGACAACCTGCGTCGATCAAACGAACAACAATATTGCAGCGTCTGACCGCAGGTCGCTGCCGCATACACTGCGGCAGACAAACGAACAACGCTTATATATATAAAAAGTTGATCTATATATTTGTTATAAAATATAAAAGAAGTTGATCTATGTATTTGTTATATAATTAAATACTCGAGTATATATATTTATAAATGTTAATTTTTAAGTTATTCTTAATTTCATAATTTATTTATGGATTAGAATACTATATTATGCTGTTTTCCATTATTGTGAGTTATCTTTGAAATTCTTAGCAAGTAGCTAATGAAATCTAATGTACAGCTTAAATCGAAAATAGTATATATAATTTTTTAATTATTTTCCCACTTTTGTAGAAATATATATATTATTGTTAATAATATGAAACATGCAATGCATTACATAAGATTTGAATTCGAATGTTGATAACATTAATACAAATCAATATATTATAAATTCTGATTCTGCAACTTTGATAAATTGTTGAATTTTTCAAATCAAAATTTTAAAACCAAATCAAACCATAAACCAAATGTCTAGCCATATATGTATATATCATTACTTTTGAAATCTCACAAAGGTGCATTTTAAAATTGTGTTTGTCAATTATTGGTTTTAATTGAATTTCAGATTTTTTGGTTGTGTAAAATGTGAAAGAGATATTTTTGCGAATTTTATAGTGGTAGATTATCTTAAGTTTTTTTTTTTAGTTTCTGAAAATTGTTGTCGTTTTCGTGATTGTAGGAATCAAAGTGTAACCTGAGAAATTTAAATAAGCTTTTCTGCATTTGTTGTGATCGTATATGTCCACACTAATCGATTCTTATCTATTGAACATTTGCAAATCGATAATTTCTATAATTTAAAACTAACGAACCATTTGCATGTAGATTAATAATTCTGCTTCTTTTTTTATACATCGTGGAACTGTGGAAATTTCGAGTATTTTTGTTTTTCTAAATGGTGAAAAGGTTCTTAATGATTGGGGGTAAATTATATTAGTACACAAATATTAAAACCCAACGTCTAGTTAGTCATGTAATTGGTTGTCGGGATAAGAGATAAACTTAGAATTTGGCATCTACAATGGACATATAGTTTAGATCCTATGAGGTTTTTTTATTAAGAAATGAGAGCAACTTGATCGAATAGTGAATATTTATGACAAAAAGAATCGTTACCTTTTATGTCTTTCATAGACAACGTCTATATAGGGTATTTCAACATTTGTTCTTCTTCTGAACATAATTGACGAGAAATAAGAATCTATATCTTATTCATGGCCGTGACATATCGGACTAACCTTGGCTCCGATACTATATTAGGAAACATAGCATCTAACCAGGGTCGGCCTTGACTTTAGGAAGGCCGCAAGCAAAAAGAAAAAAAAAGACCGTTTTACATTATTTTATCAGAATATTTTCAAAATGAAGGTCGGTTCTTTTAAAAAAATATGAAGGATCGCAAACACGGACTTGTCCCGCTTGGTTCCAGGACTGGCTCTGCATCCAACTCAAAACCAATTGACAATGAGTATAGTAACACATGCACCTTATATATGTGTGTAGAAAATTCCCAATTTCCAATATGGGATTTAACACTCTAATATATTTATCTAAAACGATAGAAACAGTTATCTTTTATATTTTTGTTTTTTTCCGTCTTGGTTTTTGTTACACAAATTTAGCAAATATACAGATAAAAACTATATATATATAAATACAGATATATATAAATTAAATTTAACATTAAATTTTTTATATAAAATCTTAAATAATTTTACCTCTATCAAGATATTCATCTTTATTTTCCCAATATTACAAACCACAAAAATTCTAAACGATTTAATTAGATAAAATAGGAAAATGCAGATAAGAAAGAAAAAGACAAGTCGACTTTCGTTTTAAACAAAAAACCGGCATAATGATGACATGGCACTTGAATACTTTCGAGTATTTCACGTGGCAATATTTTTGTCGAGGTTGCACCTTTGGGACCCACCAATCTCCATAGGTGCCAGAAACGTTTGGAGAAGCCGTTGCCGTTAGCAGTTTAGTCACAAAGCCATCGACTCAAGAGACATATTTATTTTTCCTTTCTAAAAAACTTTTAGCCAAAAAATCAAAGGTAAGAGTTTTGAAATTAGGATTTTTGATTTATATATTATCCAACATGGTTATAATTATACTATATATGATTTTTTATTTTTCCATAAAGTGCATAGTCCTCGTATTTGGTGGTTTACAATAAGAGCTTGTCGCATCCAAAATGTCATGTGATATATATGGTCAAAGAATATTAACAATGTCTCATGCGTACAACATTATGCTTGATTTTCTTAAACTGCTAGAAAAAGGGATTGATGATAATTGAGGATTATTTCAATCGTTACAATGAAACTTATTTGTCACATGTCGATGATTATCTTCATTTAGCTTCTAGAGTATATGTATGATTTTGCCCCAAACTTTTTTTTTCAAACTATTGGTCAATCGTAACCATCCCATATATAAGACAGGTAGAGTCGGGCCTAAATTTAACAGGGTCGCAAACAAAAAAGAAAGACCGTTTTATACTATAAAAAAATTGGGCCGTTCTAATTTTTAAAACTTTTTATTGTTGTAAGGATTCGAACTGAAGAACTCAATGAAGCAGTTTATTTTTATTTACCATTTGTGCTAAGAATACTTTTGAAATAAGGGCTAATTTTTTATATTAATAGTGAGGGCCGCAAACATGAGCTTGCTTTGCTTGGACCCAAGCCCGGCCCTGAATGGACTCAGTCCCGGCCCTGAATGGACCCAGGCCCGGCCCTGAAGACAGGTTAAATCGATTATATGTACGTGATTCAGAAAATAGTTTGGAATTTGCATATGAAACTATTATGCCTCGTAGGGATCCACATGTTAGGTAGAGACATTCTTGATTCGTTACAGCACATGTGAGTTGTCGGTTTGGAATTTTGGTTTGACCCTTGCCTAAATGTCATGCAACTTGACGCATATATTACGTTTAACAAACTTTAAGTTTAATGCCTTCCGGAGGAAATAATTTTGCTCTGCATCCAATATGTAGCTATAGTTCTAATTTTGACTGACAGAAATCTTAAACGAAGGATAGTTCAGAGGTCAGTCTATAATTATAAAACTGATTCATAAGCAAAATAATTAACACATATGTATATATATACATGTAGGTATAACATGTACAAGGTTAACATCTGATATGCTACACAAATTTTTGTCCTGCTGTTTTTGGACATAACCAAATACATGCAATCATATTGTTGTATGTCGCATTAACTTCAAAAGCTCTCATTTATATCCACAATTAGAAAACGATTCTGACTGAAATCGATTTCTTGTGGAGAAAGAAAAAGAGATTTTGACGAAGGTCAATAAGAAGGCAATAGAGGATTTCATTTGAGTTGTAATTAGATGATTTAAATATGTAACCAGTAGTCATTATTAGAATAGTTTTAGACTATATATATATATATATATATAAGTAGTCATTAATTAGAATATTTTAGACTATATATATATGAGTTCTAAACCACGTTTTTTTTTCATTAGGCTTCCTTCGCCTAGCTAGACGTTACTAAGAAACCTATTCATATTGTTTTAAATTTCATAAATAAATCATGAGTTAAAAAAAAAAAATCTTGATGCATGCATGTGCACGGGCTGCGCAGATACATATAATTGGCAGTGGACAAAATTTTGAATATTACATAGTCATGAAATACTACAAAAATAATCACTAGACTTGAAAAAATGTTGAATTTTTGTGAATCTTGTAACTTGCAAAAATTCAAAATAAAATAAAAGAATCCACTTTAATGTATAGTATAACTGCCAAATTGTTTTGTTTCTTATAACATCAAGCTACTAAGAAATTTCAAAGAAAATTATATGTTATAAAAATAATCTATATAGCTATATTGGTCGAGAAAAAGATATCTACATATATTTTGTTCATTTTACATTTAATAACTAAACATAATTTATTTGGTACTTATGTTTATTTGAATTCCGGAGCAAACCAAAAAAAAAAAGAAACAAAAGAGCATAGAGTGTTTTTGTTAATGGGATTGGGACCACGTGGCGTTGATCAATGTGAGCGCAAAAGCCGCTTTGTGGGTCCCATTACACATTCATCGGGTTCTAGCGTTCGGACACGACATACACTAATATCTGCTTTTTCTTTTTCTTTTGTTTTGCTAAGTTAAAATGTTGCCCCAAAAATATAAGTTTACAATAATTTGCACCTATAAATTTGGACCTCAGCCTCCGTCTCTCTCAAGCTTACACTCTCATTCTTACTTTCTTTTCACAATTCAAATCTTTTTTACGTTGCCGACTCAAATTTACACACAAAATGGGTAAATTGTTGAATTTTATAGATTAATAATACATACATAGCATATATATTTTTCATTTTCTTAATTATCTGTTTCATATTCTTAATTATCTGTTTACATTTTGTTTTGTTTTCAGTAAGATTCATTGACGACAACACAAAGATTGTGGAGAAAGAAACCGGAAACAAATCAAACACCGATGTAGTAACGGCGAAGAAGAAAGTTTTTCAGGATGTTATTATCAACAGTGGAGGAGGATTAATTAATTCATGGGTTGATTCAATGAAAGCTTGTTCTCCTATTCATCTCAAATCTTTGATGAAACAAAGCTCTTGGCTCGTACGTACATCATTTGATCAAGCTCTATATTTTCTACATTTTTGTTTTCTCTTAAAATAAATTAGTTTGTATAAACTTCGCAGTCAGAACATCCATCAGCTATAGATATGTTCGAGGAGATTCTTCATGTTTCCGAAGGAAAACAAATCGTTATGTTCTTGGATTATGATGGCACTTTATCGCCCATTGTTGATGATCCAGATCGAGCCTTCATGTCTAAGAAGGTTCATTTCCAAACCCCAAAGATAAAAAAAACAATGAAGAAAATTATTTTTTCTAAAAGACTAAATTATTAACTAATTCTCTTTTTGGTTTGATTTATTTAGATGAGAAGAACAGTGAGGAAACTAGCAAATTGTTTCCCGACGGCCATTGTTAGTGGGAGATGCAGGGAAAAGGTAAATTGTAAATTAATGATCTAATTAGTAATGATTAAATATTAAACCTAATTATAATAGTTTTGACAAATTTCAGGTTTATGATTTTGTGAAACTAACTGAGTTATACTATGCTGGAAGTCATGGAATGGACATCAAAGGACCAGAGCAAGGCACCAAATACAAGGAAGTAAGAATCTTATACAATTTTTACATAATCAATAAATCTTTGAGAATTGTAAAAGAATATATACATATATATATATATATAGATATCCCTCAAAGTTTGATTATCATATAAAAAATCACAGGATAGTAAATCTCTAGTCTGTCAACCGGCTACAGAGTTCCTCCCCATGATCGACGAGGTTACATTCAATATCGTATATTCAAATACTAATTAGAAAACTAATATATTGTTACTTACATTTATTTGAAATAATTTTGTTCAGGTTTATCTAAAATTAGTGGAGAAAACAAAATTTACTCCTGGAGCCAAAGTAGAGAACAATAAATTTTGTGTCTCTGTTCACTTCAGACGCGTAGATGAAACTGTACAATCATATATTTCTTTCTTTGGTATTTCATTATTCATGTGATTAAAATAAACTAACCATTTAATTAATTTGTTTATCTACAGAGCTGGAGTGATTTGGCTCAACAAGTTCGATCAGTAATGAAGGACTACCCTAAACTTCGTCTTACCCAAGGAAGAAAAGTAATATATAACTAGATTCATATATATATAAATATTTATATAATTTTAACTTTTATTTAAAATTATTTTTAACATTAATTTTTATATATACAAAATAAGAAAAGAAAAATAATTATTTTTTTACGAATTTAATAGTATTTTTATTAGTTTAATAAAATATATTAATTATATAACCAAATTAATAACAATGATATACTTGTAATTATTCTAATAAGTTAAATTTATTTATATATTTATTTGAAATTTACTTTAGTGATGACACGCTAGCATGGTATTTCTGTTAATAACACGCCAGAGTAAAGTTATTTTATTAAAATATTTATCAAATAATGTATTAGGGATTACGGTACTAACTTAAATTTATTTATATTTATTTGAAATTATTTATAAATTAACGTACAAAAAATTTAAAGAAATAAAAATTATTGTTTTTGCAAATGTAGTAGTATTTTTTAGATAGTTGAATAAATTATATTTATTCTCTAACCAAATTAATTTTAGTAGCATGTATTATAATTATTCTAGTAAGTTAAATCCTTTTATATATTTAACCTGAAACTCATTGTGGTATTAACATGTCAGCATAATATTTTTGTTATTAACACGTCAGAATAAGATTACTTTGTTAAAAAGTTTCTCAAATAATATATTAGAGATATCAACAATTTAATTTCCATGTTTAAGGTAACTCATGTTTATTTAATCTTATTAACGGGTTTATCTTTTTGGTCTAATCATTTTAGGTTTTGGAAGTTCGTCCAATCATTAAATGGGACAAAGGCAAAGCACTCGAGTTTTTATTAGAGTCACTTGGTAAAATTAATATTCCTCAACTAAGTATTAGTTTCTAATAAACTGGTTTGTGTAGTAATGATTAAAATTAATATTGGCTTGTATAGGCTACGCTAATTGTACGGACGTTTTCCCTCTCTATATCGGAGATGATCGCACAGACGAAGATGCATTTAAGGTATACTAGATTCATACCCACGCTATGCGTGGGGAAAAATATTCGTAAATTATATTTTATTAGTAAATATAAATTAAATATTTATATAATTTTAATTTTTATTTAAAATTAATTTTAATATTAGTTTTTATATATACAAATTAAAAAAAAAATTATTTTTTATAAATTTAATAGTATTTTTTTTATTACCTTAATAAAATATATTAATTCTCTAACCAAATTAATAATAATGATATATTTGTAATTATTCTAATAAATTAAACTCATTTGTATATTTATTTAAAATTTATTGTAATTATTTTGTTAATAACACATCAAAATAAGGTTATTTTATTAAAATATTTCTCAAATAATATATATTAGGGATTACGGTAATAATTTAAATATATTTATATTTATTTGAAATTATTTATAAATTAACGTATAAAAAATTTAAAAAAATAAAAATTATTTTTTTTGTAAACATAATAGTATTTTTTGGTTAGTTGAATAAATTATATTTATTCTCTAACCAAATTAATATCAGTGACATTATTGTAATTATTCTAGTAAGTTAAATCCTTTTATATATTTAAGCTGAAACTCGTTGTGGTGTTGACACGTCAGCATGATATTTTTGTTATTAACACGTCAGGGTAAGATTAGTTTGTTAAAAAGATTTTCAAATAATATATTAGAGATATAGAAACTCGTAATTATTGTAAGATTAAATTCAATAGTTTTATGTTCAATAAACTAATTAAAGTAAAAATGATTGAAATGATGTTATAGATATTGAGAGAAAGAAGACAAGGTCTTGGCATTCTTGTATCCAAATTTCCAAAAGAGACAAGTGCATCTTTTTCTCTGCAAGAGCCTGATGAGGTAAATTGATTAATACAGTTCGATCCAAACTAGAAAAGTGTCCAGTTTATATTTCTTTATATGTTCATTAATTGTACATATATATTGTTTTGTCAAATAATTGTACATGTTATAAGCTGATTACACTGTATTTTTAATTATTGTTAACAGGTTTTGGATTTCTTGCAACGTTTAGTGGAATGGAAACAGTTGAGATCTGGAGCATGATGAGATTTATAAGTATATGAGAATCTTTTTAATGTAGTATTTTTGTTCATATGCTTATTGTATTTAAGCCATATGTAAAATTCTTATAAGAAAGTTGTAGATCCAATTGATGTATATGCATGGTTCTATATATACTCTTCTCTATGTCTCCGATTATAAATATTAGACATATATCTGAACTTCATCATGATTCTCTAAGCTTATTAAACATATGTACTGGTTTAATAATATGTAATTTATTTAAAATTGGGTTTACTTCCGTACACTACACGAATTAATGCGAATAAATCTATTTATACATATATTTTTTAGGTCTTCTTTTAGCTACACGAACTCGGTTTTTCTTCCGTAAACTACATAAACTTCATAAATTATTGATATTACATAAATTTTGATAATGTTTACACATTAAATCGCTATTAAACCTTATTTTACTTCGAAAATTTGGTGTTAATTTCGAAATAAATGCAACTTAAAACCAAATTTTTGAATTAAAACCAAATTTAATAGCTATTTAACATGTAAATATTGATAAAATTAGTGAAATTGCAATAATTTATGAAGTTTGTGTAGATTACGGAAGAAAAATATAGTTTATGTAGCTAAAGGAAAACCTAAAAAGTACGGGTAAAAATAAATTTATTCGCAAAAGTTCGTGTAGTTTACGTAAGTAAACCCTTTAAAATTTGACCGCTCAATCAACATTTTAAGCTTTTAAGCTTGACCTATGATCGGATTTCACTTTTAAGCTTGATTAATTAAAACTTAATAACATTGTTTAGGTAAAAAAGAGAAAATAAATGGCTAATGATACATAACCATTTATCTTTGGATGGAATCTTATGTGACATTATTTGTCTAAGTCTTAGGAATCCCAAGAAAAGAGAATCTCTCTGACAATATATGTATATACTTTCAAGTCAATGTTGAACAATTTGTGTGCATCGAGAACTTATTCAAATGAATGTGGAAACATATATAAATGTAGCATATAATGTTATGGTCACTGAAGACTAGAAAATATATTACTAACTCCTGCATAATATATATTCTATATACTTAGAAAGCTTTCTTTACAAAAGCATTTCTTTAGTTATTGAGTTTATTGGCAAGTTTTGTTTATATTTTCCCAAAATTTAAGCATATGGACAATCTAGAAAATTAAATTGTGTCTTTCAAGGACCAACTTGATTGACTTCTTAAATCCTAGACGTGGACTTCATCATAATGTGTATGTTCTTATAGACCATAAGAGACAACTAAGAAAATATTTAGCTAATGATTAAAAAGAAATTCGATAAATCATTATCGTCAATTTGGCTTATATTAGGGATGGTTTTGGTGTTCCCACGTTATTAGCTGTCTACATTTCAATAAACCATCAATGTTGCTTCACCCATTTCTCCCGACATGGCAAAACCAGATCATTGTAAGATTTCATAGTATACTAATCGATAGCATTTGGTAGTATACTTAATCCATAGCATTACTTAATTATTATATAAGAAAAAATAACGAATTTTAATGCTAATGCTCCAAAGTTGTTACTAAAGTGGTATTAATTTATATGAAGTGAGTATATATTTTCAACAAGCCTACGTTCTTAGGGATGTCTCCTATGCTCTACAAAATAATGGAAATTCTCTGAAGCCAATCGGCAAGTCTGAGATATTCCAGTCACACGATTATCGACAGGTGTTAATAATTGAGTTATTCGTAATAATTTCTCTTACTGAATCGGAGACAAGAGTAGTTAATATAGATCACAAACCCTATTTTGATTTTATTAATGAAAGAATCAGTTTCATATCCGTATCTTTCATAGAATCAGAAGCTACAAAGTCGTTGGCTAATGGCATGAATTATTAGTTAAGATATGTTCTGCGATTATATATCCTATCGCAGATTTAACAATGAATAGTGTTGTTTGTTTGGTCGCCGCATGCGGTTGCGGCTGCGGTCAACCTTGCGGCTGCAATTGCGGTAGATGTTTTTCGTTTGTATGTCGCCGGCGGTTGCGGTTACGGTTGATCGCAGATTTTTAGTCGCACCGCTGTTTTAATCAGTGGTCGAAAAAATTGCGACGCAAGACGCAGCGTCTGACCGATGCGTTTGCCGCAGGTACCTGCGACAGCTAAACGAACAAAAATCTGCCGCAGTTGCATGTTCATGCGGCTGCCAAACGAACATAACCAATATCACTATACAAAATATTATAAACTAGGTTTTCAAAATAATTATTTGTAATAAATTTTAGTTACATTGGTGAAATTGTTATATAAGATTTAAAACAAATCTGCTCATATTCAATTTTTTTTAGTGTTTCAGAAATTTCATCAACTTAAAAAATTTATAATATTTTACCTTTTGATCAAGAATTTTTTTTTATAAATCATTTATAATATTTTAAATTTTGCTTAAATGTATTATTTGTAATATTTGTCGTATTAGGTGTAATTGTACAGCTCAGCTAGAGATCCAAATTATAAATGGACGCTTAAGTTAGATTTCCTAGTCTTTTTAATTATTACTATTATTTGGTTTTTTAATGGTTGCTTATCATTCACATAATAGCTGATATGAAAATGACACATGTTTAATGATTTATGTTCGTTATACAAAACTTAAATCATAACATAAAAACTTAATATATTATGTATTATTTTTTAAAGAATATTAAGGATAAAAGAAAAAGAAACGGTACGTTGAAAAACAAATATTTTATTTTGGTGTATACATTATAATCCAATAAAACAAACAACTAGAGTTATGTTTCCAACTAATAAGAAAAATTCTTTAAAAAATCTGAAAAAGGTTGCGAATGAATAGTGGAATCCACCAGAAAAGTGTGAGAGATTCTCTATCATTGAGCTATTCGAATTTTAATTTCTCCAATTATCCATTATAAGACAAAGAAAATATTTTAGCCTCCAATTATTGGCCGACTAAAAATTATAAAACCTACAATGGCAATAATAGTACCATCCAACCAATTATTGGTCGCCGTAAGTTTTCAAGTTTGTAAACCTTTTTTATACATATAGGTCACATAAAAAAAGATGTTCCTTCGAGAAAGTATGAAAGTAGAAATTTCCAAAAAGGTACGAAAGTAGTAAAAAGGAATAGTGGCATGTTTTCTTTTAAAATTAATGTTGAATCCTAGATTTCGGGATATAAATGCAGACGATCAATTTTGATATTTGTCAAAGTTGAATAGAGAATAAGATAGAGAACTAAAGAGAATAAATGATTATGAATGTTGATTTATTGAGATTGGCTACGAATATTTGATGTTCGTTACAAGTACGAGATATTGAAATATGTCCTCCTTAACTATAAGCGCGAGCCTATTTTTTTATATTCGTAATTCGCCTAATTTTCAATACTGTAATCATTACCAGCCATAAATATTCATAAATGCCATTTAATGCTGACATTGGGATGATTGCCGCCGTACTCGATAGTTAGTGAGATCGGATAGATCTGTGATCTGCCCGGCAGCTTCTCGATAAAAACGCACCTATTCTTCTAAACAATGGGTCTTCATCATAATGGGTTAGACCCGCATTGAGCCGAGCTCGAACTCACCAAGAAAGCGTAGCCCACCTCCAATCAGAGCCGACCCTGAATTTAATAGGGCCGCAAGCGAAAAAAAATAATGAACCGTTTTATACTACCAAAAAAATGGGTCGTTCTAATTTTTAAAAAAATATATTGTTATAAGTACTCGAAATGAAGAACTCAAAAAAGCAATCTATTTTTATTTACAATTGTGATAAGAGTATTTTTAAAATAAAAGTTGATTGTTTTGTATTAATACATGAGAACCATAAGCACGCGCTTTATTTGCTTGAGAATCATAGACCCGGTCCTGCCTCCGATAGTTAAGTCTCGCATCATTTGAATGTAAACGTCTTAGCTTCATGCATATTTAAAACAAAATCAAATAATTAACTGTAAGAAAACACTCTGAAAATGACATGTGAATTAGACTGAAGCTAAACAGTAAATCAAGGGAAATTAAATAAAGGAAGATCTTCAATTAGATAATTAAAGACCACATCTTAGCATCTATAATAAATTACTCATATAAATATAACTACTGCGTACTATATAATTAACAAAACAACAATATACATACCTTATTTTATGTCTCTTCATTGTATTCAGATTTTAAAAAGTATTAAAAATGGTCAGGAACAGTTCACATGACCCAATTAAGATTCCATTATTCGTAAATCATTTTTTTAGTTGTTTTATCAATGAGTTTCCAACACGTGTTCTTTGAGTTCTGTGTTCATCATTTACGCCGCATGGCAAATTTATTATATATGTTATATGTTTATGGGAAGTTCCAAACTCTTTGGTGGCATGTGGAGGCATGTGACTCGGATGCCGTCGTTACAGGGAACAAAGCTTGTGTGTCGATTTCTTACTTGAACAATCCTCTCCTCTCTGACACTTGTTTAAAATAGAATACTTTCACTGATTTTGTAAGTGGATGATCATCATCAGCTTTTTATATCTTAAATAAATCAGTTAAGAAAATAATACTTTTTTGACTGAATAAAGTACAAGAACCAATTAAAAAAAAAAAAAGAGATTCTCGAGTCATGGGTTCCAACGAGACCATGTGGAATTAAGAAATATTTATTGATTCTCTAAAATATTCAAAAAATGGTTTGTGCAAATGGGCCTTACTTATAGGCTTTCCATTTACAAATAACTACAATGGGCTTATCATCCTTCTGTGTAAATTATTAAAGAGAGATAATAATATAAGTGGGGCTGAATCAATTGAGAGAAGAGAAATGAGGGACATAGAACACAACCTTCTCTATCATACACTTATTTTGAGTTTTGAGTGAGAGAAGAGAGAGAGGCTCTGATGCGAGAAGAAGGTATTAAACAAGGCAATTTGATTAACCTATTTTGAGTAGGGCTGGACATTCAGATATTCGGTTTGGTTTCGGTCGATTATTTTCAGTTTCAGTTTTTTCGATTGGTAATATTAAAAATTTATTCGATTATTTTTATATTTTGATTTGGATTCGGTTTGGTTATACCTCTGTTTCGATCAGTTCGGTCATTAAATTTAAAAACCGAAAATAACCAAAAAATAATCAAAATAACCAAAAAATAACTGAAAATAATCGAAAATAACCAAAATATCCAAAATATATTCGGATAACCGAAAATAACCGAAATATCCAAAATATTTTCGGATAACCAAAAATAATTCAGTTTTTTTGGATAATCGAAAATAATTCGGTTTTTTCAGATATTATTTTGGTTTTCGATTCGGTTTCAGTTACTAACCAATAACCCTAGTTTTCCAAAATAATATATGTTCGGTTATTTATTTATAACCGAATACCAACCAACATTATTTTTCGGTTTGGTTTCGATTCGGATTATTTGCCTAGGTTTAATTTTGAGTTTGTAATAATCTTTCGGAAAAATTAAAACAAAATCAGACATGTAGAGAGTAAAAGGTATCCGTACTTCAAAAAGAAACTTCCGCTACAACATATTAAATATCTAACAAGAAATATCGGTAATATGTGTGTAGTGTAATAGAAGAAAGAAAAATTAAACTAAACTCTGTTCTCTTTTTCTTTTCATTGTGAAATATATGAATCAACTAGAACGTATGAAAAATTCCACTCTCTTTCTCTTGTGTTCTTATTCTCTTCCTCAACAATACACACTAACATGTAACGAAAATGAAATTTATGGATTTTGGATTCAATTAACCCTTCCACATGAGAAGTAACGAAGCACGTTCACTTATATCTACAATTAAGACTCAACTGAATCTCCTAACTAAACGTGAATTTAGTGAATTCACTCTTACAACTCTCCGACACAATCTCAAACTTATGCGCATCTAATAAGCCGTTTACCTTAACATCACATCTCACAACCACTTCCTTGTTCCGTTTCACAAAGCCTGTGCCGTATCCTGCATTGAGCTCTATCGTCAATACCAAACTAACAATTTCAGGTGGCAGTACGACTGCGTTCTTGGAAGTGTCTAGCTTTAAATTGACCGTATCGGATCCATAAACAGCTTGTGACAGCTCCGGGAAATTACCTTGGCCGAGGTTCTTGTTTTTGTACGTCAATGAGACGAGACCTTTGTAGGTCACCCACATGTTGGAGGTTGGGTTCTTGGATGTCAACAAGATCTCCAAATGGGAAGATTTTACAAGCTTGTTAACATCGAAAACTGGAGGTTTGGGTTTGAATATGAAACCGGCGATTAGTGCCATCGCGCAGATAAGGAATCCAATAACGACCACTGAGATGAAGAACCACTTAAGTCTTTTGGAGCAACGATTGTTATTCTTTTTCCTTGGCACGCTATTCAGGCATCTTCCCACGATCGTTGCATTTTCCGGGGGAGGGGTCCAATAGACCTGATCCCGCGGAACCTGCACCACATAAGTCTCGATCTCCGGGATCGGATCATGTAAAGGAGAAGAAGATGATAGATTTGGTAAGAGATTCAAAGAATGGTTACGGAAATGATGTGGAGGTGAAATAACTTGGGAGGAAGATGAAGGGAGATAGGGAAGGCTATTTGTGGGACGGTGCCACGTGGAAGAAGAATTATCGGGCTTGTTTTCATTGACGATGGCAGAGGTCGACGTCGGAGGTAGCGGTGGCCGCTTCATCGGAAAAATGGCGTGGCAGAAAAAGAGTGAAAGAAACAGAATCGAGGAAATGCGGAAATTAGAGTTTTGCATGGAAGGGGCAGTAAGTGGTTGTGGTTGTTTTGCGTAACTTCAGTTGGTCTTTTGGACTTGATTTTTTTTTTGTTGCATTTACCAACTTAACTGGTCTTTTCCATTATTATTATTTTTGCATGGAAAGGGCAGTAAGTGGTTTGCATTTCGTTCTTTGTATGTTAATAATTCAATAATTCATAGTCTAAGAAAAAGACGTTAAAATCAACGTGCATCGCTTATTAAACCACGCTATGTACATTCTTGAAAATAGTTCGTTTTTGATGTCAAGAAAATATTGTTTCTAACAGTAATTACTTGACAATGTTCAATGTGAATGAGAAATGAAAGGGTCACACAGAGATGAATACGAATGTGGCATCATTTGGCCAAGGGATTACTGGTCCAATGAAATATCAATTCGGCTGATTAATATCGCCACCTATATGCATTCAAATACAATCAATTTTCATATTTATTATGTTCAGATCATAGTCCTTCAATTTAATAATTGTATACCAAAATATGGTGAAAGAAGAGAAATATCAAAATATCTCATTGGTTTTAAGACCGACACACAGATCAACTACAAGTTTTATTTATCGAATCATATTCATCAAAGCCACAAACATTCACCAGACGACGACAACAAACAATACAGACCTGATGGAATCACTCAGACGATCCAAGAGAGCCGTTTCCGGATCTCCGACCCGACCCGACTGATTCTATCCGTAAGCGCTACCGGACAATTGTTCCGTACGGCGGTGAGCTCGTAAGGAGATGTATCGGTAGCGAGCCATTGCTCGATTTCGAAACTCTGCATCGAGCACTGAGCGTGAACTCCAGCCGTCGTAACCTCGACGTAATTAACGTACCAACCATGGTGGTCGCCGGAGCCATCGGAGGTTAGGTTTAAAGAGCAGACCGGACTGGGTAAGCACGGTGCTCTTCCGCTGAAAATATCGAGATTTCCCCTCTCGAAGTAGTTGTAATCAGGACCCATTAATCCACCCCAGGCTTCTAGGTTTCGTATCCCAATGTAGTCACCGTACTTATCGTAGATTCTGGCGCTAATAATTGAATCTGTACCGGCTTTCCAGATCGATCCGGTCCGAAGATAAAATGTGTAGACGCAATCTGGTTCATCGTCCTGAAAGGAAATCAACAAGTGAGAAAACAAAAAATCAAATTCGTTGGATGAAATCGAGAGAGATTAGAGATTGAGGAAGTTACGGCGAAGGCGATAACGGAAACGGTGGCGAGAAGGAGGATGAAAGGGAAGAGAACGTCGCGATGAGCCATACCTGATTGACCTTTCCTGTGAGTGATTTCTTTTCTCTCTTAAATTCTTTTTTTTTTTGAGAGCTGCATTAATAGATGCCAAAATATTGAAGGATGAGGATATTATTGGGAATTCATACGTGAAATATTATCCACCGTTTCTCGGAATAGTGTGTGTAGATGACGTGGCAGATTCTCTATGTTAACTTCTCTTTCAAAGATGACGTTTACTCGGCTGGACGGTCAGGATGGGTTGGTAGATTACGAAACTAACCTTTAAGCATCTAGCTGGCAGCGGATATACCAATAGAAGTTGGAATATATTAGATTTTCTATCTACTTAAAATAATTATTCACCTATGCGACTTTTGTTGGATTTGCCTCGATCTAAATTCAATTAACCAATCACTTCATTATGTCCTTGCCTTACACGTGTTTCATACAACATTCTGGCAAACTTTTCAGAAGGATATGTTCTAGATTTGGTCTTCTTATTTCATCAGAGTTGGTTTACACAACGGGTAAGTTCTAATTTAGACATAGAAGATGTGGACAAATTCTCAAGGGATCGCTGAAAGTATACAATTCAAGAGTTCAACAATTGATAGAGACTTTGGGGGTGTCTAAAAGCTATTTCCCAGATCGGGTCACCTAATTAGGTTATAGAACTCTATATTTTTGCTACCTGATTTTATTTTTTTAGTGCGTAGTCACCAAAAGCAGTACATGCTTACATGGAATCATCTAATATTATGATATTGTTATTATTAAACTAACATCATTCGGTGTTTGGCCCTCCAAAAATGATTGAGATCATTTGGTTAGTATGATGATCTCATAAAAATAGCAATTCAGAGAACATATATATGATTAGATGATGATAATAGTTTGTAATTCAACAAAGATTTTCGATCAGTTAGAAGGAAAAAAAACACAAGCCTTGACAGCATTTTATGGATGAGTGTGGGCAGCAGAGCCGGCCCTGAATTTAATAGGGCCGCAAGCAAAAAAAAATGGGCCGTTTTATACTACAAAAAAAATTGGGCCGTTCTAATTTTTAAATTTTTTTGTTGTTAGAAGGATTCGAACCGAAAAACTCAAGGAATCAGTTTACTTTTATTTACCATTTGTGCTAAGAATACTTTTGAATTAAGAACTGATTTTTTTATATTAAAATTAAAGGCCGCAAGCACAGGCTTGCTTTACTTGGACCCAGGCCCGGCCCTGGTGGGCAGCCAACAAAATTAAGGGACATGGGTAAACTGAACATCTGGTTATGGCATGTTTGCTACTGGTCCAATATATTGTATTTTTGTGAAGAGTAGATTTAATATAATTGATCTTATTTTCCGACCAAACATAGCATCGATCCAAATCAATCTGTAACTTTTGTTCTTGCTTGCAAATTAATCAGGTGAATAAAATAAATGGCAATGATTACTTACAAATTTATGCGAGTCTTTTGAATTTGTGATTTTGTAATATCTCGATTGAAAAAGAGAAAGTAATCCAAAAACAGAATATTATCTTAGTGGAATTTATATGATGATATCTAATAATTATGATATCTACTCCTAAATCTGGACCTGTTTAATTGACGTAGTTATGACATCACTTAAGAGATTAGCAATTAATTGAATAACCCACATGCTTTTAGTTTTTTAAAAATCAAACATTTTCTATAACTTCAAAGAATAACGAGAGCAACAATAATATTGTGCGCAGGGTAAATGGATTTACTGTATATAAAATTATAGTTAAAAATGTATATATTTAAGAACAACAATTTGTCGTAGCCACAGCCGAAAGAACCTGCGGCTGCCAAACGGAAGTTGTAAGAAAGTCAATCAAAGTAAAATAGCAATACCTATGAGGCTATGATAGGATTTATGGATATATCATCGTGTAGTAGTAGAAAAACTTAGCAAGTCATTATCGGAGCCCGAAAATTACAATCAAATTGAGTTTGACTATACCAATATTTACCATGCATGATACATGTATTTAATAGATAGAGTAGACAATAGTGGATGGTGGTAGTGGAACCACTTAATGCGATTTCACCTTACCTGTTTTTCTTCTCTCTTTTTCACACAAAAATAAAATAATAATTAAAAAAAAGCTTGTCACACCAAATGTCTTACTTACCATTATATACCATTTATCATAAACTCTTAACAATATAGCTCCCTTAACTATTCTCGTCCAAATCAATTTCTTACGTTTTCTCTCATCGAAATTACACAAACAAATAAAATTTCGTTTTCTTTCTGTTGGTCATTTAGATGGAGTCCGGTAATAGTAGTAGCATGCAATCTTCATGCGGAGGCGGAGGAGGAGGAGAAGAAGAATACGACTCATCACGCGCCACCGATCAATCCATCTCCGCCTTCTTCGACCACCACACATCTCTACCTCTATCGCAGCAAAACCACCTTAGTCTCCTCCATTTCGACAATAACAACTCTCAAATACCACCAAACTATTTCAACAACAACAACACGTTCTTACCCGTAAACCAGCAACCCGACCCAATTTCCCAACCCGAGCTCCGAACCTTTTCTGCCACGTTATCATCCCATTCTAACAACATGGGAGTAACCAAGAAAACCAAGAAAAGATCTCGAGCATCAAAGAGAGCACCAACGACGGTTCTGACGACGGATCCTTCGAATTTCCGAGCGATGGTTCAAGAGTTCACCGGAATCCCAGCTCCGCCTCTATTCAACAACAACTCCGTCGTGAACACCGAGAGCCTCAGCACTTTCCTCGGCTTGTCTTCTTCATCACCAAATTATTACAACAACAGCAATCTCTTGTTACGACCTTTTGTTAGAGACAACAAACTAAATAAACGATTTCTCTGTATATTGATGTATAATACGAAGAGTTTACAGTATTTATACTCATATACATAATGAGATAACCGAAATAAAATAACCAAGCTAAACCATACTAAACCAATGTCTAAAACCCTCCCTCAAGATGGAACTTCGTAAAGATTTAGAAGACCCATCTTGGAAATTAGAGTATGAAAATGAGTACAAAACAGAGGTTTAGTGAGAACATCAGCTAATTGATGTTCAGATCGAACATGAAGTGTCTTCAAGACTCCCAAGGTAATCTTCTCGCGAACAAAGTGACAGTCAATGTCGACATGCTTCGTACGCTCGTGAAAAACAGGATTTTTCGCAATATGAAGAGCCGCCGTACTGTCACAAAAGAGAATGGCCGGAGAAGAAGGAGAGGTCTGAAGATCAGTAAGAATCTGAGTGATCCAAACAAGTTCTTTAGCTCCACAGGCCATCGCCCTGTATTCAGCTTCAGCTGAACTACAAGAAACAGTAGCCTGTTTCTTTGTTTTCCAAGAAACAAGAGAATCGCCGATGTACATACAATAACCTGTTACAGAACGTCGAGTAGTCGGACAAACTGCCCAGTCTGCGTCTGTAAACCCTTTTAAAGATCGGTCAGGAGCAGTAGAATAAAACAGACCTTTACCAGCACTGCCTTTCAAATACCGAAGAAGTTTATGAACTGCCTGTAAGTGAACTTCTCGTGGAGCAGAGGAGAATTGGCAAAGCTTTGAAACTGCGAAAGAAATATCTGGTCTCGTGATGCAAAGGTAAAGGAGACGGCCAATCAGTCGACGATAAACACTCACATCAGGAAGAAGAGGAGTATCATCTTTATGCAGAGAGTGATTTGGTTCCATGGGAATACTAGAAGGTTTGCTGCCCAAAAATCCAGTATCAGAGAGAAGTTCCAGAGTATACTTTCTCTGACAAATGGAAATCCCTTGAGCAGAACGAGCAATCTCCAAGCCTAAAAAGTATTGCAAATTTCCAAGATTGCGAAGTTGAAAATGAATATTCAACTTATCAATCAACGGAGGCACTACACTGTCATTATTACTGGCTATAATAATGTCATCCACATAGACAAGAATAGCCACAAAAGCATCATTAGATGTCCAGGTGAATAAGGTATGATCACCATAAGATTTTGAAAAACCCAATTCATGAAGAACCGAAGAAAATTTAAGATACCACTGACGTGATGCTTGTTTAAGTCCATAAATGGATCTGTGTAGTTTGCATACCAATGGTCCTGAGAGATGAGAAGCTTGAGATGTGTCATAACCAGGAGGAAGATCCATGTAAATCTCTTCATCCAAATTTCCATTGAGGAAAGCATTAGACACATCCAGTTGTGTTAAACTCCAGTTCAATTTTGCTGCAAGACAGAGTAAGATTTTGACAGTTGCAAGTTTTGCAACAGGAGAGAAAGTATCATTAAAATCAAATCCTTCCTCTTGAGTATATCCTTTAGCAACTAATCGAGCCTTATACCTTTCAATACTCCCATCCGCTTTATGTTTAATTTTGTAAACATACTTGCAACCAATTGCCTTTTTCCCAGGAGGCAATGGACAGATAGTCCAAGTACCAGTTCTCTCCATAGCCTTTAACTCCTCACTCATAGCATCACACCACACTAAATGTTTCTTAGCTTCTGAATATGTACGTGGTTCAATAGAGTGAGAAATATTAAGAATAAAAAAGCTGAAAGGAAAGTTCAGTTTACTATAAGAGATATAGTTAGATATAGGATAAGGAGTAGAAGAGAAAGTAGTATTATAACAGTAATAATCCTGCAGATAATGAGGAAGTTTGGTATGTCTGCGAGAATGCAATGCAGAAGGCATGGAATTCTCAGATGATGACATTTCAGAATGTGGAAATGCATCAGAAGATGAAGGTGCAGATTGCATCATATCATCATGGGCAGCAGGGAAAGAAAGATGAGGAAAGAAGCTCCTAACATCATCCGTCAAAGCAGACGATGCAAATGGAAAAATATCCTCATGAAAAATAACATGCCTCGAAATCGAAATGATATTACTCTCCAAATCTAACAACTTGTACCCTTTATACCCAGAAGGATAACCCAAAAATGCACAAGCTCTAGCTCTAGGCTGAAATTTATGTCTTTGTTTTTGAGAGGTAGACACATAACAAAGACAACCAAATGTCTTTAAACTACGGTAATCAGGCATGGTTTGGGTTAACACTTGATAAGGAGACTTATTCTTCAGAACAGGGGTGGGTAATCTATTAATAAGGAACACAGCAGTCATGATACAATCACCCCAATACTGTAAAGGTATATGAGATTGAAACATCAAGGATCTAGCAACATTTAAAATATGTTGATGTTTGCGTTCTACAACAGAATTCTGTTGAGGTGTTTCAGGGCATGAATGATAAGCTACAATCCCTCTTTCTAGATATAAATCTGTGAATTTCAACTCATGAGCATTATCAGATCGAACACCTTTGACTTTAACACCATATTGTGTCTCAATCATTGTGAGAAAAAGAGGAAAAACAGAGAGAACATTGGCTTTAGATTTTAAAAGATAAACCCAAGTAGCTCTACTATGATCATCAACAATGGTTAAGAAATATTTAAAACCATCATGAGTAGGAAGAGAGAAAGGACCCCAAGTGTCTATATGTAACAATTCAAATGAACTATTACATATGTGAGCATTTGACTGAAAAGACAAATGTTTCTGTTTAGCTAAATGGCAAATACGACAGTGAGTGTCTTTATTCTTAAAATTCTTAGGTAAAGACAATGTATCACTTAAAATGTCGATTTTTGATTGAGAAGGATGGCCTAAACGAGTATGCCATAAAAGAGGATCAACAGAGACAGCAGAACAAGAAGGAAAACAACTACCTGGATTTTCCGAATCAAGAGAATGATTACTAGAATCCAGAATGTAGAGATTCCCAACTTGACTACCCTGACCAAGCATCAATTCCAGAGAAAGATCCTGAATGAAACAGTGTTTAGAAGTGAATTTTATTGTCAAATGCAAATGCTTGGTGAGCATACTGACACTTAGGAGATTGAAACGAAAATCAGGAATGAACAATACATCATTTAATTGAATTGTATTGTTCAATTTAATAGTGCCTATTCCAATAATGCTCACTATGTTTCCATTCGGCAGATTTACAAAGGTATTTCCTATCTCCTGAAAACTAAGAAACTCAGTTCTAGAATTTGACACATGGTGTGTAGCTCCTGAATCTATAACCCATGACCTAGGAGAGATATCGATTTCATGCGATTTGGAGGCAAGTATATTATAATATGAAGAGTGAAAAAGGTTCAGAAAAGTACCAGATATCTGAGAGATATTAGGCACCGAAGATGAAGGCAAAGCTTGAGAAACAGCTAGTGTGGGTGCAACACTGGTTGTGTGAAGTCTTGTGCTAAGGTAAGAAATGATGTCTTGAACTTGTTCTGTTGTCAGATTCTCAGTAGTTGGGTCACCTTTCATTACCGTGGCATTCACATTTGGAGTAGTGACAGGTTTTTGATAAGGAGAATTCTTCTTCTTTCCTGTCCATCCAGGTGGATAACCATGAAGTTTATAGCATCGTTCTTTCAGATGACCCAAAGCTCCACAATGGCTACAAACATGACGAGGTCTTTGCTGATTGTTGATTGCAACATTCATTAGTTTCATATCCCCATTGTCATTTGAGCTTATCGAATCT
The DNA here is from genome assembly GCA_018901935.1 of Pugionium cornutum. Classification (NCBI taxonomy): domain Eukaryota; kingdom Viridiplantae; phylum Streptophyta; class Magnoliopsida; order Brassicales; family Brassicaceae; genus Pugionium; species Pugionium cornutum. Next base: position 41,326,827 of record CM032164.1, read on the forward strand.
TTCCCTGTAACTTGAAAAGCAACAGGTGATATCAGTTCTTTTGATGATGAATTCATAGTCCTCTGACTTTGATCCTGATCCAACATATTATATATCTCGCTTAGGGAAGGTCTATGCTTCTTGTTGATAATCTGACCCCGTATATTTGCATAGGAATCATTAAGTCCCATCAAGAATTGAATGATCCTGCTAGTTTCAGCATCTTCAAGAAGTTCTTCTACCTTTCCACACTTACAAGTGCATACTTTTTGAGATTTGATGTTGGATAATCGTTGCCATAAGGTTTTCATCTTAGTGTAGTAAGCTGAGAGAGCTAACGTACCCTGTCTCAAATTCTGAATGTCCTGTTCCAGCTGGTATTTTCGAGGCAGGTTGCTTATGTTGAAGCGTTTCATCAAATCAATCCAAATTTCAGAAGCATCATTATAAAATAATATGCTATCATAGATTTCTTGATTTACGGCATTCAGCAACCACGATTTTACCATGCTGTTGCAGCGATTCCAGATTTTATATATAGATTCAGATTCATCCGGTCTCGGCAATGATCCATCTATGAAACTCCATTTATTCTTAGATTCCAGGGCAATAGTAATAGCTACTCGCCAATTACTGTAATTAGTTCCATCTAAGAGACTAGTAACTAATAACAACCCAGGATGATCCGCCGCATGTAAAAAGAAAGGACTATGGGAGCTATCGAGAGACTCAGGTCCTGAAAGTACCTTTTCATGCGATCCGCGAGCTGTGTAAGTTTCATATTCTCTATGATTCACAGAACTAGGTCGAAAATCAGCTGCATTAGCTGATGGACTTTGTCTGGGAACAATCGGTGTTTCTGGTTCCGGCGAAACAGTTTTGTTTCGCGCTTTTCCTCGTTTCGGCATGGAAACAGAAATTTAGAAACAGTGAAGCAAAAGCTAAAGAATGATTCGGGAGAAGAGATAGGAAAACGAAGATGAAAGTTTAATCGGAAAGTTGATCGGAAAAGGAAAAGGAAATCGCGAAGTTTGTTGATTGCTCTGATACCATGTTAGAGACAACAAACTAAATAAACGATTTCTCTGTATATTGATGTATAATACGAAGAGTTTACAGTATTTATACTCATATACATAATGAGATAACCGAAATAAAATAACCAAGCTAAACCATACTAAACCAATGTCTAAAACCTTTCGCTCAGAAAATCCTCCCAACGTGTCCTCTCCTAACAGGATATCAAAATATTCAGCAATATCAAAACCCTAACAACTTCGAGAATATGAATCTACACGCTCTTTTTCAAGCTCAGAATTCAAACTCAAGAAGCAATGATCATCAAGATCCTCAGTTTGGACTCGGTATTTTGCGGAGTCCCTCTACTACTCCTCTGACGACAACGGTGACGGCTAAAGGGAACAAAACCACCGGTGATAATGGAAGCTACGATGGTTCGGATCATGATCATAATAATGATTGTACGTGGTTATGTTCATCTTCCGACCAAAGAACATAAACATATATTATATTTTCCGAAGCAGCTTATCTCTTAAATTAAACATAGCACGTATATAGGCTGACGAAGTTACTAGCTAGTTAATGCGTTCTCTTAAAGATTTTTATTTTCTGTCTTGTAGGGGCTGTTCATTAATAATTAAATAATCTATGACTTGTTATTTGTTTTATGTACCTTACTTTTTTATAACTACAAGTTGGTGAGTATGTGTTAATCGTTGGATCTCGTTTAAATCGATTATAGGTTTAGCTTTCATACAATGAGGGCCTGACCGGAGCCCAAACAAAGCAAATATGTGTTTGCGGCTTTTAATATTAATACAAAAAATCGGTGTTTATTTTAAAAATATTTTTAACACAATGACAAATAAAAATAAACTGATTCTTTGAATTATTCGGTTCAAATCCTTCTAATAACATAATTTTTAAAAAATTAGAACATCCCATTTTTTGTAATATACAATGGTTCACTATTTTTTTTTGCGGCCCTGTTAAATTCAGGCCGGTTCTGCTGATACAATAAACACCTTAATCATATGTTAATGATAACATTTTTTGCAAGCATTGAATTCTATAATCATTTATATATTAATTGAGAATTATTTTAAATAATAATTTTGATACGTAAACACCAAATTAATTAATCGAGTTTAAATAACTAAAATATTTTTAATTGCCTATCATTTACATTAACTTATTAGAAAATCCATTAAATTCTGTTAAGTACTCCTCTGTTCCAAATATATTAAGTTTTATGTGTGTTTGTCGCAGAAAGATTGATTTTTAAAGTTTCTTGACGGATTTTAAACAATTACTTATGAGATCCAGAAAATAGTAATTGAAAACATTTCATCTAGTTATAAAATTTGTATGTTAACTAAATTAATCATTTATTACTAAATATTAATTACTTTTTAATTTGTGTGAAAACACAAATCAATCTGTTAGAAGAAAGAAAATATATTAAACAAATCATTTATTGGAAAAACTTACCATATCTTTGTTTATTTAATAATTATTTTACCGAGTCTTACCTAATTTCACTATAATATGGGTCTTTAACAAAAAATTAAAGCAAAACTATTATATGTGAGTATTTCTTCTGTCTAATATTAGAGTGAATGGTGGCGAAATTTGGGGAAATCTTCGACGGCCACCGGATTCTGGAATATAGGTTAGGGACCATATAATATTAATATAATTACAATAGTATCTGTAGCTTTTTCTAATTGTGTTTATGATTTGAAATTTGATAAATTACTTTAATCCCATGTGGATGTGGTTGTTACTCTTTCTTGGTTTCTTCTTTCACATTATCTACACGTAGAGTCATGTTACCATTATGATATTTTGGTCCAAGTGATATTCCTTTTCTATACTTCTCTAACCCCCTTTGTTTTTTACACTAAATTTAAATTCATCTCTCTCTTCACTATTCGAAAAAATCAATTAAACAATAAACAAGCAATGATATCATCTTTAGCATCTAAAACGCATAATCAAAATATAGGCAGTTTTAAAATAATGTTGACGAGGCATTATTCTTTGGGCAAATGTCTAAAATAGCACATTTTTAAGTTTTTGTTCCAAAAATAGCATAATTAGTTTAAATTTCCAATAATAGCACAAATTTAAGATTAAAATACATTAAAACTATATTTTAATAGAAAAAAATTAAACCCTAAATTGGAAATAATGAACCCAAATACAATACTTTAAGTTTATGTATAATTTATTTAGAATAAATAAGTATTTTCACATAAGTATTTGTGCTATTTTTGGGAATTTAAGTTTATGATGCTAGATTTGGAAGAAATTTTTTAAAAAGTGCTATTTTAGGGTATTACTGCAGAATTTATTCTTTAGTATACAATCTTTGAATTTTAATTCGGATCCTAAGCAATGACATTAATACAACCATTAGCCTATATATCATAGTCAAATAACATAAACTATAAACAGTATAATTAATATTTTGATTACCTTTTGAGTTTTAAAAAGCCAACAATTACATGCATATTATAGCACAAAATTTGTTTTTTTTTTTTGTTTAAAAAAATTGAGCCTTTGGATTTGTAATATCAAATGCAAAAATTAGTTGTTCTGCTAACTTATATCCAATATAGGAGTTGGAAATAATTTTTTGAAAAGAAGTTATCGACTGTGGATTTAAAAAAAATGCATGAACGTAGAATAAAAAACATAGAAAATGCTATTAAAACGATGTCAAAAAAGAAAGAGATAATGCTATTAACATTTAATTGGCTTATGAGTCTAATCACTTAATAGTTTTCTCTAAGCTTATTTTTACGTAACCTTTGTTAAGTAGAAATTGATAACCAGCAAATTAAGCGGTTATTGAAAGCTACAAGAAATAAATATTTGCTGTGTGTTGGCTATAGAAGTAAGTAGTCAATGTGAATAATGGATGACTATTTCTAAGCTTTTTTCCCCTAAAACTTATTCATTATAGAGACCAATAATCAATACTACAGAGTTTCTCTTTAGACAGAAATGGCATAAGCCATTGGGGAACACTACAATCAAGATAAATAGGCCGACAAACACTTTTTCAAATATGTATATTAAGATAGCAGTGGGTCCCATAATCATATCCGTTGCTTATTGACTCTCAAACGACTCAGACCAAACGCTTACGGTTCCCACAGATAAGGAAGAAGAGAACGAAGAATCAAACAACCCAACAATGGTGATTTCTACTTTAACACTCACATCATCTCTCTATGCACGTTCCTTTAAGCCCACCACGTCTACCATGCTCTCTTCTTCTTCTTTGCCCTCGTCTTTTTCGTGTCTCTGTTCTTCTTCCGCCGTGACGGAACTCGGGAGCGTCGGTGCGAAGAAGAGCGTTTTCAGAGTAGGTATAGGGTTTTTGGCCGCTTTGATTCTCTCTCTGACGCCTTTGGATGCAGACGCTACGAGGATCGAATACTACGCCACTGTTGGAGATCCTCTCTGCGAATACAGCTTCGCAAAATCAGGACTTGGATTTTGCGATATCGATGTTGGATTCGGTGAAAAAGCCCCTCGTGGTGTACTCGTCAATGTCAGCTCTCTCTCACACTCTCTCTCTCTCTCTCTCTCTCTCTCTCTCTCACTCTCTCTCTCTCTCTCTCTCTCTAATTGGAATCGATTGATTTTTTAAAATTTTATTAAGGATTTATCAAGTCATAGTCTCTTAGGACAAATTTGGATACAATGTCAGCTTTATGGTGGGTACTTTGTGTTGATCCATTAGCAAATTTCCAAAATTGTAAATAAAAAAAATCAAGCCTTTCTCTTGAGGTTACACTAAATTGCTATAATTTCTCTATTGAGGGGTTTTAGCTTCCGATTTATGGGAGGTGATTGTGTTGAATACATAGACAACGTTGTGATGAATTTGGACTTGGCCAGGTGCACTATACGGCGAGGTTTGCAGATGGAACGTTGTTTGACAGTAGCTACAAGCGCGCGAGGCCACTTACTATGCGAATTGGGGTAGGAAAGGTATAACAAAATCCCAAGGTCTTTCTTAGTTAGTTTGCATTTTATTTAATTGCTTAGAGGATTATGTGTTAATGGGAATTGTAAGCTTGATTTTTTATTGATGTACTGATTGCAATATTGTGAATTTCAATTAAAGTTAGTTGCTTTCCTTAATAATTGTGGTTAGGGTGAGCAGAAGAGTGGTCTCTAAATCTTAATGTCGGAAAAAATGAACAGGTTATAAGGGGTCTAGACCAGGGGATTCTTGGAGGCGAAGGAGTACCTCCTATGCGAGTAGGCAAGTACTGTATCTTTCTTCGTTCTATGTCCTTTCATTATTAGACTGAAAATATATTGGTGCGGTTGTATCTACAGGAGGAAAGCGTAAACTTCAGATTCCACCTCAGTTAGCTTATGGACCAGAGCCTGCAGGATGCTTTTCCGGTACTTCCCCACTATTACTTGTATCTATATATCTATCTTTGCTCTGTGCTCATGGAAATTTCACGAAACTTTTGGGAACAAACTGACTGTCGTATTGGTTTGTGCAGGTGACTGTAACATACCTGGCAATGCAACTCTGCTCTATGATATCAACTTTGTTGAAATCTATCCAGGAAGTAATACTAGATGAAGCCAACACCAATTTCGTTCGCTAAAGGAAGAAACAACCATGTATATCATCAGGTGACTTCCTTTTCATCTTCAGATGATATTTGTTGTAATTTATATGACCTATGAACATCGATTATTCCGTTTTAACCCCAACAGTAGCTTGCTGTTGAAGAAACAGACACAACTCCCGTATGTAAATCTGTTCTTTTTATTTATTTTGGGTTGAGTTATGACCTTGAAACTCATGTACTTAAGCTTAGGTGAATAAGATCGTATTAGGTTAGATTAAGTCTTAGGTAATTGATGCAAGCACGTGTCACAAAAATGTGTTATGGTTTGAATTGGACATCCAGAAATCCCTTCCCTTCCAAGATATACTTCAAAGAGAACATCTGCAGAAATCAGAGCAAGATTTAGAAATTATTATACATACAAGTAGAGATGAGAAGAAATGAGTACAAAGTTCATATGCAGAAATGCAGTTCGAGAACAGACCAAAGAAAAGAGCGACGTAAATAATCACCTTCGGTAACATTCACAAAGGATCAAGCTAATCAAAGTCAAAAGAGCTCTCAATTTAGTGAGATCAAGCTAATAAAATAATAACCGATTGAAAGAATGATCTAGCGGTTCAGGAAACATACTTCCGCAGCATTATGGCGTTCCTACTCTTGAAGAAACGCCGACCGGTAGTGCGAAAAATGGTACGACAAAGAGGAAAAGCGTTTTAGCGTTAAACATTGCCGCCTTATGCAAGCACTTGATACTAAGGGTATTTTAGACATTGAATTAGGAAATCCCATTGGTGGAATTTACCAAACAACCCTTCCTTTCAAGTGCTCGAGATTTTTTTCCTTTATCAAACACTGGACGAACAAGAACCCTAAAAATTCGCCTGCGCTTTCAAATTCCCAAATAAAAAACAATTTCGGGATAGAAATTTCCAAATGTATGCTTTATCTGTCCTTTTCGGTTAGAATTCTCTAGAAAGATATCCCCCTGTTCCAATTCTTCTGTATTTCATTTTAAAGGTTTGCGTTCTTTTCTGGATTTGAGTTAATATTTCGTCTGATTGGAAACTGTGGAAATTTGTAGTTTTTCGTGGTGGGTTTAAATTTTTTGCTTATGTTTCGGAAGTTTGTCTAATTTTCGGTCTTCTTCTACCAGGAATTTAGGGTTTTGCATTTTCCGGTGTTCGTTCACGCATCGCAAATTTGCATTTTGTAGCCAATTTGCTGTCAGTCATTGTTGAAATCTATCTTCTTTTGCATTGCGCTTGTTAAAGAACCAATCTTTTTTTTAATTATAGGTTTTTTGCGTTGCATTACTATTGGTCTCATTTGTTTGGTGGCTAATTTGGATTTAAATAACAGTTTTTGGTTTCATAATTTCTCGACTTTTTATATTGATTTTTTTTTCAGAATCAACTCATAAGCCAAGATGTCATCATCACCTTATCCAGTCTTGGACAACCGACCAATTGATAAGTGGAAGGTTACGGAATTGAAAGAAGAGCTTAAAAGACGGAGATTAACAACAAGAGGCTTGAAGGAAGAACTGGTCAGGCGTCTAGATGATGCCCTTCGTGCTGAGCAAGAAGATGCTACTCGTGCTGCTGCTGAGGAAGCCCATCAAAAGTCTGAGCAAGAAGATGCTGCTCTTGCTGCTGCTGAGGAAGCCCATCAAAAGTCTGAGCAAGAAGATGCTACTCTTGCTGCTGCTGAGGAAGCCCATCAAAAGGCTGAGCTTACTCCTTTAACTGGAGGCGATGTTATACTAGATCAAAAGCAAACAATTAAGACAACAACTGCGGTTGAAGCGGCATTGAGCACTGAGACAATTCCAGCTGCAGCTGAAACAGCCCCAGAACCAACTGAGGCTAAGACAACAACTGCGGTTGAGAGGACACTACCCTCAGTGTTTTTAAAACCAGAAGTTAATGATGACAAGGTTGATGTGAAGCCACATGAAGAAGATATGAACGACGGAGTGGAATCTGGATTGACTGCAAGTGAGCAAAATATTCACAAATCTGAGAATAAGAAACCATTTAGCGGGTTGGATGATGGTGATTCCAAGGCCCAACAAACAGATGCAGTGCTTGAAAAATCTGCTACAAACTACCAGGTACCTGAGGTCATCCCCGTTATAGGGTTTGAGGTAAAATCTGATTGTATTTCTACTGATACTGTGACAAACAATGAAAAAATAGAACTAAAGGATAATGAAATTGCTGCTAATTTTAAATTAGAACAAAATGTTAATAAGTCCCAAGAGCCATCAACAGTCGTTGCCGAATCACATCCCATGGATGTCGAGGAGCCACTTGAGCAGAAGATATCTGTTGGAGATGGAGACAGCGATGCTGCAAATGCAGATATGACCATAGAAAATAATATTATCCATGCAGGTGACTCGGAAAAATTGAATTTAGATAGAAGTTCTGGTGATGAGTCTATGGATGATGAGCCAGAGACAAAGCAAACCGAGTCAATTACATCTAGTGAAGTGGTGAATAACAGTGAGAAAAGTGAAATGCTTACTGATAAAGGGAAAACGCATGCTGATAATATGGATACTGGGAAAAGTGAACCCCCTGAAAATAATATTCATACACTGGTGACTTCTGATAAAAGAAAGCTTCCTGTTAATGGTAAGGTTTCTCATTTCTGCTATTATTCAATTAGTTGCTGTGTTTATGCTCTTACTGTTGGCGTCTGAGGCATAATAGTTGCTTCATGTTTTTGTTTATTGCTACGTCTTGTATATGTTGGCTTTTAAAGTATCTTGTTAAATTCCAAGCTACATATGATGATACTATTATGATTTCTGCCTTGTTGTATATCAAGAAGCTGTTGGAAACAATGAGTTTGCAAAGAGGCAGCGCCGATGGAACTCTGAGAGTGTTAAAATTCCAGAAGCACGTGCCACCGATGCCACTAATAACCCCATACCCATTACAACACCAAGGTCAACTGGTCTGAAGCGTGACTTTTCAAGATCTGACTCTTCAGTTAGTGAGGATGGACCCAAGGAACGTGTGGGTATGTTGATCAGCACCACTATATTTATGTTTCCATCCTTTATTTGTTGTTTAAAACATTGATTGATATATTTTTTCAATAATTATTGGCAGTTCCTCCATCTCTTAAGGAGCCAACAAATTCCCTCAGGATTGATCGTTTCCTAAGGCCGTTCACACTGAAAGCTGTTCAAGAGCTTCTGGGTAAGACCGGAAACGTCACTAGTTTCTGGATGGACCACATAAAGACCCATTGCTATGTTTCAGTAAGACCACTTCTATAATATTTTCTGTTGACAAAATGTCGATTCCTTTTGTGTTCTTCTTACTTCACTTATCTAAAAGATCTAAAGAATTTTGTGTAACATGAGTGAATTATGATGTGAATTTAGTATTCCTCTGCCGAAGAAGCTGTAGCTACAAGAGAAGCAGTGTATAACCTCCAGTGGCCACCAAATGGAGGACACCTTCTGATAGCTGAATTTGTTGGACCAGAAGAAGTGAAGGCAAAACTGGAACCTCCTCTGCCTCCTCTTCCTCAGCCTCAGTCACAGTCTCCTTCACGGCCACCTCCAACTGCTCTTCCACCACCACCGCCCCTGGCCAAATCACCTCCCGTCATTGAGCAGCTTCCTCTTCTTCCTCCTCCTCCCCCTCTAGTACCTGAGGAACAAGAACCTCCCATTGTCACTCTCGATGATCTTTTCAAGAAGACAAAAGCAATCCCCAGGATATATTACTTGCCCTTGTCAGACGAACAAGTTGCAGCTAAACTTGCAGCTAAGAACAAATGATCTCAGGTCATTATTTTCGTAGCATGCTCTGAGGAATTTAGCTCGGTGGGGACAAATTTTATGGACTGTTGAGTATGGTATGGTATATCTAATGTAGAACGCAGGAGAAGACTTCTTATGTTTAGTAGACTTTGGTTTGAACCTTTGATGAACCAGCAGAGTTGCTGGAACTTTGTGTGATTGAACCTCTCTGCCCTCCATTTCTTTTTTTCCTTTTATGGAGCTTTGAACAAATTGTTAGTTAATAAAAATAGTATTTACAAACAAATATTACCAAACTAAATCGTTCAAAGTAGAAATCTCTTTACATTAGTTACTAGTTTTGTGTATAAATTGATTAACAAACGTAACATATGGTTACTTGGGTTTTGTCTGAATATTATGAGATAAAATTAAATCTCCGATTATTTTAAAATGAGTTTACTTCGGTCAACTACACGAATTTATGCGAATAAACCTATTTCCACCCATATTTTTTGGGTCTTTTATAAGTTACATAAACTGTATTTTTTTCTGTAAAATACATAAACTTCATAAATTATTCCAATTACAAAAATTTCATTAATGTTTACACGCTAAATTGTTATTAAACCTTGATTTACTTCGAAAATCTAGTTTTAATTTCAAAATAAACCCAAATTCAAACCAAATTTTCGAATTAGAACCAGATTTAATAGCTATTTAACGCATAAACATTAATATAATTTCTGCAATTAGAAGAATTTATGAAGTTTGTGTAATTTATGAAAGAAAAATACAGTTTATGTAGTTAAAGAAAGACCCAAAAAGTACGCGTGAAAATAGATTTAGTCGCATAAGTTTATATAATTGACGGAAGTAAACCCTTTTAAAATTAGACCGAATTCTATTTGGAGGTCTTTGGTACCAACATCGACAATTGTATAGTAAGAAACACACATTGTACATTCTCACACAAACTATAAAAACGACGGAGATACGTTTAAAACATTATCTCACATACATACACATAAGAATGACAATTACGTAGAGAAAATGTCTAAACCAATAATTTATTTATCTATTACTTTAATTTCTCTGATTTTGCGGTTTGATCTCAACTTGTTCATCAGAAGATAAACGAGAAGGATAGACTTTATTAGAAATCCTTCCGGTGGGAAAAGAGGTTTGGACATGGAGCCTATGTGTTTCTTCGTGGCCAGAGTTTGTCTCATTTTGTCTCTTTTTCGTCTTCTCCTTTTGCTTCTTCTCCATAACGTGTAGATGTGCGTAAGTTGCTCCAATGGATGACATTTTCTTTTAGTATTTTACTAACGAAAATAAATCTTGTAAGAATGATAAAGAGGTTCCAATTGAATGTTGAGTTTATTGGACAGTTCCTATTTATAGAGGTTTCTCTGATTTCATTGTCCCTTATTTTATATTTTTCTCTCTTTTAGTTTTTTTTTTAAGTGAGAAATTTTGGCTTTTGGATCTTTAGTTTTCATGATGTTGCATCTACCAATTTCATAAAGTGTTGATCAAACTTATCTCCATTTAGCACCAGAATTTGATTTTTCTTGTTCAAACTCCAAAAACAGTCTTTCTTGTAATAAAAAAGTCTTTTTCTTGGTGAGTAAAGTAAAATGGGAACTAATAACGAAACGACTTATTATGTTATTGAATTTCTAATAACCAAGAGAATTTATATTGAGCATATGAATAGAATGGAATATATATCCTTGAGGAAAAGTGTTTTTTTACAAAGCTTTCCTTAAGCCTATGAAATAAAATGATAACGTATTTTATTTGTGAGTGAGACTATGCATCAACTTTTTGTAAAAGAATAATAGTTTGATGTCTTACAGCTAATCGTTCATTAAAAACAATTTTTGACGAATAGTTTGATGTCTTACATACGGTCTTTGCTGTATACTAATATTCATTAACTATGTCGGCAAATTTTTGACCATACTGTGGAATAATCTCCATATATTTATACTCTCGATTATAGTTGATGATTTGATTCTTCTTTTTCATCAAGTTAATGATTTGACTCACAACAATTCGATTCAAAAAATTTTTATCTTTAAATGTTTTTCGTACTGTAAAAACAGTAAAACTACGTATGATAAGGTGTAAGTGCACTGTGAACAAAGGAAGAAAAAATCTCTACATACAATTGCAATTAATGCTATTACAAAAAGGTATTATGTCTGAGCCCGGGTTCGAACCGGGGACCTCTAGTGTGTGAGACTAGCGTGATAACCGACTACACCACCCAGACTTTGTGATATTTTACGACGAGGAGAATTTGTATTTTATTATAGCTGCGAGAAAATTATCGTAAACATCCTTTAAGAGCATAATAAATTAAGAGATAATTATAGGTCTCTCTTAATTTATTTTTGTTTAATTTGTATTTCTGTCTCCAATATGAATCCTGGTGGTCAAAACATGATAAAACTAATTCGTACAAAGCAGAAAATAAACGAAATCTTCTTGATACAAAACTATTCAAAATTTGAAGATTTTTAAGGTGAAAAGCTTGTTTTTTGTTTGTTGCCACATACAAAAGCTCTAGTATTTATGTACAAAGAGAAGAAGAAAACTGATGATAATACTTTACAAGGACACCTCCTTGTTGTATTTTTGTGGCGTAGAACAAAATTGTACGTTACCAGTTGAGTTTAATGTTTCTTTGAATGAAAACTTTATCAATATACTCTATGATTGGTCGCGATGCTTCAATGTACCTTGTCATGTTCTTCTCAACAGATTGATCTGTTTCGTTTAGTCGTAAGAGAAGTTGATCTCTCGTGGGGAGTGTATACATTCCGGCGTAAACGGCGGTTCGAACGGCCCAAGTATGAAACGGTGCGCATACTTGTGTGTAAGCCGTTGTAGCAGCGTCTTTCAAAGAATAGTCATCTGTGATTAAGAATTGTTGGAAGATTGCTCGTATTAGATCTAAGCCTTGTCTAACACGTCGTAGATTACGCGAATGACTTCCTGGCTTTTTCACTGTGTCCTTTTCCACGTCCAGATCCAAAATGTTCTGCAACGTGTCGAATGTTTTTGAAGCCTCCACCAAATCTTTCACCTTGGCGACGTATTCCATTTCCGCAAATTTGAAGGCGAATCCTAGGCAGTTGAAGAGAACTGAGACGTGACTACACGCACTGCAGAACGCATCTAGCCTCAGTCCGTCTTCTTCTTCTTTCTCAGATCGTTTTTGTTTCAGCAAACCTGCTAGATCTTCAAACGCCTCTGTGATTACAGACAAAGGCGTGTTGATTCGGGCGGGTGTTGTCTTGTTGTACACGGCATCCTCGAACTTGTCTTCTTCCTCTTCCTCCATTACTTTGATTCGATCCTTCTCTTTTTGATTTAGTTTCGCCACGATTGCTGGAAATTTGCAAAACTCTCTTTGATTGTAATTCGGTCTAAAGGGGAAACTTAAGAGAAATGAATTAAAAGACGTGTTCTGTTTCTCCAAGTGGGAAACACAAAGACTTAGAGGTTACGGTTTTGAGACGTTACTTTCTGCAACACTTTCGGGTTAACCAATCAAATTTCTTTTGTTAAAAAAAAAGCGTTGACCAATCAACTATGGTGAGCAAAATTTATTAGGGTATATTAACCCGATACAAAAGAATGTGGCTATAAATGCTTGCACCTTTTTAGTGAGAGAAAGAAAAGCTTTCTCATGCTTTAAATAGAAGAGTTTATGTAGAAAAGAAAAGAAAGTAGTCTAAGTAAAATTTTTTAACAAAATTGAGATTCTGAAGGTTATATTTGTACCAAGACTATCCTTTTCTATATAGCTAAAACGGTGACGTTCTCATTATCCTTAAAATGGATGACCTTTATTTCCGTAAAATTTTAACACTATGAATATGGAAAACAAAACGGTTTGAGAACCAAAAGTAGGGGAAGAAACTTTATTTATTTATTCTCAAATCAAAAGAGGAAAGATGGATTGGATCATTGAAAATGGCAAATAAACATTGAAACCGCTCATACGGTTAACAACTCTCATTCGCTTTGTTTCATCCTTCTTCACAACTTGGAAATGGAATAGTCCAATGCATCTACCAAGAAATCTGTGGATACAATACAACATTTCATAATATTATATATCTCCTTTGAAACAAACAAACAAACAAACACAAAGTTTCTTTGAGCAAGTATATAGATATGAATTTTACCTGCATCGCCTTTGGTGAAACACATTGGTGGCTTTATCCTAAAAACGTTCCCATGAAGTCCTCCTTTTCCAACGAGAATGCCAATTTCTTCATTCAGAGAAACGTGCAAAAGATATTATTAGCCAACTGATGATTTATGCACTGACTTTTATTATTGTTTTACCTCTAAGTTGCTCAAACAAGACAGCTGTTTCAGCTTTGGCTGGTGTCTTGTCTTTCCGGTCAGCCACAAGCTCTATCCCAACCATTAATCCTCTTCCTCTCACATCTCCAATGACTGAAACCAATTAGACGCGGTTAAGTAAAAAAGCTGAGTCTTGATCTGGTTAAAAAAAGCTGAAAGACTGTTTGTTTGCTTACTATCATGTCTTTTCTGCAGCTCTTTCAAACGTTGAATAAGGTGTGAACCAACTTCAGCACAATGCGTTTGGCGTTTCTCCTTGTCAATAACATTTAGAACTGCAAGTCCACCAGCTGAACAAACCGGGTTTCCGCCAAATGTGTTGAACTGAATCTTCGTAGCTAAAACGCTTGCAATTTCTGGTGTAGTCACTACAGCTCCTAATGGCAATCCATTCCCAATTCCCTGTGAATACAAACGTTGCAAATTATTAGTAGACTACACTCACCGGGTTGTATCATGGTTAAAAATAGGAAAACTAGTCAAAGGTCAGATAACAGAGAAAATGGTAAAAACTTATTTTAACAAACCTTTGCCATTGTGACTATGTCAGGAACTACATCTTGAGTTTGGAAACCCCAATAATGACTTCCCGTCCGGCCAAATCCAGTTTGTACTTCATCGGCAATGCATACACCACCAGCGTTGCGTACAATGTCATACACCGACTTTAAGTAACCAGGAGCCAATTCTACAGCTCCTCCAACCCCCTAAAGTTGGCATGGTGAAGATGATGCTTCAAGAGAGCTCTAAATCAAATGATGATAAACTTCACTTGATGGTTCTTACCTGGATGGTCTCTGCGATAAATCCAGCCACTTTTCCAGAAGTACCGTAAGCGATGTGGTCTTGGACATCTTTAGCATAAAGAGAAGAATCAGAGCCAAATACTCCACGGTATGGATCTGGATTTACGACGTGATGGATTTCCCCCTGCGTTATAACAGAGTTGGCAAACAAAAGTTTCAAACACGCCATTGAGAATTATATTACAGCGCATTTATTTTGAAGGGACTAAAATGTTGGTAAAGGTGAGGTAAAAGACTTCAAACTTAAGACAAGTATATGATCATTCAAGTCAAGCGCAAAGAGGCAAAAACCAATGCTGGAAAAGATAATTCTATTTTGTGCATATGAACTTTTATAAGGAATCAATTTGATTTTTCGATAAACGAAAGTCCTGGGGACAAACCTGTGGTAATGGGTACTTCCATGTGTTAAGAGCTGTCAATCCAATCGTATTAGAGCTTCCACCATGATAAGCATTTCTCAAGGAAATCATCTCAAGGCTACCAGTGTAAAGCCTAGCCATCATCATTGCTAGCTCATTAGCTTCTGAGCCAGAATTTACAAAGTACACAACCTGCATCCAAATCGTGAAGCTTGCTGATACCTCGACAAAGCAACAACAGAAACCTATCTACATCATTGTCCCCGAGTTGCTTTAGACTTCTTTCTTTAAATCTCAAATACCTTTAGATTTCCAGGCATCTTAGCAGCTAATGCTTCAGCGAAATCACCTATGGCATGATGCAGGTATATAGTGGTCGCGTGCTGAAGAAGCTTGCTCTGTTCCATAATAGCATGTAGAATATCCGGATGGCAGTGGCCGCATGAAACAGTGACTATTCCAGCAAACGCATCCAGATATCGCCTACCAGTCTCATCAAACAAGTACTGCATCTTCCCTTCAACGATGTTAAGCTGCAAGAAAAGGAAGATAGAAGATCGATGGAGCGTCTTTTAACCACAATACCCGTATTAATCAGATCCAAATGTCACAGCATGGACCGAGCTGGCGAAAATTTGCAATCATGATCAAAACCAATGTTTTTTTTGTTGTTTTGAATTCCAGTGACTCCCGCTTCATCAGTAGCTTCACAGTCAGAGTTCAATTGATCAAAAGCAAGCTTCTATATCTGCGAATTTTAAATCCCACATATCGTCTTCTGGGTTTCTACGATTATAACAAGCAGAAGCCTAACAACTGAACATAGATTTAGCAATAATCGGGAGCTTAGGAACGGAAACCCGTAAATTAAAATTCAAAATCCCCGATTGCGTGCTGATGAATTGCGATCGCTAATCGAACATATTAAATCTAAATTTGATTTCAGCAGGATTCGTCAAAACGATAACATAAAAGGACGTACAGGCTTTTGGTAGAAATGGAAAAGAGATGGTCCGAGATACTTCTTCCGTTTCTGGAAAACTTCATCGGCAGAAGGACCTTTATACGGCCGTGGCTGGTAATCGAACGGCGGAAGTAGCGGCGGCGCATCGGCAAAAGAAGGAGAAGTGGAGAACTCAGAGCGGAGGAGGGAGATCGCACAGCGATGAAAATGGAAACCGGAAGAATTTGTAACTCTGTCGACGGCTCTCTTCAGAAGTTGTCTCTGTAACGCCATTTCTATACGGAATAAGAAGAGAGAGATAATGACAAGTTGGGCAAATCACAGAAGTATTTATAGAACTGTAGTAAGATTAATACTTGAGTTAAAAGAGTGATTACTGCTAGTTAAGTAAATTATAACGGCTGGGGGTTGGTTTCCGTCTTTCCGATTTAAATTATTATTATTGTTCGAATTAGAATATACTACGTGTCAAGATCTGGTATGTCTATCATATATCATAGAAATGATGACGTGTCATATAGGATCTCCCTCGAGATTCCATTTAAGTTAGATTGCTGATTAAGCGATGACATTGAGACAGTGACACATGACGCCCATTATCATTATCCCCTCTGCAAATTAAATAATGACGTGTCACGAACTAGAGGCTGAGTATCCAAAGATAAATGTATCCTCCAAATTATTAATTTGATGTAAAATCTATCTGATTGTTCAAAGATTTTTAATAACGGTTAGATAGAATTAATTTCAAGAATCTGCTTAGCCTTAAAGATTTCTTGGTTTCTAACCACTTCAAAAGCCATTAAAATTTTAGTTATGGTTGATTACTATACATATTCAATGGTACATATATATACTCAGATATTCTACAATTGGTCTAAGTTTTAATGCGAGATTCCGTCATATTCATGACATACTGTTTTAAGGTAATGTTTTTGTGTACATAGTGTTATTCGTTTGGTCGTCGCAGGCGGCTGCGGTCAATCCTGCGACTGCGGCTGCGACAGATGTTGTTTGTTTGTATGTCATTGGTGGTTGCGGTTGCGGTTGATCGCAGATTTGTAATCGCACCGCTGTTTTAATCAACGGTCAAAACAATTGCGACGCATAATGCAGCGTCTGATTGTTTTGTTTGCCGCAGATACATGCGGCATATAAACGAACAACAATCTGTCACAACCGCAAGTTTTTGCGGCTGCCAAACAAGACACGTATCTTAACAACAATGAATTTTCTACCAAAATGATTACTTTTTAAGAACCAAGAGGGAAATATAGAAGAGTTAGACGTGTAAAAGACTCACTTTGGCAAAGACAACACGATCAAGTCATGCAATATCCACAACAACTAACGCATTCGATTCAGATATTATTGTATATATTAGTCTTATATCTTTATTTTGTCTCTAGTTAGTCAATAGTCATTGATTCGCGCGGTCAGACAAATTTCACTAATTACCTTTTCGATTACGTGATTATACTAATAATGTATTTATTTTGCCAACATATTACAACAATATTCCAATAGTTAAGAGCCCAATTAAGGTTAGTACTTTAATTCCTGTAGTTTCCATATTACGATCGAAGAAAAATCTCTGGATCAAAATACTATTGCAGACAAAATATAATTTATACTTTTATTGATATACATATTAAAGGGTAATAGTCATTACAAGTTCGATGTAATAAAAATCTGGAAGACAGCAATCTCAATATCCAGAAGGGAATCCTCCTTTTCTTGGATCACTAACTGCCACAAGCTTACTCTTTTCACCATTACTTCCATCGGATTCTTGAACTATGAACTGAGAAATCGTCCCTCCAGCGATCGGCGTAAGGACTTGACCTTTTTTCTCCAACACCAGTCTTGTCTCTTTAGGAATCTCAAAATGGTTGTCATACACTGTGGTCCAATTCTCATATGAAGCTTTATTTGGTATCAGCTGCAAATAAGTTATAAAAGTTATGAACAAAAAACAAATTTTTTTATATATTAGGTGGAATGACAAGTAAGAAAAATAAAAAACCTGGTGGTATATTCTCGGAGCCATGACAGAAGAGAGAGGGTCCATTTTGAGGAAAAAGTAATTCAAGAAAACTTCGGCTGTCCCAGCAATTATATACATTCCTCCGCTAGCTCCCAACGCAGCTTTTACTTTGCCGTCCTACGCAAACCAAAGCAGAAAAAACCATCGTTAACTTAAAGTTGCTTGTAGCACAAGTAACATGACTTCTTTCTTTCTTACCTTGAGTACAATGGTGGGAGTCATTGAGGACAAAGGTCGTTTCCCGGGACGGATAAAGTTAGCCGGTGCCGGTGGCGGCACATCTGGGTCACTGTTAGAGTTCAACGGGATGGAGAAATCGTCCATTTCGTTGTTCAGAAGGATTCCGGTGCTGGGAGACAGCATTATTGCCCCAAAGTAACCATTTACTGTAGTAGTCATTGAAACAGCATTTCTCTCACTGTCTATTATCGATAAATGAGTCGTCCCATGATCGTGGATCTGATTCCATCTACGAAAATAAGGAAGAGATATCGCTATATAAATCAAGAATTGAAAAAGAAATTTGTAGATTTTAATAAACTGAAAAAACTTACTTTCCACCGTAATATTTGGGATCAAATGTTTTGTCATCGTTTATCTTTGTCTTCAAGTATTGTGCAAATTTAGGAGACAACATATCCGAAACAACCTTAGTAACATCCACGAAATCCGGATCCCCAAGGTTCATTCTAACTGCGAATGCGTGTTTCAGAGCCTCGATTAGTCTATGAACACCGAGGGGACCCGAAACACCGGATGGAATACCATATTGCCGAAGAATATTCAAAACCTACAACACAAGAAAATCCTAAAAAATAAACCTATGTTTGATAAACTACCAAATAGTAGCGAAAAACCTGACTTACAAGCATAACTGCAGGGCCACCAGATGAAGGAGGAGGCATACTGAGTAACCGATATCCGAGAATATCCATAGATAACGGTTCCTTAACCTTCACTTTGTAGCTCTTTAGATCTTCTAAAGTCATTATTCCTCCAGCTTTTTGTAAATCATTCACTAGATTAATCCCAATTGTGCCATTGTAAAACGCTTTTGGACCGTATTCAGCGATTTGCCTCAATGTAAAAGCTAGTTTCGGGTTACGACAAATAGTTCCTGCTTTTATTAGATCTCCTTTTGAAACAAATATCTCAGAAAGACCTTTGTCTGCTAAGATATCGCTTCTAGTTGCATTCATCTGCATATAAAGATACTTTGAAATCTTGAATCCTTTAGCTGCAAGTTTTTCTGCGGGAATCACTAACTGTTTCCATGGTAATTTCCCATATTGTGTCCAAGCCGTGAATAGACCAGCAACTTCCCCAGGAACGCCTACTGATAAAGCTCCTTTCTTCTTTAGCTCAAGTTTGCCTCCATACATATTCTAGATTAAAACGACCAATATTCAAGAAATGTCTTTTATTCATCAAACGCTTGTAGATTAACAATTTAAATTTCATATCGTATTCACGCATATATATTTGATCTAAGTAAAGAATTATGTCGTTAGAATAACGTTACGAATTGTAATTATAAATTCAAAATGAAGAGAAAAAAATGTGATTAAAAAAATTAAGGAAACCATTATTCTAAACGCATATTTAATTGAAAAAAGAAACGTTAAAAGTTTTATTATATCTATAAAAACTATACTAAAATAAAAGAAAACACATCCCTAATATATTATTCGAGAAACTTTTTAACAAAATAACATTATTAAATTATATCATGCTGACGTGTCAACACCAGAGAATTTTAGTTTAAATATATAAAAGGGTTTAACTTACTAGAATAATTACAATACATGCCACTGATATTGATTTGGTTAGAGAATAAATATAATTTATTCAACTAACCAAAAAATACTATTACATTTACAAAAACAATACTTTTTATTTATTTAAAATTTTTATACGTTAATTTATAAATAATTTCAAATAAATATAAATAAATTTAAGTTACTACTGTAATCCCTAATACATTATTTGAAAAACATTTTAATAAAATAATTTTGCTCTGACGTGTTATTAACAGAAATACCATGATGACGTATCATCACTAAAGTAAATTTAAATTTTATTTAATTTATTAGAATAATTACAAATATCATTGTTATTAATTTGATTATATAATTAATATATTTTATTAAACTAACAAAAAATACTATTAAATTCGTAAAAAATAATTATTTTTCTTTTCTTAATTGGTATATACAAAAATTAATGTTAAAAATAATTTTAAATAAAAAATAAAATTATATAAATATTTAATTTATATTTACTAATAAAATATAATTTGCGAATATTTTTCCGGAGGGATAGCATTGGTAGGGATAGCATTGGTATGAATGTAGTTTTTATAATTAAAACATGTTACCTCAGTGGCGTGAAGAGGAGCGGTTTCTCTGGAATCATAAGTTATTTCTTTCCCACCAGCAATCTTAACCACTATAAACGCTCCACCGCCCACACCGCTAGACGCAGGACTCACAACTCCCAAACAGAAAGCAGAAGCCACCGCTGCATCAATCGCGTTTCCTCCTTGACGAAGAATACGCATTCCGATTTCAGAACATCTCCCATCGTCAGTAGCAACCGCACCATTATATGTAACAATACTTTGCTGTCTTTTGTGAGCCTCAGAGTTTTGTACAAACGTGATTAAAAGAAGATATACGAATGTTGTTCCAACTAA
Organism: Pugionium cornutum; assembly: GCA_018901935.1. Lineage (NCBI taxonomy): Eukaryota > Viridiplantae > Streptophyta > Magnoliopsida > Brassicales > Brassicaceae > Pugionium > Pugionium cornutum. Next base: position 41,347,471 of record CM032164.1, read on the forward strand.
TGTTATTGCTACAATCAATGGAAATTCAAAATAAAATTAATCATAACGATAAAAATAAAATAAATATAATATTTAGTGATACCAATAAACTTACAATTCATTTGCATGACTCTTTCTCAGAAGGTCTCGTCCTCTTTCTCGGCGACACGAGATTTCTTCAAACAAATAATATATAATAAAACTATTTTGGAAGGCATATAAATTATTAACTATGAATAAATAAACCTCGTTGAAAATAAAGCTCCTTTCCAAAAGTTGCTAACTCTTTTATGTTCTTTTATGTCAATTAATTAAAAGGTTCTTTAGACTACATTAAATTTTAAACTTTTAATCCTATATTATTTTTACTTTGACATCAAAACTTTTATGTCTATATATTAAAGATAAAAGACAGCCTCTTAATTGACGATGTACCATCACTTTTTTTTTAAAAAAATCAATCTAGAATGCTTAATAATTTGATTCTTATTTTAGTTTATCAAATTAATTACAATTTGTCTATTATTTGCTTCTTTTATAGAGCAACAATCTGTCTATATTAAATAAAAGAAGTTTTTTTGATGTTGTGTCCACAAACATTCATTTATTTGTGCCATATATTGTGACAAATAGTCCCTAGTTTATTGACCTCTGCATTTCAAAAAAATAGTTCAAAGATCTTTGTGTTCTAAATTATCACTTCTATAGTTTCATTCATTTGCATTTGCATGTACAGATACTTTGGAATCCTAAAACTTCATAGAGTTTTACTAACTCAATATTAAATAATTTAATTATAATGCTAAACAAAACTTTTAGAAATATATCAAAATATTTATGTGATAAAAATATTTGATCATGTTACAAAAATATATATTATGTTATTTTATATGTAATCAATCACATATATAAATATTTAGCATGTTATACACACACATATATATAGAGATATGTGTTAATCTATGTATATTGTTATTTTAATGTATATCTATGTTTTTGTGATAACAAAAGAAAAAAAATTAGAATTTTGTCAATGTAAATTAAGTCAAAATTTTAAATTAAAATTGCTAATGACAAAAAACAGTAATTTGGTGATTCTGTTATTATTTTAGTAATTATACTTCTTTCATTTGCGATTGATGCTCGATTATTTGTATATACACAATGCGACACTCCACTGGCTATGATTGGCGGATTTGGATTCATAGAATTCTCTTTCAATATATATATATATTTAAAAATGAATCTTTGAAAAGTAATGAGAAGTGAGATATAAATCTAACTCAAATAACTAGCTAACTGACATACTTTATTCAATAACTAAAAGAAGGATTTTGTTTGTTATTTATATTTGGAGTAAACCCGTGAGGTTTCTGTCTTATGAGTGGCTGCCCGTGAGGTTTCTGTCCTATGAGAGTGGCTGCAGTTGTCGTGCCAAACTTTTTAAAAATCCTATATTGTTAATTGGTCATGAAACCAAGTCTCGTCTTCATCATGCGTGTCCGTCCCTTACACCCTCGTCAAAAAATAATATAGAAGAAAACTCGAATTCTGAAAATGCAAAAACTATTAGAAATAGAATAACTGTGTCAAGAAGTGATACAACGATTAAGATAGTACGTGTCTCTACTAGAAAATCTTTTAGGTGCACTCTCAAGTCTCACCTAAAACGACATTGAACAAGCTCAAGACGCCATTAACTTATTACATTAGTCTCACACGTTCATAAGATTGTACACAATCTTATAATCCTTCACCAAAATCCCTTTTATCCCTTTAGTTTTGTATTATTCTCTCTTAGAAATCTCAAAACTCTTGAATAAAAACTCTCTTTTGTAAGTGTTGAATTCGTCCACTGTTCTCCCTCCTTATATATTCGTATTTCTTTGTGCAAAATCCTAGAGCCGAATTCCTTTTCTCCATGAGATTTTTATATCTCTTTTATTACAAATTTCCTTATTCTTTTACAAGAATATGAAAATTCCTTGAACTTCACTTTACTGCTTTTTTGTATCTTTCCCACTTGATCCAAGCTTGTTGGATCCTTCCCAATGGGTTTCTCACGTAGTCCAACTTTCTGCTTCCTTTCTTTCCATTTCGTTTAGACAATCTCCACGAGGTCTTGACTTACTGCTTGTACTACTTCACAAATAGTTCAAGGATAAGTACGAAACAGCTACATCTTCAAATTCCTCTTCTTTTTTCACTACCACAACTTTTCGAACAAAAAGTCGAAATTATTGGGAACAAAGCTATGCTATTTTGTAAACATATGGTCTGTGGGCAGCTTTAATATCACAATTCGGCCTTTTAGATTGGTGAGCCTATGGGGCTTATTCAAATTTGAGGGTAGATCCTCAATTCTGTATGCCCCATTGTTGTGCACCATGCAAACCGGTAACAACCACTGCGTTTAATATTAGTAAACTTTAAACAAGCTTAAAAATATATAAACAGAGACAAATATTAATATTGATTATATGGTGAAATTGGAAGCTATATTTGCAAACAAAACATTAAAAATGAGATTGTTTTGTTTGCAAATATAGCTTCCAATTTCACCATATAATCAACCACTATTAAAGTCCCCAAATTAACTTTTTCTTAAAAAAGAAGAAAACAAAAACGATATTTAGAAAAGGTAAATAAATGATTAAAATTCAAGGATAAGGATTTGTAATCAATTCAAATAAAGGAGGAAGAGATGGTGTAGCAAACAATAACGTTTCTCTAAGGACGTATTAGTCGTCATCGGTCGTCGAAGAAAGTAGGTTTTCTCCTTCTCTCTTCGTCGTACGATCGTTGGCGTCTAATCGGAGAATCACCAAATCCAATGGCTACGAGTTCTTCTTCTTCTTCTTCTTCTTTGTCTCTTTCAGTTTCTCCAACCAGCACCACGCCGCCACGTCAGCATATTCTCCTCGAGCCACCATCTTCTAAAAAGAAGAAAAATAAATCAAACGTTTTCCGAGTCGTACGCACTGTTTTTCGCTCTTTCCCAATTTTTACACCACCATCCGTAGCATGCAAGATCCTGGTTATCCATCCCGGTTTAAGGTTACCGGACCCTCATCACAACACATCAAGGATAACCGGAACATTATTCGGATACCGTAGAGGCCGAGTAAGTCTCTCGATTCAAGAGAACCCAAAATGTCTACCTTCTTTAGTCGTGGAGCTCGCCATGCAAACCACAACGCTTCAAAAGGAGCTAAGCACGGGAATGGTGAGAATCGCTCTCGAGACTGAGAAACAGCCCCAATCAGATAATAATAATAAATCAGAAAAGAATACGCATATTTTGATGGAACCGCTATGGACAATGTATTGTAAAGGAGAAAAGACGGGTTATGGTATCAGACGAGAAGCGAACGAAGAAGATCTTAACCTCATGGAGCTGTTACGCCCAGTATCTATGGGCGCCGGAGTTTTACCAGGAAACTCGGAGTTGGAAGGACCAGATGGCGAAATGGCATATATGAGAGCTTATTTTGAGAGAGTTATTGGGTCTAAAGATTCAGAGACTTTCTATATGTTGAGTCCTGAGGGAAATAACGGACCGGAGCTTAGTTTTTTCTTTCTGAGAGTTTGATATATTTATTATATTTGGTGTAAGTTAATTTAACGTGGCATGTAAAGCTCGGCCGGAGATTGCGGACGTACGTTATGAATACTAGATGATTAATAATATTTCTTTTCTTTTCATTTCATCATGTTCAATGTTTATACACTTAGAAGATTGAATTTCTAAAATCGTCATTTTAGAATTCTTACCATAAAACCGACGGTCGATAAATTTTCTGATTTATTATCGGAATGCAAAGTAGATGGTTTTACGTAATTTTGTTTCGTTATGTTTTTACCTCAAACCGTAGTCGGGGAATCAAACTGGAAAGAAACTGAAGTACTTGTTAACTTTGTTAAGAAAATATTAGAAATCAAGTGATATAGAAATCCGAAGCGGACCAAAATTGAAAGTTTGAAACAGTATCTAACCAAAACTAAATTGGATTCTCATTCGGGTCCAACTTTTCTTAAACCGGAATTCCCAGAACTAGTCATTGGGCTTCGTGAAAGCCCAATATTTTATACACGACATTATTACTACAGTGGTAAACTGTCGCGGTCAATTCCAGTTCTAGACCGTTCGATTCTCAATCTGTTATTGTCGTAATCAAGCGGCGAAGCGAAAACCCTCCGTTTCCTTTGTTTATTCTGTTTCTCTCGTCCGTCGCCAGTTCAGCTATCGCTGTGAGTTCTTTGATATTGCTGCAACCATGTCGACTATTATGCAGAAGATCAAAGAAATCGAAGATGAGGTATTTTCTCTATTTTCTTTCGATCTCGATTCTTCACTTGTGTTCTTCATGTTTTGATGAATATAGCTGTAATCAGAAACATGCACTTTTCAGTTAGTTCTCTCGAAAATTGATCCTTTAAATTATTTATTAGATTTACTCAACGTCTTGTGTGGGCAGATGGCTAGGACACAGAAGAATAAAGCTACGGCGCATCATCTGGGTTTGTTAAAGGTAATCTCCTCGTCAAATTATTGAACTTTTCACCGAGGTGAGAGTTTTTGGTTGTAGTTCATTTTCTGTAGTTTTAATTTTTAAAAGGGATACATGGTTGTCTAGTCGTAGAATGGAAAAAATATTCGAAATGGAAAAGAAGATCTTTGAGCATTACATGAAAGCTAAACGCCTTATTGAATATGTGCCCATTTTTCAGGCCAAACTTGCTAAGTTAAGGAGGGACCTTCTTGCACCACCTACCAAAGGTGGTGGTGGTGCTGGTGAAGGTTTTGATGTGACTAAAAGTGGAGATTCAAGAGTTGGACTTGTCGGGTTTCCTTCTGTTGGAAAATCCACGCTCTTGAACAAGCTAACTGGAACATTCTCCGAGGTTGTAATTGTTTAAAAATCACGAACTTCCTTTTTATCTGGCTGTCAATGGTATAGCAGTTTCCTTCTAAATTTAAGTTCTTGCATGTGATTGGACATCTCATTGAAATTTCCATTTCTACTGTCTCTCAAATATTGGATCTTTGTATTTTAATGGCTACAAAATTTGAGAATTCAGACTTACCCTGTTTCATCCGCTTTCTAGTTGCTTTGGACATACCTCTGGTTCCATATAACTTGTAAGGCTAGACTGATCAGCACTATCATTTTCTTGGATAGGTGAACATAAATCTTGGAACTAGAAATACTTTTTGGCTGATGCTCTAGTTTCTGAAGGTACATGCACTACTATGATTTTCAGGTTGCTTCTTATGAATTCACGACATTGACATGCATTCCCGGAGTTATTACATACCGAGGAGCTAAAATCCAGGTATGGTATCTACAACTATGCCTCTTTTGTTAATCTGTTATTTATAGAGAGAGATTATATGATTGCATCTTCTGATTGTTTTCAAGTTGTTTCCTATGATTTTGACATTCGTGAAAAACAAAGAAATCCTTGGCTTTATATATGCCATATCTTAGCCTGTAATCCTCGTTTCTCAAGTCTCACTCTTATATCTAGCGTATTCTTTGATTGAGTTTTTAATGACTTCTTTGTGCTTAGTTAAGCTCAGATCGACTTATTATTGTTCATTGGATGGTGGTAATACTCTTTTCCATGTCCCCTTTTATGGGCTTGCAGTTATTAGATCTTCCTGGTATTATTGAAGGTGCTAAAGATGGAAAAGGTAGAGGAAGACAGGTAAGTCGTACATAAAATTTCTGAATTTTTTATGATGTATCTTATATATATTGACCCTCTCCAGCCATGTTTGACACATTTACTATTGTCAGGTTATAAGTACTGCTAGGACGTGCAACTGCATCTTAATTGTTCTTGATGCCATTAAACCAATAACGCACAAGCGTCTTATTGAAAAAGAGCTTGAAGGATTTGGAATACGGTATACATCACTTAATAACCTTACACAGTCAATTCTTTCTTTAATTTTTTCTGGTGTATATTCTGACTCGAGCTTGGATTGTTGCTATATAGGTTGAACAAGGAGCCACCTAATCTTACCTTCAGGAAAAAAGACAAAGGTGGTATCAATCTAACTTCTACAGTCACCGTCACACACCTGGACCTCGACACTGTCAAGGCGATTTGCAGTGAGTACAGGATTCACAATGCTGACATCACTCTGCGGTATGATGCAACTGCTGATGACCTCATTGATGTCATCGAGGGTAGTCGGATTTATATGCCCTGTATCTACGTTGTTAACAAGATTGATCAAATCACACTTGAGGAACTTGAAATTTTGGACAAACTTCCTCATTACTGTCCTATCAGGTAAATATTGTGCTTTTGAGGACATTTTTATATATTTGATTTTCTTTTCTCGTTAAGATGAAGTCAATGCTAATCATCTCGCAGTGCTCATCTGGAGTGGAATCTTGATGGTCTTCTGGATAAGATATGGGAATACTTGGATCTAACTCGAATCTACACCAAACCGAAGGCAATGAATCCGGATTATGATGATCCGGTTATCTTATCTTCCAAGAAGAGAACAGTTGAGGACTTCTGTATCCGGATTCACAAGGATATGCTAAAACAATTCAAGTAGTAAGTATCATAACTTATCATTGTTCTGTTTCTTGCTCGGAGCATCACTTATGAAGGTTTATGATTTCCCTATGCAGCGCTCTGGTTTGGGGTTCGAGTGCCAAACACAAGCCACAAAGAGTTGGAAAGGTAAGGCTACTTATAAATTTCTCTATTGTAACTTTTTGACTTAAAGTGCCCAAGACTTCCTTTGTTGCTGTCACTAAGGATGGGCCAAACCAAAAAGCATGTGGACTGATTTGGCCTAGCCTTGTTTTGCTCGGCCTTATCTTTTTTTTTTTTTGAAAAATACCAACCTAGTCAGGCTTTGTCAATGGTAAAACCAGTTGCATTGCAATATCCCTGACTAATTATTGCTGTTTTGACATGGTTAGCTGTCTTTGTTGTGTGTTGAAACACCTCAGGAACATGAGCTCGAGGACGAGGATGTTGTTCAGATCGTTAAAAAGATATGATTTTCCAGTGTACATGAAGAAGTCAGAGAAACCACTGTCAGAACTCTCTCTCTCTATATATGTTGAAGATGCTTAGGAGGATCTTCTTTTGGTTTCTGAGCTTATCTTTTTTTGTACTGTATTATATCCAGAGAAAATCTGTGTCTCCACCTTTTTGTCATATTTTTACAATAATTGGCATGTGACTGATGTTTTGTCAGAGTACCTCAGTGTTTTTTCAGATTAATACGTTTTTTAAAACATTATAAAAAATTAATATAGTGCAAAACAACTACTTTTTATTGTTATCTAATAGGAAATTAGAGTAGTCTGAACTCATTCCCGATTTTTTTTTATTATCTATTGAAATATAATACTCAATTTTAAATGGAAAATTGCAACTTTCTGTTTCCAAAAAACCGAGAAATTCTGGACAGGAATTGGATGGAACGAATTACCTATTCCTAAACCAAGCTTAATTTCTGATGCACTTCTCAGATGACTATCATCTAAAAGTTGTTGTCATTTACTGTGTGAGATGGGAAAAGTATTTAGATTTAGTGAAACTGTGGAACCTTCAGAAATCGTGTACAAATCGCTGTAATATTTTTATTTGAACATATTAAAAATATCTTTAATTTATCAGGACTAAATTTGTGTTTGTTTCGGTTTGTCCGTATAAAAGAAGATATCGATCGGTTTATTGAGTTTTGTTTCGTATTTTTCCCTAAATCGAATGGGATTGGGTAGTTGAAAAATCTTGAATGCAACTTTTTGACAGTCTCTGCGCAAAGTACTTATGAGCCAAGGAGAAGAGATGATAAGATATGATTAATGATATTTCTAGTGGAGAAAGTGAGAATCTTTTAATTAACTCCATTCATAAAGCTGGTGTATTTACATGGTGCGTTGTGTGCAAAAATGAGATTCTATCAACCAGTTTCCTTCGTGCTTCCAAGTGGTCATACAGTCCTCATCAGTAAACCCTTCGATTGTGTTCTTATCAAGAAAGCCTTAGATTGATTAATCATCAAGAAACCATCCAGATAAAGTTACTTTGCGCTGGATACCATTAATGCGAATCATGTGATCCTCGCTTTTAAGAGAGCAAAACCCGGATCCGTTGTGTTTTTCTTATTCTACATGATTTGTTTTCTCTGGTTATTTGAAGAAAAGCTCGTTGATATCAGACATATAGGAATCGAACGATATATATTTCTGGTTTGATCATCTAATTGTGGCGGTTATTGCTTTATCCTCTTTGTATAATTCTATAGTTTCCTTCTCTACCCCAAAATTAAACTTGTCTAATGGCTTTGATTAGCTTATTTGAAGCATTCATAGTTGTCTCTTCTGTTTTTATTTTCTATTATTTCCTTAGACAGAAACCCTTTGATCACTTACACATCAAGAAAACCCTTCAAAGCTACCCTTGGAACTGGCCCGTCCTTGGAATGCTTCCCGCTATGCTTGTGAGGCTTCGCCAGATCGATGATGTCATCAAGGTTATTGAGGAATCCAACTTGACTTTTCTATTCAAGGGTCCATGGCTCTCTAGAATGGATGCGTTGTTCACGGTTGATCCCGTCAATATCCATCACATATTGAGCTCAAACTTCTCCAACTACGTCAAAGGACCGGAGCTCAAAGAGATATTTGATGTATATGGAGACGCGGCGATCAACATAGACTCGGAGCTATGGAAGAATATGAGGACATCTTCTCAGTCCATGGTCAATCATCAAGGCTTTCAAAGCCTATCAGTGAAGACCACAAAACGTAAAGTCAAGGACGTGCTTCTTCCTCTTTTTAATCATTTTGCAGAAGAAAGGACAGTCGTTGACTTGCAGGACGTTTTTGGGAGATTCTCATTCGATACAACACTAGCTGCAGTCATCGGATCTGATCCTCGATCTCTCTCCATTGACATGCCAGAGATTGATGAGTTCGCTAAGGCCTTAGACGATGCCGCAGAAGCAGTTCTGTATAGGAATATTTTACCAAGATTCATGTGGAAGTTACAAAGTTGGATGGGACTGGGAAAAGAGAAGAAGATGACTGAAGCTGGTGCCACTTTTGATCGCGTGTGTGCGAAATACATATCAGACAAGAGAGAAGAGATAAGATCGCAAGGGTCTACTCATCATTCCAAAGAAGAAAGTGAGGATATTTTAACGTTATCCATAAAGCTCTATACGACCAAGTACGAGCTCTTGGACACACGTGACGATAAATTCTTGAGAGACATCATCTTGACTTTCGTTATGGCAGGAAGAGATACCATTGCTTCTGCTCTCACTTGGTTCTTCTGGCTTATGTTTGAAAACCCTAAAATGGTGGCCAAGATTCGTAAAGAGATTGAAACCAATCTAGCAAAAACTGAAAGTAACCAAGAGACGTCTTCTTCTACTGATTCCGTGGAGATGTTGAATAAGCTAGTGTATTTACATGGAGCCTTGTGTGAAACAATGAGGCTCTACCCACCAGCTCCATTTCAGCGCAAGTCTCCTATAAAACCAGATATTCTTCCAAGTGGTCATAAAGTCGAAGCAAACTATAATATATTTATACCTATTTACGCGTTGGGGAGGATGAGAGCCGTATGGGGAGAAGACGCTTTAGAATTCAAACCAGAGAGATGGATTTCTGAGACAGGAGGGTTAAAACATGTGCCTTCCTCTAAGTTCTTAGTGTTTAACGCCGGTCCAAGATCTTGTATTGGTAAGCATTTAGCTATTACTCTGATGAAGTTAGTTGCCGTTGAGATACTACAAAACTTTGACATTAAGGTCGTTCAAGGACATATGATTGAGCCAAAAACTGGTCTTATTCTTATGATGAAGCATGGTCTTAGAGTCACACTCACTAAGAGGTGTTCAACCTGAAATGAAATGCTTATGTTGCTTTAATTCATTCTCGCAAGTTATATAATAATAACATTTTATGTACTATTGCTGGAATGTGTTTGCTTCAGTATATCTCTACTTTGGTTTTATATATTGCTGATGTGTTTTTCTTTTAAAATAAATTAAAGGAGTGTAGCTTTTAAGAGATAAATTAAAGTTGTTCATTTTCTCCTTCTGTGCGCAAGATCAGACAGGAGTTACGTGATGGCTCTTAGTAACATCTCTTAGTAACAGTGACTTTAAGACCATGCTTCATGTGGAGAATAACAGAAGGAGCTGGCTCGATGTTTTGTCCTTGAATGATATTCAACTCATAGTTGTGAATGATTTTCACAGCCACAGCCTTCATTTGCATTAAAGCCACTTCTTTTCCCAAACAAGTTCGTGGACCGGCGTTAAACGACAAGAACTTATAAGATGGCTCATGCACTGACTTTCCACTCGTAGAAATCCATCTCTCCGGTTTGAATTCCAACGCATCTTCTCCCCAAATCGATTTCATTCTTCCTAATGAGTAAAGACAGAACAAAATCTTCGAGTTGGCCTCTACTCTGTGTCCGCTTGGAAGAACGTCCGGATTAGTAGGAGACTTGTGCTGAAACGGAACAGGTGGATAAAGCCTTAGGGCTTCACAAATCGCGCCGTGTAGATACACCAACTTCTTTAACTCTTGTGGATTGAATGAATCATAATTTTCTTCAGAGTGAGAAGCATCTTCTGTCTTGGTTCTTGGAAATAGGTTTGTGTTGATTTCCTGACGAATATTGACCATCACTTGTGGGGACTTACAGACAAGCCAGAAGAACCAAGTGAGACCAGACCCTGTTGTGTCTCGACCAGCTAACATGAAGGTCAAGATTGTGTCTCTCAGGAATCTATCATCACTTGGATTCAACAACTTGTACTTGGTCGTGTCCAAATTCATATACGACGTCAGCAAATCATTAGACGAAGAATGAATCCCACGGCTTATCTCATCTCTCTTTGAAGCTATGCACTCGGAGCAAACACGATCCAAAGTCGCTCGAGCTCTCTTCATTTTCTTCTCATCTCCAAGCCCAATCAAGCTTTGCATCCTCCACAAGATCTCCGGTTTGATATGCCTGAAGAAAATGGCTTCCTCTGCATCGTCTAAAGCTCTTGCAAACTCAATTTCCGGCAGTTCGACCGAGAGACAACCTGGATCATACCCGGTAGCTAAAACATACGTGGTGTCGAACGTGAATCTTTGGAACACGTCTTCTAAATCCACAACGAGTTTCTCTTTAGCAACATGGTCAAGAAGTGGGACAAGCCCTTTCTCTAACTTGTTCAAGCTTGTAGCTAATGTAAAGTTTTGGAACTCTGGATGGGTCATCATGCTTTGAGCTGATTTCCTTAGATCCTTCCACAGATCAGAATCAGCATTGAAAATTCCATCTCCTAAAATGTCGAATAACTTCTTGAACTCGGGTCCTTTCGGGTAATTCGCAAAATTTGAGCTCATGATGTAGTGAATATTGGCAGGATCAACCGTTAACAACATGTCGAGGCCCGCAAAACAAGGGCCTATGCAATGAAAGGTTAAGTTTGTGACCTCAAGAATCTCAGTTACAAAGTCGTAAACACGATGAATCTCGACGAGCAAACCAGGAATCATACCCAGGAATGGCCAGTTTGTAGGACACAAACGGTGAGGTTTCTTGTTGATCAAGAAATATCGGAAGACGAGAAAACAAAAGAAGGCAATGGAGACTTCAAGCAAGCTTATCGAAGCCATCAGAGAATACTTTTTAAAAAATGGTTTTTTCTTCTTTTGAGATACACAAAATGGCTGTTTGATTCTTAATTGATTTTGTTCATATTCACCACATATATATAAGCATTTTCTTTGTGCGTCTTTGAATTTGGTGATGCTTCTTTCTCGTTTGAATAATTTAAAATGGAATAATATCTTTCTTTGGTGATTCTATCCTATCTTGTCTGTTTTGGTATTGTAAGTCAAAACATCTTCTGAAACCAATGCATCTGACAAATTATTACCCAATTAGTTATTAGATCATCCATTTCAAAACATTTATTTACAAATACCTATCGATATTACCTTCTTTGAATATATTTTTCCAAACCATCAACATACACATAAGTTTTTCTTTTTGCATTTTTAACTAAATTTACAAGAATTAATTTGTTAAATACGTAACTTGTATTTCAAAAGCATTCATTAAATAGCATCGTATCTTAAATTTCAAAGCCATTCACACTGATTTACTGGATTTATGATTTCAATAGATAACCAGCTGGATTGTCTAATTAAGAAACTTTCTTAAGAAAACGAGGTTTAGAATTTTTTATGTCGAAAATAATATTACGACAATAATATAATTTGACTACTATAGATACATAGACAATTAAAAATGTTAAGAAATTAAACTAAATATTCTTCATTTCTTATTAAATTGATTTTTAGATACTTTCATCGTTCCATAAATATTGATTTTTAGGTTTTTATGAAAATTTTAAGAACTTACTAAACGTAAATATCAAGAAATAATAATTGAGAATATTTAAATTAAAACAGTGTATGATGATTAAATTCTATATTTATGTTTATAGTTATGGAAAAATGTGCGTATGCTGATTAAATATTACTGAATAATAATTATATTTTAATGTATAAGAAAACTTTGGAGTTGGAGTAATATGTAGGATCGCATTTAGATTATAATATGGTTTCTTAGAATACAATAGATACTAATAATGCTAACCATATTAATCAATTTGGAATAGATAAGTTGGAAAAAAAAAATTTGGTGGTGGGCCTTTTAGGCCCATTTTCTATAAGGACATAACTGTTAATATGAAATGCTTCTAATCCATTTACAGAGAAACTTTGCAAGATCCGAAGAAGGTGAAGTTTGTATACTCGCAAAAATTGCCGATTAAACCATTCTGTCTTTAGAAAATTTTATTCAGAAACCCATCGTCTTTAAACCATAAATCCGTTTCGCGAGTATTTGCTCTCTGTTCTGAGTGTTCTCCGGCTAAAATTCTCTAAAGACATCGAATGTGTTCAATTGGAGTATTTGCTCTCTGTTCTCCGGCTAAATGTCATCATCGCCGGGAAAATTCCCATATTTTTATTCCGACCCACTTGTGTCCTAATGGGTTTCCTTTTCAGCTGAGAAATGCCCGAGCTTTCCCCCAATCCGTTGACTTCGTTTCGCCCTTCTCGCATCTCCCTCCTATACGCTCTTGGGGGTCACTTTCTTCCAAAGATTTCATCCAGACTCGGGCGAGGAAAGCAGCGATTTTACTTGTTGGGTCGTTTTTCCTTCTAGGGCTCTGTTCTTCGAAACCCGCTTTAGCGCTACCCACTGCAACCGTGAGCTCTCAAGCGGAGTTAGAGGATGAAGCAATGCTCGAGAAGCTTCTGGAAAATGAGCCAGAGAACATGGAAGTGATGAAGGTTGTTTTGTATAAGAAGATGAGGAGAGGGAAATCTGAAGATGCTGTGAAATATGTTGAGAAGCTAATGAAATTAGAGCCTCGTGAAGTTGAATGGAAGCTTTTAGAAGCGCTTTGTTATGAGACGATGGGACAGTTGAGCAAGTCCAAGGGATTGTATAAGGATATTCTCAAAGAAAACCCTCTTTTGATCAGAGCTTTGCACGTATGTGTTTCTCACCTTTCGATAGTTCTTTAGTATTAGAGATGTTTTTGGATGTTTAGGAGAAATGCTGTTTCATATTGCAACATCTTGAATTGATTGATTGTTCACTTCTTGTCTTGTCTTATTTCATGCAGGGTCTTGCAATGGTAATGCACAAGACTCATGACTCCTCTGTCTTTGATATGCTCAAGGAAGCTATGGAAGTTGCCCGGCAAGGAAACCGAGTAACGGAAGAGAGAAATATACAAGTCTTGATAGGCCAAATGCATATTGTAAAGGTGTAATAATGCACACCCTTGTTTGTTTTTGAACAAATCTTAAGTATGCATAAGAATAGTGGATTGTTGTATGCAATATAAATAGGGATTGGTTTGAAACCTCAGGGTCAATTTGAAGAAGGTATAAAGATATTTCAACAGATGGTAAATGATAACCCCCGAGATTTCCGACCATACCTTTGCCAGGTAAGTTTATTTATGATCTTTAGTTTCACTATAGATTTCTCCCGGTTTCTGGGGAACTGAGTAAAGAGTTTTAGCTCTATGGTTTTGCTATTCCGCTTTGAAGAACTTGCTGGTATTTGTTTCAGGGCATAGCCTATAGCTTAATGGATAAAAAAGAAGAAGCAGATCAACAATTTGAAATCTATTGGAGTCTTGTACCTGAAGAATTTCCACAAAAGGGATTTCTTGACGATGTTGCATTGGCTGCTCAGGCCAAGTCCCGAGAACGACTACAAAACGCATACAAAAGCAAATTTATTCATGGGAAATAAATCACGGATAGACACCACTGTTCTAATCACATCTAACTCGATGCATATCATCAGTTAGAAGTTTTCTTGTTGAGATTGAAGTGCCCATGTAAGCATATCTTGGTGATGTTGCAGTTACATACATGACATTTGGTTATTGAATGTTAACCTGTGTCGGGTTAAAGACAAAAACTGCTTAGGGAGAGTACGTTGCTGCATTTGAAGCCGAGCGCAGAAGACGGATTGTTTCTGCACTCATGTAGTGATTTCTAATAGCTAGCAAATTTCATACATTTTTTGATTTTGCGGTTTTTTTAGTAACGTATTCATTTATGCAAGAAATTGATGACAGACTTTGAATAGCCAAACGAGCCATTAAATTTTGGTGGGCCTTTAAGGCCCATTTGTATAAGGACATAACTGTGAATATAGAATGCTTCTAATCCATAAACTTGTGAAAAAGAGCCGAAAGAAGGTGAAGGCTCTCTTAGCTTCTTCTCCTTCTCCTCAGTTACGCTTGGCGCCTCTCTAATTTATTACTGTAAGCTCTATGACATTGATGCATTTTCTGTGAATTTTTCGTTTCGCCGTATAAGAAATGAGTGGAATTGTTTTGGTGAATTAGGGCAGTGACGCTTCTCATGGCTCCTCTAACTCTCTCTGTTGATGCGAAGAGCTCTTCAGCGAGTTCTCGTGGTAAATTGTTTACTCCCTTTCAGTTAGTTTGCGTATTGGTCATCCGGATAGAAAATGTGTCTTATGATTCATTTGTTGGGGTCTTGCAGATCTTCCGAATAAGATAATAATGCAGAGTCCAAAGCTCAAAACGGGCAAAGGCTTTGCATCAGTCAGTACGCAGGAAGATAAACCCTTTGATTTCTTCCGCACTCTGTTTGGTTCGTCTCTATCTATTTTCTTTTTCTACTTTCTCCTTTTGTTCGTTTTCATCCATAATTCTTTTTTGAATTTGATCTTCACCTCTGAAGATCCTTCAATTGAATATACTTAAATTTTATTGAATGCAGAGGGATTTATAGCAGGAGGTACAGCTGGAGTTGTAGTAGAAACAGCTTTATACCCAATTGATACAATAAAGACAAGACTTCAGGCAGGTCATGCACATAATTTATTTTCCTTTGCTAAACTTTTTTTTCGTTATGCAAATTACCTCCTGGTGGTTGAATCTAAGCATAACAAAACTAAGCTAAAAATTTAACGTAGTTCCTAAATTAATTTTATTTTATGATGTAGGCAGCTCGTGGAGGTGGGAAAATTGTTTTGAAAGGTCTTTATTCAGGATTAGCTGGAAATATTGCTGGTGTCTTGCCGTAAGTGACTATGAGCTCATCCTTGGTTATTCGTGTTGATTCAGAACCCTAATTTCCACCGTCTCTCTTGGCCTACTTGGCATTGGTGGTGGCTGATGCAATAACCATAAATGATGATTATCCGGTTTCATTCCAAGAGTCTCAATGGCCTAAACCCAAGAAAATAGATAGTTTTGACAAAATTTTATCCTTTTTCCCTTTTTTATTTCTCCTGTTTTAAACTTGTTTGATGCCGGTTATTTGGACAATGTTTCTTTGTAGGGCTTCAGCTTTATTTGTTGGAGTTTACGAACCCACAAAGCAGAAATTGCTGAAGACCTTCCCTGATCATTTAAGTGCAGTTGCTCACCTGGTGAGATATTATCTTCATTTGTTCTTTTGCTATTGAAACCATATTTTATTTGTCTCTGCTATCACTAAATGATCCGGTCATGAGTAAATGGTATACTTTAAGAGCCAATATTGTTTTTTGAATCTTTAAACTTACTCGTGTACACATAGTACTGAGAGTGAAAAGGAACAATTTATTTCCTTTGTTTCAATTCCAGACCGCAGGGGCCATCGGTGGACTTGCTGCCTCTCTGATTCGAGTGCCTACAGAGGTAAAAACACTCTTTTGGATATCATGGATATCATAATCCAGATCCTGTTCTACGTGAAATCCCTCAACCAAGATTTATATGTGTGTATTCTTTAGGTTGTTAAGCAAAGAATGCAGACTAGACAGTTTACATCAGCCCCCAATGCTGTTCGACTTATTGCATCAAAGGAGGGATTTAGGGGTCTCTATGCAGTTAGTAACACTTTTTTAAGCTCTTCCTATTAGTCTGCAACTTTTGTTGAATTTTTTGTGTGGTAACCTATTTCAATTGCTCTAGGGATATGGATCCTTCCTATTGCGAGATTTGCCGTTTGATGCTATTCAGTTCTGCATATATGAGCAGCTATGCTTGGGTTATAAAAGAGCAGTAAGAGCTTCTCGGCAAAATAATTAACATTTATTGCTCTGTTATTCAGCCTTGGATAGGGCCATCAAAAAGTCATTGTACTAACTTCTGTGGGACTGATATTTGGATGAGATTGATTTTGTTCAACGTTTTGGCAGGCACGTAGAGAGCTTAATGATCCTGAGAACGCTCTAATTGGAGCATTTGCTGGTTGGTGACAATGACATACCTTATATGCTTTAATAAAATCAAAACCTGAACGAGATATATAAGTAGCTAAGAAGACTTGGGTCCGCATTTACCTAAATGTTACAAAGTACAATGGAGTGATTACAAAGAAAACCAGGTATTCGTAGTGTGTGTGAGTGATGTAAGCAGCAATACTTATTGGTGGTGCATTGTTATGCAGGTGCTCTGACCGGAGCAGTCACCACTCCGCTTGATGTTATAAAGACAAGATTAATGGTTCAGGTAATAATAGTGCCTTCAAAATAAGCGCGTCTCCAAAATCCAATTGTTTTAGTGTTATTCCTTGACGTTTTTTAGGGATCAGCCAAACAATATCAAGGAATCATTGACTGTGTTAAAACTATTGTAAGAGAGGAAGGAGCTCCTGCTCTCTTAAAGGTACACATACACAAACACACACTAGTTTGATGTTTCAGGTAGACATCCTTAGGGAAAGTTTATATCTAAATTGAGGCTCAAACTTCTTTGACTTGTAGGGTATTGGGCCAAGAGTGTTGTGGATAGGAATTGGAGGTTCAATCTTCTTTGGTGTCCTCGAGAGCACTAAGAGAACACTTGCACAGAAACGCCCCAACACGACTAAAGAATCGAAACCATGATTGATTAAGTTTGTTTCACATTCAACCGCTTATGACTTGTATGTTATCACAGTTTGTCAAGTACCAATAATCAATTTCAGCTTTCATTAAGAATAGAAAGTGTCCCATTCATATAATTTCTTGAAATTGGGAAAGACATTCTTTGTTTTTTATAAATCAAATATGATGACCCTCTATGTTATTCATTTTAACTCGTTAAATAGCGTATTGAATTTCTTAAAAAATGAAATTTCATTTGTTGATAAGATAAGAAACAGTTGTAAATTAGTAAGAAGCAACTAACAAATTTTTGTTAAATTTTAAAAGTTGATGATTTTTTGATCTATAACTTTCACGGGTGTTCAGAATCAGGTTTTGTTCATATTAGAGTTAAGGCATAATGATTATTTTCAAGTTGTCTCGAATTAGATATTTGTTTTTTAAGAAACCGGTATAAAACAATAGCCGTTTGTTAAAATCACAATTATAATTATAATATTATTTTTTGTGCTAAAAAGGGTGACGTAACTTGTTTGTCGTTGAAAATATTTTCGGACCCCCCAAAAAAATAAAATGGAAATGATAACTTATAATGGCAAACATTGGTAATAATAACAACTGACTTTTATGGTAAGATCTACTTTTTATATTCAAATAATTTACCCTAAATTATGTCATATTAAGATAGGACCCGTTGCATATGACCAATCTAATTTATGCCAAAACTAAACTCAGAATTCTGTTTTTGATTAGTGCATTTATGTCTAATCATTCGATGGTCCCTCCATGTTAGGGTTTTCAGTTTCACTTGATTGTGGATTAATTACTCATTCTTTTCTCATGTTTTGACATTTGTCATTTAGGTTTTTTTAGTGCATATCTGTTGATTGCTAATGTTTGAATTTTGAATTGAAGTTACTTGCGTAATTTGTGCCCCCGCAAAAGTATGTTTTTAAATTAAAAAGAAACAAGAATTAACTACTTCCTTGGCTAAATTATCATGTTCCATATGTTCAAGTTTATATGGAAAATGTTTTTTTCGTTATTTATATATATAGACACTCTTCCAAAAGTATGCCTCATGATATCCATTCTCACGTCACCTTACCTTGTAGCCTCGTGTTGTATGCTGAATTCTCCACTGTAAATACGAATTAAATTTACACAAATTTCAATCATTCGATTCGAAAAAAAAGAATCAGATAGTAATCTCCGTAAAATTGATGCGAGTTTTGTAACCGGAACATAAATGAACCAAAAATCTATAGTTTTATATGGATATGACAAAAGAAAATGCAAAGAGGAAGAAGAAATATAAGAAATGTATTCCATGTTGTAACAACGTTCGTATGCATTACCTTGTTAAAAAAAGATCTGGACTCATCGTGGTTATTATTTCTTCATGTAAATTCGTTGGTTGTCAATTATTATTTTGTAGAGATAAGATAGTCATTGCAAATTTAATAAAGTGCAGTTCATTTTTGAAAAATATGTATAGGAAATGCATAAAATGACAGAGGAAGGACATTACAAGACAGTTGTGGATGGTCGGATAAGTATAATGTTGTCAAATTATAAGACGAATAGACGCAGAGCCCCGGCATGGTGTCATCATTTCTCCTCATGCCCCATTTCAAAATCTCTTTCAAAAATATTTTTCACCTTATAAGAATGTTATTTCCTTTCATTAGCATGTCCTAAATTGATATGTATCATTTATGTGTTGTAAGTTGTACGAAAAATACACTACTGTTTCCTTTTTGGTGGGTTTGTGCGGGCCTAACCCAAAGTCAACTTTAATATATGTTATGAATTTTTTTGTTGAGAAAGTCAATGAGATCGATGCCTTTGGTATATGTTTACATGCGTAGAACAACAGTATACTCGTTATATGTTTAAACTTTATGAATTGGAATTTGAAACTTAACCGACATCATAACCGTTTGCTAGGTTAGTCAGGCTGTATTAAAATTAAAACATTTTTAAACTGACGACGTCTTTACTGATTGATATCAAACTTGTATTAAACTGAAACATGGTTGTGTTTGGTCGACATCAAAATTGTGTTTATGTAATCTATCCGATTTGCCGGTTGGGATCGGTCCGACGAAACCGGACTAGAGTAGTAAGAGTTACGGTCGTAGTTAGATATGATGTTTCAAAACTGTACAGAGATCACTGAGAATGTAATTATGGAATGGGTAAAGCAAGAGGAAGAAAGGTGATGGATGTGAAAACAAATAATGTAAAAAATTTAGAGTATACGAACAAAAAAGCAAAGTTACAAAAAAAACGAAATGATTACTTTCGCCAACCCACACTCCAATCTCTCCCCACTTCTGAAGGCCCATTAATCAGATTCATATTATTACTCATAATTTTTGTTTTCTTTTTCCAAAAGATAATTACCCTTTTCATTCTTTTCAGCCAAATGTTTAAAAATGAATCGTAAAATACTAAAGTAAATAAACGCAACCCTCCCCAACACGAATGTTTTAAAAAGGAAACCAATCTCACATAAAGTTATGCATTACATATTTACATGTATTAAATGTATGTTCGTTATAATATATTCCACACGGGCCAAAGCGATGTCATACTGACGTTGTCCTTACGACACCATGAGGCTAAAACAACTACACAAGAAGAAACATATCCAGGAAAATGTTTGTCTTATAGAAAAATAGACCTATGTTGAAGATAAACAAAAAAAACATAAGTATATCATAGCAAATATAATTATATAGCGTATAAATCAGCACAATAATTTAAATTTAGAGATGGTTTTGAAAAGGAAATGATCGTTAGAAGAAATGACATGATTATTACTGTCTTTGTTTCGCTCTAATGAACGTACGGCGCCAATTACGATATTTACTAATGATGTTACTAATATGCTACGATTATTGACGAGGTTCCGTCTCATATCATTTTCCTTCATTTTTCGAAAAAGTAAATAACATTTTCTTAGTTTTTTCTTTTCAAAACGCATTACATTAATATCACTGTAGTTATCTCTCTTGTAGAGATAATTAGTCGAGATTTAATGGTGGAAGTTACATGGATAAAAATTACCTTTTGTATTCTTATTTATTTTGCAATATGCCAGCATAGGCATTACAACAAAATGATTTTAAAAAATACAAATATGAACTAAATAGGTTTTCATAATCTTCAAATTCTAATGCAAGAGATGACTATTTCGAAAGATTAATGACCATTGCACTCCAATTCAAACAATCAGTGGCGAAGGGGTACAGTCATAAAGACCAAAATTAGATAACAAATTACCAAAATTAGGACTTCAAATTCGTTACCATCTTGATCATTTTCATTCGATATAGGACATAGATGCCGAAACTTGTCAAACTAGAACCATATAGAAGATTTGATTAATACCATGAACTATCTAATTGACATACCATAGATCATATGATGTCGATAACTAAGACGAGAAATTCTTGGATTGTCCCAATGGTTTCCTCGCGATGATTGGAGAAGCGTTCATTTTCTCGTTTTTGAATGGTGAGGATCAATTTTTTTTATAGTAATTCATATATATACAAATATATTTATTATTTCTCGTATTTCAATTATAGTGTTGTTCGTTTCGTAATCGTATAAACTTGCGGTTGCGTCATGCAGCCAAACATTGTTCGTTTGACCGCCGCAAATTTCTGCGGTCAAATACTGCGATCGACCGTAGAAAACTGCGGTAAAAAATTTTAACCGCTGCAAAATTGTAATGTTTGCGATCAAACAATTGCGATACAACTTGCAGCGACAACCTGTAGTGATCAAACGAACAACAATATTATAGCGTCTAACCGTAGCATCTGACCACATATCGTTGCCGCAGAATCTGCGGCAGATAAACAAACAGCGTTTATATTACACAATTCAAAAAAGTTATTCAAGTTATTTCGATTTATTATTTTTAGATTTTTCATTCTCCGAAAATAATTTAAAAATTATAATCAACTATTTGTCTAATTAAAGAATTTGGAAAAGAGAGAATAGGTGATAAAAACCTAAATTTGTCTGCTTTTATCGTCCTCGTTCTTATTCTCTCAATTTTTCCTTAAACGGTTATTTTTGTATATGCTATAGAACTTAAATTCTTACATCATTAAATTAAAATATTCTTGAATTAATGTATGTTAAACAATAGTCTATTTTTTGTTAGGTGGTATGTAAAACAAACGTCTTCTAAAATGGATAAAGAAACTATTTATAAGTATTAGAAAATATGCATTTCTCAACATGTGATTAATAAACCGACGAAATTGAACGGTGGGGTTTCTAAACTTTGATGAAACGATTACAAAATGCGATCTTGGGAAAGGTAGAACGAGAAAAGGTAAGAAACTTTTCTCTCTTGTATGATTAATAATTTTCTACGAATCTATTAGGTGCAATTTTTAAAGAAAACAAAAATACCAAGTAGGAGCCTAATTCATCAAATCATAATCATGATATCTTCACATAGGGTACAGAGGAATAGATTTGCACCTAAGATTTGTCATCATTGCTCCTCCTAATCTATATATTCCTTTTTCGATTCCCGAAATAATAGCAATCGTATAAATTATTTTAGCACTACATCATTTTGTAACAAAATATGAAATTCTAGCTACAAGAAAGTGATGGATGTGTGTATATTCCCCCCGGCCGTCACATCTCCAGCCAATTTTTTCCCATGAATATAATTTTGGTAATAATATTTTGTTCTATTCTTTTTTAAAAGCACCACTTCTAGAAGATTTGAATTTATTTTTTGAAACATTAATTATTGATTTTTTTGTCAAGATCGACAACTGATCTTCACAATTCATTTGTTTTCAAAATGCGAAAATTGCTAAAAAAATAAAAATATTTATTCAACAAATTAAAGATATGAAATTTGTTTTAAATTCGGAATTTTTTAGGAAAGAAATAAAGGGGAAAATATATGAAAAGAAGGAATTATACAGAACATATGAACGTTAGTTGGATGTCAGACAGAACATAACATATGAACGCCGTTTGAGAGAAGTAACGGGAAGCCGTGACAAAAGTTGGCTGCCGTTTAAACGACACGACGTGAACTCACCACTACATCTTCGTCTATCTCTCGATTGCCCTCACGCGTTTTCTGCTTTTTCTTCTCTCTTTCTCGAATAATTTTTGCTAAAAACATCAACGAAACTGTTCATACAAAAATAGTCAAATCAGTATTAATATAGAAATTTAAACACAAATTGAAATCCAAATTGTTGATGAATTTTTGAAAGTTACTCTAATATTTTTCAAAATATTAGTGAAATTTTTTAAAATAATTTAAAGGTAATATTTCGCAGACAAATCTTTTATAGTAATTTAAGTTTTTTTCCTTTAAAATATCTCACATCACTATAATATTACGAAACGAGGCTAATAAAATACAATTTAGCATTTGAAGCAGATATAAAATCCTCCAAAAAAACAATGCAGTTGGACCCACCTGCAACTTTTCTTTTTCGAAAATTTATATATCAACCGGAAGTCGTAACATTCACATGGATGGATTGTCTCAAATCAGTTAATAACATTCACATTTCTTCTCTCTTCCACCTACAAAAACCAACTCTCTCGATTTCTATCTGTCCTTCAAGCTTGTGCTTAGAAGAAGGAGAGAGATGGTTACGTTAAACCAAGGAATAAGTTTGTTTGATGAATCACAGACCATCATAAACCCTAATAATTCCAACCATCTAGGTTTCTTCTTCTCTTTCCCTAATCACACTCTATCTTCATCATCTTCTTCGTCTTCTCTTGTGTCTCCGTTTCTAGGTCACCATTCCTTAAACTCCTTCCTTCAAAATAACCCCTCACCATTCGTAACTCATACTCAAGATCCCATCAATCTCATGACGGATATCCCTGAAACCCTAGCAAAGCAAAGAGATGATCATGATGGAATTGTTAATCTCGATCAACATCGTTTTACCGACAGTATATCATCTCAAAGACCACCTCCAAATCCATGGTAAGTTACTTACAGAATATCACATACATACATCATTTATACTTTACTAGTTATAAAGAGCCTAATAACATTCAGAGTGCTTTTGCGCTTTTTACTTCATATATATTTTTACATGCACACATTTTGCATATGTACGCCGTCATTTTAAGCTACTTATATAATATTATGCATTGTGTTAATGTGGTTTAGGGCATGGAGTGGTCAAGCAGGGTACGGATACAGTAAGAGAAACAACCATGAAAGCGAGATTGATGCAAATGATGATGATGATGTTGACGATGGTGGTGGTATTAATGATAATGATGACCATCAACATCGTGATACTCCTCTTCCTAATAAACATAACACGACGGTGTTGGGAGTAGTTTCTACATTGAAGATGAAGAAGCTCAAGACAAGAAGAAAAGTGAGGGAACCTCGGTTTTGTTTCAAGACACTTAGCGAGGTTGATGTCTTAGATGATGGATATAGATGGAGGAAGTACGGCCAGAAAGTCGTCAAAAACACCCAACATCCCAGGTACTACTTTATACATTTTAATATTGATTAATTGTAATTACATAATAACTAGATTGCTTATATATAATTATTTGAAAATGGTTTTTAGTCTATTTCAGTATTTGTGTACTTAATATGATTTATATATTAGTTAATTAGTTCACTCTCCCTGCCATCATTGCATGAGGGTTAATGATGACTTATCATCAGCGTTGGATCGGTAGATGCTTTCAAGTTGTTAATATGATGGGAATACGTAGCCTATTAACAGTTAAATATGAGCCATTTAAAGACTAAAATGTGCTTTTAATTATGATATTTTGGTAATGAATTGAAAGTGTTTAGTATAATGTTGCTGGTGATTCTCTGTATTAAGAACTACTCCAAAAAACTCTTGGGCCAGTGGGGATTGTTATATAGCTATAGGAGAGAAGAAGATAACCGTTAAAAAGGAATAATAAATAAAAGTTCATGTAGAAGCATTTGAGTATTATGTGAGAAAAGTGAAGAGACAATTTCCGTAAGATTCTCTCTCTCTCTCACAAGTTGACATTTGATATTTACCAACAATGATTTGTCTTGGTAAATGGTATAGTTGTTTGAAAGTATACTTTAGTTGTTTTGTAAAAGTTATATCATGTCCATTGATTGCCTTGCTTAATATATTCGGTTGGTTTGTCATATATACATATATTGTAGATGAAAGTCTAACCACAAACAGTAAATGTTCCCCCATTAGATATGCACCCTTTTTTGTTAGTTCAAACTATCTAAAGATGATTTGTGTTTTAAGTGAAAATATAAAATTAATAAGCTATAAGATAAGCACTAATGAATAATGATTGTAAAATGGAAGGAGCTATTACAGATGCACACAAGACAAGTGTAGGGTGAAGAAGAGAGTAGAGAGATTAGCAGATGACCCAAGAATGGTAATCACTACGTACGAGGGAAGACACCTTCATTCTCCTTCTAATCTTCTCGACGACGACTCTCTCTCCTCTTCTCACCACTCTCCTCTCTCCAACTTCTTCTGGTGATTTCAATTTCATTTCCTTGTGTTTTTTCTTTTAATCTAGTAATATCAAAATTAATCATCCTTGCCTCCAACTAATTATCTTTGATAGCTATCAATACACCTTAATAAAAAAAGAATAACTACAATATATATAAATGTGTAATGTGCTTATGTGGTTTAAGATTGTATTTGTACTATGATTAGTGTGCTGTTTTGAAGTTAAGGTTATATTATTTATCTGACTGAATTCGGAGACTTCTTTTTGTTTTTGTTTTGAAGAATGTAATTGCCAAAGCACAAGGCTTTGTTAACGCATCGTA
This sequence comes from Pugionium cornutum, assembly GCA_018901935.1. Lineage (NCBI taxonomy): Eukaryota > Viridiplantae > Streptophyta > Magnoliopsida > Brassicales > Brassicaceae > Pugionium > Pugionium cornutum. Next base: position 41,372,723 of record CM032164.1, read on the forward strand.
AAATTCGATATTCTCGGTTGAGACAGTATATATAATATGGTCACAGGCTCACAGCAAAATATACACAATCGTACGAGCTGTTTTTGTATCGTTGTTTGTTTAACTATTAGGTCCACAGAGAAAACTTGAATAGAACCGTGTCTCATCGTAATTGTAAAATGTAGACACTGCCATAGTCATAGTTTTGATTGTTTGGTTAGAAAACGAATCCAGAAGCATTTAAAATATATTTTAAAATTCAAACTAAAGCCTGAGGCTTTTTCAAGTGTTTGCTAAAACCCAAAAATGAGGCTTTTCTCATTCTCAAGTGTTTATGCCTTTATATGGGTTATAGTATACAGTTGAAAAAGGTTCCTCAGACTTTAGTTTATGGGCCTTCCAAAAATGTATTTTAGTGGGAGAAAACAGCTTAACTGTGAGCGCTTGTTCTTCATATATCTTGTTGATTTTTAATGTCTTATGAAGCATTATTAATCAGTGGTTAAAAAGACATAAAGAATTGCTTATCATTTTCTTCAGAGTTTATTTCCGTCAACTATATAAATTTATGTGACTAAATCTATTTTAATTCGTACTTTTTGGGCCTTTCTTTAACTACATAAATTGTATTTTTTTCTCCATAAATTACACAAACTTCATAAATTATTCTAATTGCAGAAATTCTATTATATTTGATTATAATTCGAAAATTTGGTTTTAAATTGAGTTTATTTTAAAATTAAAACCATATTTTCGAAGTAAATCAAGGTTTAATTAATTTAACGTGTAAACATTCACAAAATTTTTGTAATTGGAATAATTTATGAAATTTATGTAGTTTACAAAAGAAAAATACAGTTTATGTAATTTATAAAAAATCCAAAAAATACGGGTATAAATAGATTTATTCGTATAAATTCGTATAGTTGAAAGAAATAAATCGAAAAGTAATATTTAATTGTCATCCGATTAGACGTTTAATCGTTTCCAGAAGCCTTGGCTGTAAATATATGGCAGAGAGCTCACACGCGTGGAAACGTGTTTGTCTCACGTACACAAGTTTTTTTCTTAATAATTGTTTTGTTCGTCTTTGTAGTTGGTACATCTCGTCCACACCTCAAATTTCTAAACAATTTATTTCAGAAAGAGCATTCGCACTTGCGAGGAGTTTTGAATACCTCGAGAGAATGAACAAAAGAACGATTATATTCATCTTCAGAATCCCAATCCCGTACTTACCACTTATATGCATTTCAAAAAGAAATTTATAAATGCACAGTTGACCCACATTTTGAGGTTTTTTTATTTGTACATATTTGACATGTAGATAGGCAACTAAGTTCCAATGTTAAATCCTCAATTTGTATGATATGATACAAATTATTCTACGGTTTTCTAGATCAATTATTTATCTACCAATTATGTTCTCCATTTCATATGTTTATTTCCTATTAAAATGTCTATTAGGCATTAGAAAAAGGAGAGGAATATCTATTAGCAAGATAATAATTTAATTGAGAAATCTAGAGTCGGGTTTGAAAACAAACGAAACAATTACGTGTTTGTGGCATTTCATATTTTTGTAAAAGAATCGATTGTTATTTTGAAAATATTATGATAAAATAACGTAAAACGGCCATTTTTGTGGTTTTTGATTTCGGTTTTGTTAAAGTTAGGCCGACCTTGAGAATGTATATGGATGAAACGGAAACATACGTGGGAGAGAGATGAGAGAGAGAGAGGAAGAGGTTGATTCGGCGGAGACATGAAAGGGACGGCGGCCCACCGCGGAAGGAGACGTTGTTAGGGAACGTTTTCGACAAGAACAGCTTGCATGAACGGTGGCCCACGTGCTCCGTACCCACCACCATCGCGCGTGTACGTTAGCTACTCATCTCTTCTCTCCCTAATTCTGTTCCATATTTGAAGCGCGTGGTAACTGTCTTGTCTCTTTCTATATCTATGTAGCTATATGTTGGTGCTCACCTGGACAAGAGTCACCGGAGTTTGAATTCTTGCACAAACCACGGAGGACATTAGACTCCGATAGAAGTGAGCATCGCCGGCCAGCAATTGGTCGTTATGACGTCAACGGCTTCGCAACAACTAACGCCAAGTTTGGCTTCGCCGTTGATGAAGAAGAGAACGATTTGTTTAGTGCACGGTTTAAGATCGTACAATGTGCACCATTACTCCATTAGTCCTTCGCTCTCAAGCCTTGCCGTTATGTTGGTTGATTCCACCGAGAGATTCCTGTCAGAAACAGTTTTGGTTTGGATGAGGAGGAAGAGACGGGCGACGGTGGAGAAGAAGAAAGTGGTGTTTGAAGCCATGTTTTAATCGATGTGGGTTTTTTGGGCATCAATTGGTGTGGTTTTGGTTTTCGTAATTTTGTGTATAATTTATGATTAGAGACTCGTTGTGATGGCTCGAATTTATACTGATTTTTTTGTTAGTGGTTATTAAGAGTAGTTAAAAGTTTTCTTAGTGATGATAGTGAGAAAAGATTGAGAGAAAATGATTAGTGGTTAATGGTAATTATGAGCAATTAGAACAGGATTAGGGAAGTCTTTTGTGATGAAGAGTATCACTATGGAACCATGTGGGATACCTTAATAAACAAACAGTGGCTGTAGTTTAGTGGTAAGAATTCCACGTTGTGGCCGTGGAGACCTGGGCTCGAATCCCAGCAGCCACATTTTTTTGTTGTTAAATTACAGGTTTTACACGTGGCAATGACTTGGATATGATTTCTAATGGGTACTTGTTGATTGACCATTTTATTATATAAATTCTTCCCCCGAAAGTAGTGAATATATCCGGTTTAGGAAAGTAAACCAGCTACATCAGACCACGAGTATAGACTTTGACACTAATCAATTGTTAGATCTCATGGGGAACAGCTTGCCCGTATAGTATGAATCTTGGTTTGCTTTGACCAATTTCTAAGAGAACAAAAACCGAAAAACGATAACCAGATATTATATACTCTATTTCATTTTATAAAAAAGTTTATTTAACATTCCAACTGACATAGAAAAATAACTATTTGGTTATAATTTCGCCATCAACGAAATCGATTTAAACCAAATACTGCAAAGGTCTAGACGTTTTAACAATGCATGTGTTATGATAATTCGGTAGAATATAGTAGTCGACGCATTGATAACATCGTCCTCTCTAATCAGTTTTTATAATGTTTGTTATCATTATATAATGTTTTTATAATGTTTGTTATCAATAATTAGATAATGAACTTCTAAACCTAAGATTTACATATCTCAACTAAAATTCAAAACAAGACAGACACTTGAAACCTTCTGCCTTCTGCCTTCTGCCTTCTGCCTTCTGCTATTAGATTTCTCACATTTTTGTAATTGTGTATTTGAACGATGTTTCCATTTTTGTCTGCTCCTGTGGTTACATTATTTGTCGGCGGCTTTGTATAGTTTAGTGTAGACTAAAGTTTTACTAGGCCATTTTCACATTAATCAAAACCAGCTGTATTTTGATTTCCACTGCACAAAATATTACAAAAAGGTTACCACCGACAAGATTTTTTATCTTCCGTTTACAAGATTACGAAATGTTTATTCTAAGTTGGCCGTAAAAAATATACCCACAACGAACGACCACGGATTTGCATAACAACATTCACGTGCCATATTATAAATTTGGATTTTCATAATCAATTATACCAAATAACATACAACGTAATTTCTATTGTCTTAAAGTTACGCATATAAAACAATAATCGGGTTTCCTAAAAATAAAATATTTTATATCAAATGTAACATGCATCTTGCAATCTGGTATCAAGAACTATATAAGAAAAAAAAACAATTGAAGTAATATCAAATGTTCTATGATTTATTTTTAATTGTATGGATTTTTCATCTGTTTTGTTAAAATATATCGTGTTTTTCTTGTATTCGTTAAATATCTTTGGTTTTTATTTGTTTGACAGATATAAGTTATGTTTTTGTACCTAGATTATTACGAGTGAAAATGAAATATAGGGATAGGATATGTTTTTGGTATATATAGGATATGTTTCTGGTATATATAAATTAAGAAAAAAATAATTATTTTTTATGAATTTAATAGTATTTTTTGGTTAGTTTAATAAAATATATTAATACTTTAACCAAATTAATAACAATGACATATCTTGTAATTATTCGAACAAGTTAAATCTATTTATATATTTATTTGAAATTTAATATAATGATGAAACGTAAATATGATATTTAAGTTAATAACACATTAGCGTAAATTTTTTTTTCAAATAATATATTAGAGATTAGGTAATAATTTAAATTTATTTATATTTATTTAAAAATTAAGGTATTAAAATTTTAAAGAAATAAAAATTATTATTTTTGCAAATGTAATACTATTTTTTGGTTAGTTGAATAAAATATATTGATTATCTAACCAAATTAATATAAATAGCATATATTATAATTATTCTAGTAACTTAAACTATTTTATATATTTAAGATGAAACTCGTTGTGATGTTGACACGTCAGCTTGATATTTTTGTTATTAAGACGTCATAATAAATTTATTTTGTTAAAAAGTTTTTCAAATAATATATTAAAGATATATAAAAACACACATAAAAGATATGAAATGACTAAAAATAAAGAATTATGAAACTTAGATTCGAACTAGTAAAACTACAAAACTAACACAATCATTCATCACGAACCTATAGTCGCTTGTGAAGGACAAACAAAACACGAGTCTCGAAGAGAGAATTCTCCAAAAGAACAGAAAACACGTAAAGAGAAACTAACATTAACTTATATACAAGCTAAACCGACCCCAAAAATGAGATAAATGAGTGAATGTCAAAACAATTAACTCCTGTAATTCACTCTAAAGTGACAAAGAACTCGAGAAAACCTAAGTTCATAGAGAATTTTGAACTCCGTCTAGAAAGAAAACCAAGAGGACCACCAAATCTTATTTGCGAACATTAGCATCCTAGCCTTAGTTACAAAAGGTTGGACATGAACATGAAGACACGAGCAGAAACCAAACCTCTGTTGATCGAGCCTACAAAAAAAATCTCCAACTAACAAGCGGAAGACCACCTCCACTTCGCGGGAAATTCACGTTGTTGAATCTCTACCAAATTCCAAAATGAGACAGTTGCCTACCTATTCATCAACAGATTTTTCAAATGTGACCGTAAGAGAATTTCATCAACACCAATTCTTTACGCCGACATGTCCATCGTACGTATTAGTATACGTTGAGCCGCCCCATCGAAAGGAGAAAAACGTCTTCGGAAAATTTGGCAAGTGAACCAAAAAAGTAAAGACGAGAAACTAAAGGATTAATTCCCGCCGTAGGTATACCCACCATTAAAAATCCATGGCGAAGAACAGGATTTGCCTGAAATAATAGACAACCAGCTTTGAAAAATGAAGTTAGGTAATGTTATCAATTTTTTCTTTTAAATGAAGTGACACAACTGAGATTTTTATGTTTGTTTGTAGGCTGTCCTATCTCTACCCGTTTCCCTTTCACTCTCCCACTTTCCGAGAAACACCCTTCAATTTTTGACACGAAATAAAAAAAAAAATCCTGTAAAAATCTCGCTCGCTCATTCAATTTGCTAGAAAAAAACTCTTTCTTGTCTACCAACTCTTGCAGGTGGAGCACAGTCCAGCTCCACCACCACCATAGCCATCGTCCTTAAATTCGGGACCCACTTCTTCTGTGACGTCTCCCTCTGTATTTTCTCGAAGAATTAGTTTTTTGTTTAAAATGGTATTTAATCTCAATTTGCTGCCCACATTTCAACAAAAACACTATCTGGTTTGTGTCTGATATCTCTTCCCTCTTCTTCCTCTCAATCAATCACAAACCATGGACTAAAATTCTCTGCGATCCGTTTGTTTTGTTTGTTTCTTGTGGAAGCATTAGCTGTCTCTGAGAAAGCGAGACTCGAAAAATTCGTTTGTCCCTCATTCGGAATCTCTTCTTTTCGTTTATTTGTTTATTATTATAAATAAATATATAATCTCGGACCCAAAACTTAATTGTCGATTCGGTTTATTGCATCTCCTTCGTCTTCCTAGTGCATGCGCTGAATCCGTATAATGGAAGTTTAACAGTCGGGATCTGTTATCCGGGTCGGGTTCGGTCAAGGTCTCTGAGTCGGTTATTGTAAGAGAGAAAATTCGTTTTTTTCTTTCTTGATTCGGTGGAGAGCCATGAATACTGGTGGTCGGCTCATTGCTGGGTCTCACAACAGAAACGAGTTCGTGCTTATTAACGCTGATGAGAATGCAAGAGTAAGAAAAAATTCACTCTTGTCTGAATTTGTAACTAACAAGGGAAAATCATCTCCCTTTCTAGTTGGATCTCGATTGAAGTTTTGTATCTGTTTCTGAAAATGGAAGTTTCTGGGGAGCAATGCAACATCTCACATGCTCTGTTTTTTCCCTAAGTGTTGCATGATTCATACGTGTCACCAGAGATTGATGAGATTGTCGAACTTCATCAGTGTAGTAATAAGTTCAAAGAACGTCGAAGTTTTTACTACGTTATTGATTTTCTTAGCTATTCTTTATTTGGGTTTCACTTGATCCAGATGGGATACTTCACTAGTAATAATTGTCTCAGTTATGATTAAAAATGAGAACTTTATGAAATTCCGATCCTAATCGATAGATGTTCTCTGGAGTCTCTGAGATACAATTAAGACTGATCTGTTTTCTTTTACCATTGTGGATTTTGCTATATAGATACGATCAGTGAAAGAACTGAGTGGGCAGACATGTCAAATCTGTGGCGATGAAATCGAATTAACTGCTAGCGGCGAGCCATTTGTTGCGTGCAACGAATGCGCATTCCCAGTTTGTAAACCTTGCTACGAGTATGAACGTAGAGAAGGAAATCAAGCTTGTCCTCAGTGCAAAACCCGGTACAAGCGGATTAAAGGTAGTCCACGGGTTGAAGGTGATGATGAAGAAGAAGACGACATTGATGATCTTGAGTATGAGTTTAATCATGGGATGGACCCTGAACATATTGCTGAAGCCGCACTCTCTTCACGCCTTAACACTGGTCGTGGTGGTTTGGATTCAGCTCCTCCTGGGTCTCAAATTCCTCTTTTGACTTATTGTGATGAGGTGAGTAATCCAAGTAGTTTTATTATTGCTGAAAATGGTGTTGATTTGTTGATTCTTTTTAACTACTGTGTGTTTTTCTTTTCAGGATGCTGATATGTATTCTGATAGACATGCTCTTATCGTTCCTCCTTCGACGGGATATGGGAATCGAGTCCATCCTGCTCTGTTTACAGATTCTTCTGGACCTCGTATGTGTTTACTTTTATTGATTCCTATTAATTTTTTTTATTGTATATGAATTTAGCACCTTCTTATGAGATATCAAATGGTTTTGCTCCTTGTTTACAGCACAGGCAAGATCAATGGTACCTCAGAAAGATATTGCAGAATATGGATATGGAAGTGTTGCTTGGAAGGACCGTATGGAATTTTGGAAGAAACGTCAAGGAGAAAAGCTTCAGGTCATTAAACATGAGGTAGGAAATGATGGTCATAGTTTCAATGATGATGACGAACTAGATGACCCAGACATGCCCATGTAAGTTCAATGTAAATCTAACATAATTTCATGTAAAATGATGCTCTGAAATTTTTGGTGCTCAATGCCTTGTGTTCTTACTGTTGACTAAACATTTTTGATGCTAAACCAGGATGGATGAAGGAAGACAGCCTCTATCAAGAAAGCTGCCTATTCGTTCAAGCAGAATTAATCCTTATAGGATGTTAATTCTGTGTCGGCTCGCGATTCTTGGTCTCTTTTTCCATTATAGAATTCTCCATCCAGTCAATGATGCATATGGATTATGGTTAACATCAGTTATATGCGAAATATGGTTCGCTGTATCTTGGATTCTTGATCAATTCCCCAAATGGTATCCTATAGAACGTGAAACATACCTCGACAGACTCTCTCTCAGGTACATAAACATAAGACTTCTTCTTATTGTCTGATTTTTGTATTGTTTTTAAGTCACTCAGATTTAAAAAACTCTTTCTCTGACATTAGGTACGAGAAGGAAGGAAAACCGTCGGGGTTAGCATCTGTTGATGTTTTTGTTAGTACCGTGGATCCCTTGAAAGAACCACCGTTGATCACAGCAAACACAGTTCTTTCGATTCTAGCAGTTGATTATCCTGTGGATAAGGTTGCGTGTTACGTATCGGACGATGGTGCAGCTATGCTTACATTTGAAGCTCTCTCTGAAACAGCCGAATTTGCTAGAAAATGGGTTCCTTTCTGTAAGAAGTTCAACATTGAGCCACGAGCTCCTGAGTGGTATTTTTGCCAGAAGATGGATTATTTAAAGAATAAAGTTCATCCTTCTTTTGTCAGGGAACGTCGTGCTATGAAGGTTTCATTGCTGCTTTCCTCACTTTATATTGGCTTCCTATCATAAAAGTTTGAGTGTATTTTTTTTTGCAGAGAGATTATGAGGAATTTAAAGTGAAGATAAATGCATTGGTTGCTACAGCACAGAAGGTGCCTGAGGAAGGTTGGACTATGCAAGATGGAACTCCTTGGCCTGGAAACAATGTCAGAGACCATCCTGGAATGATTCAGGTAATGATGACCCTCTTCTTATTACGTTTATTTGGATGTTGCAACCAAATCGGTTTATTTCCTCTTCTGTTTGGTTACATGGGGTTCCTATTTGGTCCATTTGGACTCAGGCTCAAACAAATTACTTCTATTTCCTCTTCACTTTGTTTTTTTTATAAATGGCAGGTTTTCTTGGGACACAGTGGGATTCGTGATACGGATGGGAATGAGTTACCTCGTCTAGTGTATGTTTCTCGTGAGAAGCGGCCTGGATTTGATCACCATAAGAAAGCTGGAGCTATGAATTCCTTGGTGAGGATTATCTGTTTCTTTATTTATTGATCTCCATTGTTAGCTTTCCAGATATTTTTCGTAAACTAAAACTCATTACTTTTTTGTTTTGTCTCTTGAAGATCCGTGTCTCTGCCGTTCTATCAAATGCTCCTTACCTTCTTAACGTTGATTGTGATCACTACATCAACAACAGCAAGGCACTTAGAGAAGCTATGTGTTTTATGATGGACCCGCAATCTGGAAAGAAAGTTTGTTACGTTCAGTTTCCTCAGAGATTTGATGGGATTGATAGACATGACCGATACTCAAATCGCAATGTGGTGTTCTTTGATGTATGTGTTCCTACCTCTTTTGCTTTGTTCTGTTTATGTTTTTTTTTTTGCTCTCCTTCCTTTCTCATTTGGTCATTTTTTTTTTGGTGCGAGAAAAGATTAACATGAAAGGTCTTGATGGGATACAAGGACCGATATACGTTGGGACAGGTTGTGTCTTTAGAAGGCAAGCACTTTATGGTTTTGATGCACCTAAGAAGAAGAAACCACCAGGCAAAACCTGTAACTGTTGGCCAAAATGGTGTTGTTTGTGTTGTGGGTTGAGAAAGAAGAGCAAAAGGAAAGCTAATGATAAGAAAAAGAACATTAAAGAGACTTCAAAGCAGATTCATGCACTAGAGAACATTGAAGAAGGTGTCATCGTCCCTGGTAAAGGAAAAGAAAAGAACAATTCTTTTACAGGTTCTATTTTTGTTTTTAAAGTCTAAGTAGCTGTTTTTGTTTTTAAGTGTCATTTGTTGAGAAGAGATCTGAAACATCACAATTGAAATTGGAGAAGAAATTTGGACAATCTCCGGTTTTCGTAGCCTCTGCTGTTCTACAAGATGGTGGAGTTCCCCATAACGCAAGGCCCGCTTGTTTGTTGAGAGAAGCCATTCAAGTTATTAGCTGCGGATATGAAGATAAAACCGAATGGGGAAAAGAGGTCAAAAACATTATATAGTTTTCAGTTTTTTTAAAAAACTATAAAGTTCTTGTGATCTCATTCTTACTAATAAACATACGCAGATCGGGTGGATTTATGGATCGGTGACTGAAGATATCTTGACGGGTTTCAAGATGCATTGCCATGGATGGAGATCTGTGTACTGTATGCCTAAGCGTCCAGCTTTCAAAGGATCTGCTCCGATTAACTTGTCGGATCGTCTTCATCAAGTTTTACGTTGGGCTCTTGGCTCTGTAGAGATTTTCTTGAGCAGACATTGTCCGATTTGGTATGGTTATGGTGGTGGGTTAAAATGGTTGGAGAGATTCTCATACATAAACTCGGTTGTCTATCCTTGGACTTCACTTCCATTGATCGTCTACTGTTCTCTTCCGGCGGTCTGTTTACTCACCGGAAAATTCATCGTCCCTGAGGTAATATAATGATAACCTCTGCATTTTCGTCAGCATCCATGGCCAATCTAAATCTTACTCTCTGCTTTTTTTTTTACTGAGTTTTTTTGGTGTGATTTATACTTTGACAGATAAGTAACTACGCAGGTATCCTCTTCATGCTCATGTTCATATCCATAGCAGTAACTGGAATTCTCGAAATGCAATGGGGAGGAGTTGGAATTGACGATTGGTGGAGAAACGAGCAATTCTGGGTAATCGGAGGGGCCTCTTCTCATCTATTTGCTCTGTTTCAAGGTTTGCTCAAAGTTCTTGCGGGAGTTAACACGAATTTCACAGTCACGTCAAAAGCAGCGGACGACGGAGCTTTCTCTGAGCTTTACATCTTCAAGTGGACAACTTTGTTAATTCCTCCGACAACACTTTTAATCATAAACATCATCGGAGTTATTGTAGGCGTTTCGGATGCAATTAACAATGGGTATGACTCTTGGGGACCTCTCTTTGGGAGACTGTTCTTCGCACTTTGGGTCATTGTTCATTTATACCCATTCCTCAAGGGATTGCTTGGGAAGCAAGATAGAATGCCTACCATTATTCTGGTTTGGTCTATTCTACTTGCTTCCATCTTGACGCTCCTCTGGGTCAGAGTTAACCCCTTTGTGGCTAAAGGTGGACCAGTGTTGGAGATCTGTGGTCTGAATTGTGGCAACTAAGCTCTGTAATAAGTGAGCAAGCTTTAGGCTTTTTCATCGTGAAGTTTCCCAGACTACTCTTTTGGTGGTTGTAGGGTGCAAATAGAGATGTGCAGTTTTTAACTTTTTTTTTGTTCCCCTAAATTAATTGTTTTTTACTAATAGAGTTGCTTGTTTTTCTTTTGAATGTATATGTAGTTATATATAATACGATGTTCGTCGTTTTTAATAATGAATTTTTACCTTTTCCAAACTTATACTCTGCTCGCTGTTCGTCATATTCTTTATCACAATAGGTTTAAATTGTCCAGTAGATTACCATCTTTCTTCAATCAAAATCGATTCTTATCTTCAATCCAATAATGATTATACTATTTAAACCACGTCCACCACAAAAGTCGGTAATATTTAACTAGCACGTACACAATTACAAAGCTACATTTAATATAAAATAGAGAACATAATATTGATACTTTCATCAACATTTATATATTTTGTTTGTCCAGAAACAATTTTAATTTATTAAGCAATCACTACAAAGTGTATACAAACAATTTCATATTTTGACCAGTGTCTTAATTCCACAACTAAAAGATACTTAAAATATTATATCACATTTTACAAATACAAGTATAACATTTGAATTGCATAAAAGAAGATAATTTATAACTTTTGGGTTTAATGCGGACAATTGGTTGTGTCACGGACGCCTCATGTGCTGGGCCCACATTGAACCTTATAAACGCTCCAAGTCTTGAAAGAAATTTACCCGCCATTTGACTACTGGATCCTTCCTTCTCTCAGAAGCTGGCGGGAAAATCTGAAACTTTTGAGCGGTTGGAAAAAAAAAGAGAGAGTAAAAAGTAAAAAGAAAAAAAAATGGACAAGAAACCCTAGAATTCCGAAATCAAAACATCAAAAGGCCCATACATGCCTCCTTTGATTCTTTCTTTATAACCTTGTGCGACCCTCACCTTCTCTTCTTATCTTCCGACTCCGACGCCTTACAACTGTTCGACTTATTTTCTCTTACATATTTTTCTTTTCTTTTTTAATTCTCCGGACAAAAAATGTATGTTGTGAAACGTGACGGAAAGCAAGAAACTGTTCACTTCGACAAAATCACCGCCCGGCTAAAGAAGCTTAGTTATGGGCTTAGTAGCGAGCACTGTGACCCTGTCCTCGTTGCTCAGAAAGTCTGTGCCGGTGTGTACAAGGGCGTCACTACGAGTCAACTTGATGAGTTAGCCGCCGAGACTGCTGCTGCTATGACGGCCAACCATCCTGATTACGCCTCCGTGAGTTTACTTTTACTGTATTTTAGTTCGATTGATCAGTTTGAGATATACGAGTTATGTGCCGAGAATTCGAACTTTCCATTACGGAATTGCATCTTATTAATGGGATTGTTGTTTGACCTGCATATCGAAATTTAATCAGGCTATCAGTTTCATATGTCTGGCCTTTTTAAGTTGCGATATTCTGGAAACAAAGCGGTCATTGGCATTTTTTTTCAATTATTATATTTCAGCTAGCTGCAAGGATTGCTGTCTCTAATCTACACAAGAACACTAAGAAATCATTTTCTGAGACGTGAGTGCTCTACTGGTCTGTAAATAACTGTATGAGCGTATCAGTGACTAAGTATTCATATGTGTTGACTTCGATGGATTTTGTGTTTCCTCAGGATTATTGACATGTACAGACATGTCAGTGAGAGATCTGGACTCGATGCTCCACTTATTGCTGATGATGTATTCGAAATAATTATGAAGGTAAATAGCTTGTGTTAATCCCACCATCTGGTGATGGAATTTTTTCGCTTTTCCAATTTCTAATCTCTTGTTATATTGTGTTTCCATTGGTTACTTCAGAATGCTACTCGTCTGGATAGTGAAATCATATATGATCGTGATTTTGAATATGATTACTTTGGATTTAAAACACTTGAGAGATCATACCTCTTAAAAATCAAAGGAAAAGTGGTTGAAAGGCCTCAACACATGCTTATGAGGGTTTCTGTTGGCATCCACAAGGAAGATATTGATTCTGCAATCAAAACGTACCATTTAATGTCTCAGCGTTGGTTCACTCATGCATCTCCCACTCTCTTCAATTCAGGAACACCAAGGGCTCAAGTAATGTACCTTTACTGATGTTTAGCCGGAACACATAATTGCAACTGTGTTGATTTTTGGTGTTTTATTGATGTTCTGTTAAAAACAATTGCAATTGCAAATTGCAGTTGAGCAGTTGCTTTCTGATCTGCATGAAGGATGACAGCATTGAGGGAATATATGACACATTGAAAGAATGTGCTGTTATAAGCAAATCAGCTGGGGGTATTGGTGTTTCTGTTCACAATATTCGTGCAACTGGAAGTTACATTCGTGGTACAAATGGAACATCTAATGGTATTGTTCCAATGCTGCGGGTATTCAATGATACTGCTCGTTATGTTGACCAGGGAGGAGGCAAGAGAAAAGGTAAACATGTCAAAATATGCGTTGCTACTATGATCATTCTTTTTGTGAAGTATTTGTTGTTCAGTTTCTTATGCTAGTTTTTTTGCAATTGGTGAAGGAGCCTTTGCTGTATACTTGGAGCCGTGGCATGCTGACATTTTTGAGTTTCTAGAGCTCCGGAAGAATCATGGCAAGGTATAGTTGTACAAAGAATAGATAAGTCATTTGATTTTGCCCTATAATTTTGTGAGTTCTCACAGTACACTATTTACTTCAGGAGGAACACAGAGCTAGAGACTTGTTTTATGGTCTTTGGGTACCAGATCTTTTTATGGAGAGGGTTCAGAAAGATGGGCAGTGGTCACTGTTTTGTCCTAATGAAGCTCCGGGTTTGGCAGATTTGTGGGGTGTGGAATTTGAGAGATTGTACACTCAGTATGAGAAAGAGGTTTATTGATTCATTTCTGGCTTTACTGCCCTTTCAGAATTACCTGTTATGTTTCTTTTTTCTATGGATGTGAACCTGTTCTTTTTTTTTAATCTTTAGGGTAAAGCTAAGAAGGTTATTCAGGCGCAGCAGCTTTGGTATGAAATCTTGACATCCCAAGTAGAAACAGGGACACCATACATGCTCTTCAAGGTAAAAGACAGTTGTAATTATGTAGCCACACGCTATAAACATATAATCTCTGGTTCTCATTTTTGCTTTTTGAAACTTTTCTGTAGGATTCATGTAACAGGAAAAGCAACCAGCAAAATCTGGGAACCATAAAGTCTTCGAATTTATGCACTGAAATCATCGAATACACTAGTCCAACAGAAACAGCTGTCTGCAATCTTGCATCTATTGCTTTACCCCGATTTGTAAGGGAGAAGGTGAGTTCAATGGTTCCTTGGAATTTGATTTTGCTTTGTCACTTGGTGCATAACTCTTGACATTTCTTACATCTAACAGGATGTCCCGTTGGATGCACATCTATCTAAGATTGTTGGGAGTTTAGGTTCAAAGAATCGTTACTTTGATTTTGAAAAGTTAGCAGAGGTAATTACATAACTAATTGGCTCATTTTGTTAAATGTCCATATCTGTGCAATTTGATGCTGACTTTTTATGTTATTATTGCTCATGTCTTCAGGTGACTACAACTGTTACTGTCAATCTCAATAAGATAATAGATGTCAATCACTACCCTGTGGAGACTGCGAGAACCTCAAATATGCGTCATAGGCCTATCGGTATTGGTGTACAAGGTCTTGCTGATGCATTTATCCTTCTTGGAATGCCATTTGATTCCCCCGAGGTAAATTTGCTTCATATAACATAACCAACCCTTTAAAATAGTTTTTTACTCTGTTCTGAATAGTTTCTGCAATAATCTCAGGCCCAACAACTGAATAAAGACATATTTGAAACCATATACTACCATGCACTCAAGTCATCTTCAGAGATCGCTACCAAGGAAGGTACATATGAGACTTACCAAGGAAGTCCTGTGAGTAAGGTATGCATCAGTGTCAGCAATTCTTTTGATATCTGTTGAGCACTGTATTAATGTCGTCTTGCTAATTGCCTTGCTGGTTTATCGGACGATTCTTGTAGGGGATTCTTCAACCTGACATGTGGAATGTAACTCCTTCAGACCGTTGGGACTGGGCTGCTCTCAGGGATATGATTTCAAAAAATGGAATCAGAAATTCTCTTCTAGTGGCACCAATGCCAACTGCTTCAACCAGCCAAATTCTTGGGAATAATGAATGTTTTGAGCCGTATACCTCAAACATTTATAGTCGTAGAGTCTTGAGGTATGTTTTAAGCGATTACTCCATAGAGTTATGTTTCTGGTTGTCTCCATAGGCACAATCATTGGCCTTGTTTGTATTTGAAGCGGGGAATTCGTAGTAGTGAACAAGCATCTTCTTCACGACCTGACTGATATGGGACTCTGGTCTCCCACGTTGAAAAACAAGATAATATATGAGAATGGCTCTATCACAAATGTCCCAGAGATACCAGATGACTTAAAAGCGATTTACAGGTATATAACTTCCGAATTGTTTTATGCTCTTAGTATCTTGTCTTCATGTAATTTGACCCGTCTGCCCCCTGCAAATTTACTCAGGACTGTCTGGGAGATTAAGCAGAGAACAGTGGTTGACATGGCTGTTGATCGTGGATGCTTTATAGATCAAAGCCAAAGCTTGAATATACATATGGACAAACCCAACTTTGCAAAACTCACATCCTTACACTTCTATGCTTGGAAAAAGGTAATGACTTATCCGAAAACTTCACTAAATTTTCAAGAATGTTCAATGTCCTTGCATCTACACTTGCAAGTAAGAATGTTCATGAATATTTTCAATACGTTTTCATCAAATGACATTAGACTTTTGGTTCACAGAAGAGTTTAGTTTAACTGGCTCTTTTGCCTTTTCTTTCATATTTTGATTTGCGCCCAATCTAACTATTGTTGTTGTTGGTTGTTAATACTAAAAGGGTCTGAAAACTGGAATGTACTACCTGCGATCACGTGCTGCAGCGGATGCGATAAAATTCACAGTGGACACAGCAATGCTTAAGGTAAAACAATACATATTGTTTGGTCACCGTGTGGCTTTATACTCGAGTCACAGAAAATTGACAATTGCCTGGGAATTCTGTTGGGTGGGGTTTTATGTAGGAGAAGCCAAATGTAACCGAAGACGAAGAAGCAACAGAAGAAGAAGAGGACAACGAGACAAAGATGGCACAGATGGTTTGCTCTTTGACAAACCGTGATGAATGTCTCTCTTGTGGAAGTTAAAAACACCCTTTTACTAAGTGTAAAAGAATTCAAAAGCGTCTCTCTTACACTTGTGTCTTTGTTTGGTTGCTGATTTGTTTTGTTGCGTCTAGTAGTTCTGTTAAAATTTATTTGTTATATGTGTGAAATTATTAAATTGATGGTTCGAGTTGTGTAATAAGAAGCTATTCAAATTATTATATTATTATAAATTTGATTAACGAAATAGTAATTGAATTTCACGAAGCTTTTACATAATATGCATTCATCCGAATGTTTAGCAGTGTATGCAAAGGGATATTGTGGTTTCTACTTCATTTTCTTTTGGAAAAAGTGTTCTTCATTAAGTTATTAGATAGAATAGCTAGAGAAATGTGTTGGAATGATAATAGTATCATCATGGTTCATGACCTTGGCTTAATCTATTTTTCATTTGACACGGAAAAACACATTTTAAATAGATGAGAAGTACTGTCGGTGACATTGGCTTAATCATATCAGGTAAGTTGATGGACAAAACAACACGTGTTAATATAAATTTGACAAATCAGCGTCAAATCAGTGTCTATTGACATTAGAAGTGTACACCAAATCTGTCCAAAGAAAAAAGTCTACTTTTCAAAGCCCAAACAAAATCAATAAAGCCCATTATAACCGTATTACAATAAGCATCTCGGATTCTCGATTGTTCTACTACACATAAAATATGTAGATCTTAGCCGTTCATCGTGTCAGGAAGAACAAAACCCTAACCATCAGACGCCTCTTCTCTCGCTATATAAATATCTCATCCTCTCTTTCATTTTCAACCCTCCTCTGTCTATACTATGAAGGGATCCATTTCTTAGAGTTTGTTATCATCTATTCGATTTTCTGTTCTCCGGAGTCGGATCTTATACCTAGATTTGGTGATAGAGTTTAGTTGTTTTCGTTTGATATTTGTTAATGATGATAATTCCAAAGGCTTGTTTCTCAAAACATTCGCAGTGGCCGCCTAAGAGCTTTCGCCTTTCGCCAGGCTTGAGAGTTAATGCTGCTTTTATCCTTCCTTGGATGTCTGAATCTTTTGAATAAACTTTCATTATAGGATTGGGATTGAGTCTATAATCTTCCTTTAGCATAATTGATTTTTGTAGTGCTACAGGAATGAACAACGTCCCTCACATGTTAGTCCATCTGTTCACTTTGTCAGCAGTCTTGATTGGTTTCTCGCTGATCATTTTAGGATGGGAAATTCTATAAGATTGAATCTGTGAATTGGGTCGATGAGGATTGACACTAAGGCTTGTTTCTCAAAACATTCGCAGTGGCCGCCTAAGGCTTTCGCCTTTCGCCGGGTTTGAGAGCTTATGATGTTTCTTTTCCTTCCTTGGATGTCTGAGACCTCTTTTTAAACTATTTAGTTTCAAGTTTTAGAATAATTTGTTTGTCATATTTGATTTTTTCGGTTAATGAGGATTACCATTAAGGCTTGTTTCTCAAAAACATTCGCAGTGGCCGCCTAAAGCTTTCGCCTTTCGCCGGGCTTGAGAGCTTATGCAGCTTTTATCCTTCCTTGGATGTCTGAAACCGATCTTTGTTCAAAATTTTAGTTTATTTTTATTGAAAAAGACCAATGATGATAAATCTAAGGCTTGTTTCTCAAAAACATTCGCAGTGGCCGCCTAAAGCTTTCGCCTTTCGCCGGGCTTGAGAGCTAATGCAGCTCTTATTCTTCCTTAGATGTCTGAGTTCTTTATCCACTCTCCATCAATTGTTTTTGTTCTTCTTTTTGATTATTATCTTGTTTTGTGCAGTTAATTTCGGTTGTTTTATTTATTTTTTAATTAATTGAATCACATTTCGATTAAAAGAGTTTGGTAGATATCTAAGTAATCTACTGAACAGATTCAGATCTAACAAGGGTTAATCCATGTAGATCACGGATTACAAGAATATTTTAACACAGATTATGTTTCACCGTTTTTCTTATTTGAACTTTGGATTTTTTATTAGAACACGATGAATAAATCGCGATTAATTCTTGACGTTGTTAGTTTCTGTGGTCTAAAAAAAATCCTCTGGGGCAGTTCTTCTTAATACTCTCGTGCAGTATTGCGGTGGGAACCAATCTCAGCCAATTCATGTGTATCGGAAGATTCACGGCGGTGTCTTTCCAAGAACTTGGTCACATGAAGGCAATCCTGGTTTTAGTTTTGGGCTTCATTTTCTTCGGTAAGGGAAGTTTAAACCTACAAGTATTACTTGGAATGATCATTGCGATCCTTGGTATGATCTGGTACGGTAATGTATCATCTAAACCGGGTGGTAAAGAGCGTCGTAGCCTCTCTATTCGCATAACCAAGGCACATAAACTCAACGGTTTATCTGAAACAACCAAATCTGGTGAAAAGGTCTAAAAGAAAGAAGTAATCGCATTGACATAGAAACAAAAACAAGAAACTTAGATACAACAACAAAGGTGTTTTAATTATTTAATTTCTGGAACTACATTTGCTTTTCTTACTGAGCTTTTTTCTGAATTTTCTTTTCATAATTTAAATAGATATTGTATTTTAGAGTATTTCTCATAATTTGTTCTTTGGTCCCTGAGTGGTCGTACTCAAAGAAATAGCTGCACTGAAAATGAACCGAAGGTATACATTGAATGCGATCTTATGCATTTAATACATACATATCCCGACAAAATATTTATTCGTCTTAAAATTATTTCGTTTTATCAATTTTTTCAATACAAACACACACATAAAACAAAAGTCAATCCTATTTTATATCAAAAGTCAATCGAAATACTTGTTTTATAATTATTATTTTTTCTTACAATTTCTTAAATCTTATTAACTAAGCAAAGGCCAAACTAAATGCTTTCTGTTCCTTTTTTTTTGTACACCGTGAAAATTTCAGATCTTTGATTCATAGGTTTTTCATGCATCCGAAATCAAATTTTAAAAATTTTGATTTCAAAAAATGGTTGGTGGAAAACAAATGATTGAATTAATATGGTAGTTTTAATGGGTCGACTATGTACTATACATATATATAGTTGGTTGAATGCATCGCTGCGTTGTTATAACTACAACGTGCATGGGATCCGATCCTTCGTGGGGTCTCTTAATTTGGTCGTTAATTCTTAAGAAAATTCATGGTACCACATATCTTGCTAAATCAATAGTCGTGACTAATAATTTTTCTGTTGTCATCTAAAAAAGGCAATGAAAAAAGTGGAAAAATAGAGAAAGGCAAGAAAGCTAAATGGCTGCATAAAGCTATCAGCTTATCTTCGACGTCCATCGAATTCTCATCTCATAATTTGTATTCTTTCGTATAATTGTTTGTTATCTAATCAAACAGACAACCACCACTCATTAACTCTTCTCTATCTGGATTTAACTTTTAGCTCATTTTATTTTTATTATTTATGAGATTCCCCAAAGATTTTGTACATGGAAAGGGAAAGCTTATAATTTTGTCTTTTTATTTTCGTGATTTAGCAAATAATAAATCTTAAAAATCACTCAGATTGTGGAAATGCATTTTCTAGCTATTGGTCAAAGGTTTTAGCTATACAAGTATTTTCTAATTTAATATTTAAATTTTTCTCTAATATAAAGAAGTTTTAAAATATATTAATATTAAATTTGTGTTAATAATAAAATTAAATTTGGAATAAAATTTTAAATAATGTTATTTTAGATAATTATTCTATTCTTTTTTTAACATATAAAAACCAAAATTAAGAGACAATTAAAATGGAAATGTACAATAATTTGGAACAAACAAATATGCGATGTTTCGTGTTGTCAGGCGGTTTATGAGGATCTGGAAACCATTGAAATACTCAATAAAGCTGGCTTTCAACTTACATACATTAGATTTTTTAAAATAATTTAATGTTGCATCCATGCATCTGTCGGAAGAAAAAACTAATCCAATTTTCTTATTAAAATTGATTAAAAATGAATCCCCCACAAACATAAAGATTAGGCACTCAAAATCTGTCTTACTAAGTTACGATTAAATTCATACATTGGGAGATCGTGATGGTCAAAAGACCACATATCACGTGCGGAAATATACCACGTCATCTCTGTACATGAACACGTGTAGTTTCTCAGATCTAGTGGGACCCGCAAAACTCATCATGTTAATGATACTCTTTTTTTAGTATTATATTTTAATACATCACTAAAATGATTTTCTTTTTAAATTACTAGTTATTGTTTCCAAAATACTATTTAACTTTTAGTAAAATATCACAAACACCAAATAAGTTTTAAAAATTATAATCTAAATATTTTAATTCAGCTTAAAATTTATTTTTTATTAAGACAAATATTTAAGAAAGAGATGAAGCCCATAGGAGTAGCACCCATCGTTGAAATATTATCGTCAAATGGATCCCTATATATTCTTCTTCTTCTTCAAGAATTGGTGTAATCGGCTGACTGCCAAATATGCATTCTTTTTCTTTGTTGGTTTGGCAAATTCTCTAAAGCTACTACTTGTATAAACACATAATTTAGTTATGATTGCAGGTCTCTATATATACGTACTAATCGTTTGCTATATTTTTTACAAAATGGATCCAATGTTAAAAAGAAATCGATCACATGACTCTTCCAGTGTACCAATTGAATTAGTTGCGGCAAAAGAATTTGGGTCGAAAATCTATAATTCATTGTTCGTTTAGTGTTATATGATATTTATTTATAGATCTTCGACTTAGATTTTAGACTATATAGGGATTGTGTGTTTTAAAAATCTGTTTATTCCATAAGTCGTTTGATATTATCAGGAATAAGTAATAAGGGCATTTTATTAATAGTGTCGATTATTAAACTTTACTAATAATGAGTTCAAAATAAAAGGAATGAGATGCATTTTTGTGTCAGTAGTAACAAAAAAGATGCATTTGTCAGCAAGAAAGAAAAAAAAGAAACGGATGCTGAAGTTATGTTCTAAATATCTCCTGAAGGGCCATGTGGAATGACGTATATATCCTCGCGTATGTCCCGCAGACGTCCAAAAATAAACCAAGGGTAATGACGTATTTTCACAATGAAGAGGAACTTCGTTGCTAGATTAAGTGTTAGATATGATACGGTATGGCTACAATAGATTCACCAGGTTAAGTCCTGACCGTTGAGATTATATCAATGGCTGTGATAGATTTCAGACCGTTGGGGGGTCCATCTCTGACAACGTACTACACTTGTAAACATTTACGAACGTCCGTGTTAGTCACACTTTTAGATAGACACACTCTCCACCAATCACACATTCACACTCAGCGTCACTGCCGCGTGTCACACACGTTTCTGTAGTTCGGTGCTTTTAAACGACGCCATCTTCTAAGCGTGTTTCTGACGCGCGAAGAAAAAGAGATAGAGAGAGCGTGAGTGTTTTGACACACGAACGCTTGGGCGGGACAGATTGGTCCCTTTTTGGAAGTTATTAATTTTTGTCGTCAACTTAAATTTCATTAAACCATTACGAGATCCATGACCCAATGTTCTGTAGTGAGATATATACGAAATAAATACATCACTAAACACACTTTTCTTTTCAGTTTGTATAAGAGTTACTTGTTCACCAATATATTATCTTTATCACGCCTTTATTTTTTCCTTTTTCACTGTATCTACAAAACCTTCCAAAAATTTTTCCCTTTACAACAGAAAGTTACAAAATGTTATGCCTCTATAATTTTCTTATGACATTTTATGAACTATCTATAACATAACACTATGACAGAGATGAAGATGATAATAGAAACATTGGTATGTGTTAATAGAGAGAGATTAACAGAGATTAACTTCTAAAAAAAGGAATGCACTATATATTAATTGACACTTATGTATCTATGGTCCTTCATTTTATCCGGTTGGGCTATCCTTAAAGGGTAATCCTTTCTTGAGAGTTTATAATTAAAAATATTCCAAATCGTAGCTCGCACGTGCGCTCGTTGCTTCCTTTCTCTTTTGTAAAAAGCTAGAGAGGCAATCCTTCATTCACAAGTTTTAATTTTTCACAAACAAGTGCGAATGAACAAGAGACTAGCTACTGTGAGTGTGATATGTTCCTGGTTGTTGTATAGTTCATGTAAAAGAGTAAAAAACTGTTAATCTCATCTTAACACTAAAGTATGTCTTAACCTTTCCTAACCATCACATTCAGTGTTTGTATATATGAGTATCAATTCTAATAAAATAATTTAGGTTCTCATTAGTCTATAAATATGAATTCTCTTAAAACATCTACACAGTTTTAGAATAAGTCTAAAACAGTATTAACATTACAGATAAAAGATTCCGTATTATATGCAAATATTTTGTAGAAAAAAACAAAACCGAAGGTATTTAAATTTGTTGAGAAGAGATAGGTGATTGGGTAAAATATTTACTAAATTTCAATAAAGTGTAAGATGATTTAAAAAAATTAAAAGGGTAAATAGGATATAGAATGTGGAAGACATGATCCCATCCCATAATCTCACGTAAATTAAACACCTCTCTTTGTTAAATAAAACAAAAAGAACACCTCTCATGTACAGACAAATACTTCATTTCTTTAGCTTTACTATAAAAGCTTTGAGATAAAGTATTTTTATTTATTTTTGTATCCTATTGCATAACACATACAATAGTTAAAAGTTGTATTATTTGTTTGAATGTGTTATCGAAATTGAAATTGATTTGCCTACTAATGACAATAATCAGAAGAAGAGGTAACATGCCATGTGAGTCACAGCTCTGACTACTCTTCCCTTCACCATTTCATAAATACCTTCTTCTATCCTCCTTCTTCTGCCTTTTGACTCTCTTATCACTCTCTTATCTCTCTCCTGTGTCTCTCCCGTCACTCTCAAGCTTTTCTAAATCTCTCTCTATTGAACCTCCATTTCCTCTCTAATGGTGGAACCAAAACCCTAGATTCCCCCTCTCACCCTCTCTGCTTCCCCACCTTGCCCTCTAAAAAGTGAGAGAATGAAGACTTTTTCAAGCTTCTTTCTCCCCGTAACAACTCTATTCTTCTTCCTCTTCTCTCATTCCTTTCAAGCTTCACCATCTCAAAATTTTTACGGAGAAAACCCTCAGCTTATAAGCTTCAAAAACGCTATTCCTGACAAAAATCTCCTCCCAAACTGGTCTCCCAACAAAAACCCGTGTACCTTCTATGGTGTGACCTGCAGAGACGACAAGGTCTCTTCGATTGATCTCAGTTCCAAGCCTCTCAACGTCGGATTTAGTGCTGTGGCTTCGTCTCTAATGTCTCTCACAGGATTAGAGTCTCTGTTTCTCTCAGGCTCCTACATCAATGGCTCTATTTCTGGCTTTAAGTGCTCTGTTTCTCTCACCAGCTTGGATCTATCGAGGAACTCTATTTCGGGTCCTGTATCGACTTTGTCGAGCCTTGGTTCTTGCTCCGGACTGAAATTTCTTAACGTCTCCTTCAATACATTCGATTTTCCCGGGAAAATTTCAGGTGGGTTGAAGTTAAGTAGCTTGGAAGTTCTAGATCTCTCCTCGATTTCGCTCTCCGGTCCTAACGTCATTGGATGGGTTCTCTCCGATGGCTGTGGAGAGTTGAAGCACTTCGCGATTAGCGGAAACAAAATCAGTGGAGACGTGGATGTTTCTCGTTGCGCAAATCTCGAGTTTCTCGATGTTTCCTCGAATAATTTCTCCACTGGGATTCTGTCTCTTGGAGGTTGCTCGGCTCTGCAACATCTCGACATCTCAGGGAACAGATTATCCGGCGATTTCTCCCGTGCTATCTCCTCTTGCACTGAGCTCAAGTCGTTAAATGTCTCCGGTAACCAATTTTTCGGTCCCATCCCCTCACTGCCGCTCAAAAATCTCCAATACCTCTCTCTCGCCGAGAACAAATTCACCGGTCAGATCCCGGAGTTTCTCTCCGACGCGTGTGCTACACTCATTGGGCTTGATCTCTCCGGAAACGATTTCCACGGTACGGTTCCTCCTTTCCTCGGCTCGTGTTCTATTCTGGAAACACTCGTGTTGTCGAGTAACAATTTCTCAGGCGAGTTGCCGATGGATACGTTACTGAAGATGAGAGCACTCAAGGTACTTGATCTTTCTTTCAACGAGTTTTCCGGCGAATTACCGGAATCTCTGATGAATCTATCCGCTTCGCTGCTAACGCTAGATCTGAGCTCCAACAATTTATCGGGCCCGATTCTCCCAAATCTCTGTCCAAACCGTAAAAACACTCTCCAGAAGCTTTACCTTCAAAACAATGGCTTCACCGGGAAAATTCCACGGAGTTTAAGCAACTGTTCAGAGCTTGTTTCGCTTCACTTGAGCTTCAATTACCTCTCCGGAGCAATCCCGTCGACCTTAGGCTCCCTATCGAAGCTTCGAGATTTGCAGCTATGGCTGAATATGCTAGAAGGACAGATCCCTGAGGAGCTCATGTATGTCAAGACCTTAGAGACTCTGATTCTCGACTTCAACCACTTAGCTGGCGAAATCCCGTCCGGTTTAAGCAACTGTACTAATCTGAACTGGATTTCTCTGTCGAATAACCGGTTAACCGGTCAGATTCCTAGCTGGATCGGCCGGTTAGAGAATCTGGCCATCCTCAAGCTCAGCAACAATTCATTCTACGGAAACATTCCCGCTGAGCTCGGCGATTGCAGAAGCTTAATCTGGCTTGATCTCAATACCAATTTCTTTAACGGAACGATTCCCGCGGAAATGTTTAAGCAGTCAGGGAAAATCGCTGCTAATTTTATCGCCGGTAAAAGGTACGTTTACATAAAAAATGACGGGATGAAGAAACAATGCCACGGAGCTGGTAATTTACTCGAATATCAAGGAATCAGACAGGAACAACTTAACCGTGTTTCGACGAGGAACCCTTGTAATTTCACCAGAGTCTATGGAGGTCACACTTCACCGACGTTTAACAACAACGGATCGATGATGTTTCTCGACATGTCTTATAACATGTTGTCTGGATACATACCGAAGGACATTGGTTCGATGCCGTATCTGTTTATTCTAAATTTGGGTCATAACTTTCTCTCTGGCTCCATACCAGATGAGGTCGGTGACCTGAAAGGGTTAAACATTCTTGATCTTTCAAGCAATAAGCTCGACGGGAAGATCCCTCCAGCAATGTCAGCGCTTACTATGTTGACCGAGATCGATTTGTCTAACAATTTGTTATCTGGTCCGATTCCTGAGATGGGTCAGTTCGAGACTTTTCCTCCGGCTAAATTCTTTAACAATTCTGGTCTCTGCGGTTATCCGCTTCCGCGGTGCACCGCCAACACGGACAGGATTTCTCACCATGGGAGATCTTGGGGCAGGGGACCGGCGTCTCTAGCCGGTAGTGTGGCGATGGGATTGTTGTTCTCTTTCGTGTGCATATTTGGACTGATCCTTGTTCGTAGAGAGATGAGGAAGAGACGGAGGAAGAAAGAGGCAACATTGCAGATTTATGCAGATGGAGATGGAAACTCTGGCGATAGAACCGCTAAAAACTCAAATTGGAAGCTGACGGGTGCGAAAGAAGCCTTGAGTATCAATCTTTCAGCTTTCGAGAAGCCATTGCGGAAACTCACGTTTGCAGATCTTCTGGAGGCCACAAACGGTTTCCAGAATGATAGTATGATTGGATCAGGTGGGTTCGGGGATGTTTACAAAGCAATTTTGAAGGATGGAAGTGCAGTGGCCATCAAGAAACTGATTCATGTTAGCGGTCAAGGCGACAGAGAGTTCACAGCGGAGATGGAAACTATCGGGAAGATCAAACACAGAAACCTCGTTCCACTTCTTGGTTACTGCAAAGTCGGAGAAGAGCGGCTTCTTGTGTATGAGTTTATGAAATACGGAAGTTTGGAAGATGTTCTGCACGACCCAAAGAAAGCTGGCGTAAAACTAAACTGGTCCACACGACGAAAAATTGCAATGGGATCAGCTAGGGGGCTTGCGTTTCTTCACCACAACTGCATTCCGCATATTATACACAGAGACATGAAATCAAGCAATGTGTTGCTGGACGAAAACTTGGAAGCTAGGGTTTCAGATTTTGGGATGGCGAGGTTGATGAGCGCCATGGATACACATTTAAGCGTCAGTACATTAGCTGGTACACCGGGTTACGTTCCCCCTGAGTATTACCAAAGTTTCAGGTGTTCAACAAAAGGGGACGTTTATAGTTACGGTGTTGTCTTACTGGAGCTACTCACGGGTAAACGGCCGACAGATTCACCGGATTTTGGAGATAATAACCTTGTTGGATGGGTGAAACAGCACGCTAAACTGCGGATTAGCGATGTGTTCGATCCGGAGCTTTTGAAGGAAGATCCAGCACTAGAGATGGAACTTTTACAGCATTTAAAAGTTGCGGTTTCATGTTTGGATGATCGGGCTTCGAGGAGGCCGACAATGATACAAGTGATGGCGATGTTTAAGGAGATACAAGCTGGGTCCGGGCTAGATCCACAGACTACGATCGGATCCGTAGAAGATGGAGGATTCAGTACAATAGAGATGGTTGATATGAGTATTAAAGAAGTTCCTGAAGGGAAATTGTGAAAGTTAGAAACAGAGCCGAAGCAGATTCTTTGAATATCAATCATCTAAGGGTCAGTCTAATTTTTCCTTCGGTCTTTTTTTTTTGTATATTGTGCTATAAAATAAATGTATGTATGTATGTTACTTATACTATCCGTTCTTTTCCTTGGGTCGAATTAGGGATGGAGAAGAGAAAAGGGTAATAACTTTATTAGGATATGTAAATACACAGTTTATGTTTTTAGGATTTTGTAATGTTTACAGTTGAAATAGTTCAATGAAACTTATATTTTTCTGACGACCATTAAATAGTCCTCCGACATCAGAGTAATTTTAATAAATGAAATGAATAATGATAAAGAATGCCATGTATGATTTTGTGCATTAAATTTAGAGCGATCATGTTCACGTAATTGCACGTGACCTATTATTTCATTATTTGTCGGAACTAATTGGGGGAATTCACGGTGGACGGCAACCGGAAAGTAACAATGTGGTAGACTCTTGTGAGTGACTATGAAAATGATAGGGTGACGAATCAGTATATATCTAAACTTTATTGCTAAAAAAAAAATCAGAGATTGATATATAACATGGAAAATTGGACCTTTGCCTGAAACTAAAACAAAGTGTCGGAATTTCATGTTTCTGTGACACTCTGAACCAACGTTACCACAACAAATCTGACTCAAGGAACGTGTGCCTCTCTCTCTCTCTAGTGCAAACTGCCTTAACTCTCGTTTTGAATACTAGCTACCTATAATACATAATTCTTCTTATAGACCATATATATATATGTATGTATCATGTGTTCCTAGGAGACATTAACATTCTGAAAATTACGATACGGATACGTCCATTCACTCACCATTCACGCACCAACATATAGGTCCTTCGCCCAAATAAGATTGATTGTAATTGCCATATTAATTAAGGACGCCTATGTTACATATGTTTATATGAGCCTCACACCAATGATTTTTCAAATATTAAAATCGCTTTTAATACTTCTTCAAATAACAATGTATGTATATATATATATATTGTGTCCACTGGTATATTTTCTTCTTCATTCGATTTACCAAAATTAATTAGTTTATAATATTTTTTTACAAATAGTTATTTTAACTTTTAGCTATAGTCATGTTGACAACATTATTATATTATCAATAAACGGCTTTAGGAGTAGAGTGCAAGAAAGCTTGGATTCACAATTATACGTTATTAGGGTTTTAAGTTTAAATGTGTTCCTTAGAACGCAGATGTAAAATGCTTAAAGGATGTTGATTAACAATTGAGATATTTAATATCCATGCTCTAAAAATCTAAAATCAAGATGACAGGAACCAAATTGAGAAATCCAGGTCTTAAACTGGACCAATAACTGGCACCATCAAGACTACTTAAAAAGCACAGTATCAAGCATCAACACATGGACGCATGAAGATCAAAGACCAATGCCAATGATGGTCAGATGGTGTCACCGAGGAACTCCCAATTCTATGATACAGAAATGGGAAGAGGATCAGCTAACAAGATTCATTCATAAGTAACACAGAACTTGACATCATGAACAAAAAGAATAGAAAAGAAGTTTGGTGCAGGAAAAAAGCCCCCAGAAAATGTGTGGATCCAAATAGCGATAGAAAAATGACAACAGCTTTGAAACAACAAATCCTCGTGAAGCACAACAATACATCCACGAAAGAGTTCAAGCTATAAATAAAAATACTATTCTTGTTATTTTGATCCAGCAGACCGGGGTCACAAAGGCGTGGCGAGTCCTAACGCATTAAATAGAAGAAGACAAGTCAGATAAGAGAGACGTACAGAATCCAAGTCTAACCATATATCTCAATAAAACATGATTCTGTAAGAGAGACGTAGCAATTTCTTTGTTCAAAAATCTGTCGAAGTTTTCATCTTTATTCCTAGTCGAAACATATTGAGTGACAATAAATCTTCAGGTTTAATTTTACACTGAAAACATGCCAAGTGCCCACTGATAAAGCAGAAAAAGATTCAACTCACCAAAAACCTAACCACAAAGGCAACAAATTTTGAGGAAAATATGCAGGAAAACGAGCAAAAAAGAGAGGAAAATGTACCCTGAGAAAGCCAGCTCCAACAAGAGGAATCCGCGGCGATGTTTGACCTGAGTCGAGCTGAAGCAACGACACTGTGAAGCGGAATCATCGTTTCAACGTTTCCCAAAGCCGAGAGAACCCTTTGAAATATGAAAAAAAAAATCACCTTGCATTGAGAAGGTCTTTTGATTAACACTACCACGCATTATCGAGCCAGTCTAGAACCGTGGATATTCACTAGATTTCATGGGTTTTAGAACGAGAAACAAGGATTTCATGGAAGCAAGGATAAAATATTTCTTGAAATAGTTGAAAAAAGAGTACAGACCTTGAAGCGCGAGGGACGGATTGGGACAGTGAAGCGAAAGGAGATGAAGTCGTTGTGGGTTTAAGATTGAGGGACTTTTGTGTTACGGTTTTGGATCTAGATACTAAGTTTCTGGAACCTGCCATTAACGCTGATCTGCAAAACGATGCCATCTCTGATTTTAAGATTCGCCGAAGAGAAAAGAGAAAATTTGGTTTGTCTTCGGGAGTGAGAGGAATGAACAAATCACTAAACCCTACAACCGAAACGGCAACGTTCCTAAATTTCGAAGAAGTAGCATAAATATGCCTCTGTTTTTTTAATTTAATCATCTACACCCCCTCATTAGTTCAAAAGCAGAAAAATAGTATTCTGATTTTTACCAATGAATTCAGAAACGTGTTCTGAGTTTGGTGGATATGGATTAAGAAAAGGGTAAAGGACTTGTTAACAATGTTAATTGAGATTTACAAAACAAAAACCAAATCCGGAAGTGCGTAGCACCACACTTTTTAGTCATGACCGATGGAAAAAGGGCAAGGTAGAAGATTTGCGACATATGATCCAAACAAATTAGATAAGCTAATTGGGGTTTAGGTTAGGTAGATATGTAGACAGAGTATTATTTTCGTTTAATATAAAAGATATGTAGACAAGGCAAATTGTTAATTTAAGTTAATTGGGGGTCTAAGTTGTGTAATGTCAAAATGACTGTACTCCACTGAAAATAGACTCAAAAATTGATACCTTGGTGTAAAATAAAAGAAAAGAAATTGAAATCCTTGCAGTCTAATTTTCATTTTCAGCTATTCCCTGCGGCGTTTACTCTGTTTGACTTTGACTGGAATATAGAGCAGGGCAAAACTGAAACCAAAACTCTCTGAAGGAATTGTAATACGAACGTCAAAGATAACCAAGAGATTGTTTTTTATGGCTGAAGAGGCGATACTAGGGTTTCTGCAGAACAATCAACAGATCACTGATTCTGGTCAATTTTCTGTCGAGCACAACCTTGACCACAATGAAGTTGTCAATGTTATCAAAAGCCTCCATGGTTTTCGGTACATCGATGTTCAGGTACTCGTGCTTCACTGTCTGACCGGTGTATTTCTATTCTTAATCCTTGTATCCTTCTCCATGAGTGTAAAATCTCTCTAGTAGACTTAATCTCTGGTTAAATTTGATATGCGGATGAAGGATATAATCGATAGGGTTTTGACTAGGGGCCCAGCGTGTTTGCTAAGATTTGGTTTTCGTTTTTCATCAATTCCACTGAAGATTCACATTCACAATTACGATGATCTGGGTTTACACATTTCCCACGAGTTGACTATTTCGACAGGACATTAAAAGAGAGACATGGGTTTTGACTGAAGAGGGGAAGAAATATGCTGCAGAAGGATCACCAGAGGTACAACTTTTCTTAGCTGTCCCAGAAGAAGGTAGCATATCAAAAGATGAGCTCCAGGTGATTACGAAGGATATATATATGTATTGTGGGATTTGTTAGTCATGCTAAAATAGCAGCCCTAAAATTCTTGCTATTCAGAAAAAGCTAGCCCCTACTGTCTTCAAGATTGGCTGTTCACAAGCTGGCAAAAACAAGTGGGTGGAAATGGGAAAGCAAGTCTCGAGAAAGGTAATTCCAAACTTTTCTGAAATGGTTTAGTTTATGTCTATCTGCAATGGGGTTCAACGTTTTTGCTTGTTATTCCCTTTTATTTCCGTTTGTTGTCTCTTTTTTTCCAACGTTTTGTACCGTGTTTTAATCAATTAAGCCTATGTTATACGCAATTACTTTTGGTTTATTTTGTCTGCTTGAATAGCTCTGAACCATTTTTTTGTAGGTTCAACATGTCGAAGATAAAGTGCAAGGGCTGCTGTTACAAATACAAGAAGGGAAGGTTTGTGCCATGTTATTTAATTAGAGAGTTCTATGTTGGATTCGCCTTCATAATTCATATCGATTTAAGTGTCCCTTTCTACCCTTCAGGAAATTGACAAAGATGGTATCAGTTCTCTCAAAGCCAGAAAACTCATAGCGCCACAGTAATTGATCCCACTTTTTCTTGTGTGTTTTGTTCCTTTTGTCAGACATTATTAGTATCTTATATCCTTTCTACTTCTCAGGATATGGAAGGGGTATTCCGTAAAGAAAGGTCCTAATTATGCTCCTGAGAGAAAGAAGGTGGCCACCGATTTGACTCGAGAAAATCTACAAAAGTTCGTCCTATTCCCTGCCTTTTTCAGCTTTCTAATGGTATTATAGTTAGAAAATTTGCAATAGATTGGTACTTATTGCAGCTGGAAAGAGTTAGAGTTTAAGGAGTATAACTTCAATGCTAAAGGAGCGCCTCTTGAGGCTGGGCATCTTCACGCCCTTCTCAAGGTATGCTTAGTGTTTCCCTTTAGTGTACGCTTTGTGTTTGGTATAGATCAAGTGTATATTAGTGGTTATATTTTCTACTGATTTGGGGTAACCTTGTTTTTAACAAACTTAAGCTTTTCTGTTTTCTTGTGTCTCAGGTGCGGAAGCAGTTTAAAGACATATTTGTTCAGATGGGGTGAGAGAGACTTATGAGTCATGACATATATTGTAGTTTCTCCATTTTCTGTCGCTGGTCAAAATTAATGGTGAGCCTTATGTGATCATAGGTTTGAGGAGATGCCAACAAACAACTTTGTGGAAAGCAGGTACGATTCTTAGGGATATCTTATTAGACACTTGTCTTGCTATTCGTGGTTGATCTTAACCTGTTTCCTATACAATGTAGCTTCTGGAATTTTGATGCTTTGTTCCAGCCTCAGCAGCACCCTGCTCGTGATTCTCACGACACCTTCTTTCTAAAAGGTTCAAATATTGAGTACTTAGTCACTGATTTTTTTTTGGACAGCTCTTTCTCAGTTGCTTGATGACATCTCAATGACTATCTAACTCTTAATTTAAGGTATAAATCTTTGAATGTAGCTCCTTCTACTACAAGGATACTTCCAGAAGATTATGTTGAGAGGGTGAAACGTGTTCATGAGTGTGGTGGATATGGATCAAGAGGGTAAATGAAATGTATCGAGGCTTGTTACATCATAGTAGCTATGACAAACTTGTAATCGCTCTGACAATGCCTTTTGCATATAAGGTATAATTATGATTGGAAAAGAGAAGAAGCAAACAAGAATCTTCTCCGGACTCACACAACTGCTGTCTCTTCTAGGATGCTTTATGCAGTAGCACAGGTCTGACTAGACTTTAGCCTAGCGTTTAAATCTTACTAGATTTTGATCTGTCTGTAGAAAGTTTGTTTCCAAATTTCAGTAGCATAACTAGATTTTGATATGTCTGTAGAAACATTTTGTCCCCAAGAAGTACTTTTCAATTGACCGTGTGTTCAGAAACGAGGCTGTTGATCGGACCCATCTGGCAGAGTTCCATCAAATTGAAGGTACAGTACCGATGGGTAGATGTTGTCACAGTTGGGAAATATTTCGAAGCTCTGTCAAAAGTTGAAATAGCATTTTTGGTTCGCTTAAATGAAATCGATATTTTGATCAGGTTTAATATGTGACCGCGGCCTTACGCTGGGAGACCTGATTGGCGTATTAAATGACTTTTTCTCACGCTTAGGTAAACTCATCCTTAATTCATCAGTTTGACTGTTAATTTTGGTTCTATAACTCTCAGGAGAGAGTTGAATTCTTATGCGATTATGTTTTTGTATAGGGATGTCGAAGCTGCGGTTCAAGCCAGCATACAACCCTTACACAGAGCCAAGCATGGAGATTTTCAGGTAATCGATAAGAAGAAAAAAAGTGCATAAAACAGAGAGACAAAATGTAACCATGTCTGGGCTTGGATTTCAGTTACCATGAAGGTTTAGGGAAGTGGGTGGAGATTGGAAACTCTGGAATGTTCAGACCCGAAATGCTTCTACCGATGGGTCTTCCTGAGGATGTCCGAGTCATAGCTTGGGGTCTTTCTCTTGAAAGGTTATGATTTTTGAAAATTTCCCCACAACATCTCAGCTTCATTTCTTATTCTTTCTTGAATTTTGTTGTTTGTTTGTTTGTTCATAAACCAGACCAACAATGATATTATACGGCATCGACAACATCCGAGATTTGTTTGGACACAAGGTAACCTATTTTTCCCTTTTAATAAATCTTTGTATGAAATTTCCCTTGTTTCTGTTGAGACATATCCGCTTTTTCTTCTTTGTCTGCAGGTTGATCTCGATCTCATTAAACGGAATCCTATCTGCCGAATCGGAATTTGAGTCGTCTTATTTGTTAGTATTTTCAATTCTACCTCATTGGTTATTTCGCATTTTTTATATTAATTGTGTCAACACTCATTGGAATCTATCTTTTTAATCTTTTTTCTTATTGTTATTGATGATAAGTTTATGCTTAGTTGTGGCATGATGTTAAGACCGTGCCACACAGTTGACGTCTACAAAGATCTGCAACTCGATTCCTTTAATTTGGGCCAGCAGTTGATGATTTTCCAATTTGACTTAGTAGGCCTAAAATGAAGGCCCATTTGTTAATATAATAAAGATTTGACGAGGGGTAAAAGTGTAATTATAAAGATGAGAATCTCAGTTTTCTTTTGTCGAAAATGCTCACATGATGCGGCGGGGTCTCTATCCACTAACCAAATTACGTCACCTCATTTATAAATTGAGACTACGTCTTCTTAACATCTCAAATCACAAGTTAAGAATCCCTTCTCAAAAAGAAAAATGTCTGCAGAAGCTGAGTACAGGTGCTTTGTCGGCGGCCTTGCTTGGGCCACCGGTGATCACGACCTTGAAAGGGCCTTCTCACAGTTCGGCGAAGTTATTGATTATAAGGTCCGTTATACGGGAAATATTACTCCCGGATCCCGGATTCAGTCGAGCCGATTCCGATGATTCTCATCCTCGACAGATCTGTGTTTCTTTGTTACTTGATTCGATTACTGTTACTATGTTCTCTCCTTCTTTGTTACTGTTACTTTATTTGTCCCATCGGTACGTTAATCTTCCTGCTTTTATGAGCTGGAATGTTTTTGTCCTATATTGATTCTTTACTGATTTATGAATCGACTAATTTGTTATCGACAGATCATTAACGATCGCGAGACTGGAAGATCAAGGGGATTCGGATTCGTCACCTTTAAAGACGAGAAATCCATGAGGGATGCCATCGAGGAGATGAACGGAAAAGAGCTCGATGGCCGTAACATCACCGTGAACGAGGCCCAGTCTAGAGGAAGCGGCGGTGGTGGAGGACGTGGTGGTGGTAGTTACCGCAGAGGAGGCGGTGGTGGATACGGTGGAGGCGGGGATGGATACGAAAGACGCAGCGGAGGTTACGGAGGCGGTGGCCGTGGTGGATACGGTGGCGGTGGCCGTGGTGGATACGGTGGCGGTGGCCGTGGTGGATACGGTGGCGGTGGCCGTGGTGGATACGGTGGCGGTGGACGCCGTGATGGAGGTGGCTACGGAGGAGGTGATGGGGCTTATGGAGGAAGCGGTGGTGGTGGATGGTAATCGAAGTAATGGCGGTTTAGTGGTTGTTTGGTTTTAAGATTTGGTGGTGTCTCCGTTCTGACTATTTTTGGTTTACTTTTTTTGATAGTGTGAAATCTGCTTTTGCCTGAAACGAAATGTTCAATTATCCTTTTAGTTCAATGAATGAATTATATTGATGTTTGGTTTTTCATACAAAAGTATATATTTGATTTAACTAATAGCAAAACCATGGCATTGAATTTATCTTCTTAGTGATTGCTCGCATAATCTCAATTTTTACAATTTATTTTTATTGTAATAAATTGAAGAGATCAAATTATACACAAATGTTTAAGGGCTTTATTTACTTAATTCGCGAGCTTTGCCTTTTTATTTTATGGGTACATGCAAATTCTATGAAAGTACGGTAAATAACTAAAAAAAGGAA
The DNA here is from genome assembly GCA_018901935.1 of Pugionium cornutum. Lineage (NCBI taxonomy): Eukaryota > Viridiplantae > Streptophyta > Magnoliopsida > Brassicales > Brassicaceae > Pugionium > Pugionium cornutum. Next base: position 41,407,842 of record CM032164.1, read on the forward strand.
ATCGAAAGTTTTGGTTGATTTCGTGGTGACAGGCGTTGCTAAAGGGGAAGGAGAAAGAGTTTGAAAAGAAATAGTTTATTTACCATACAATTAGTTTTTGTTTGGGTCGAATGTTGGCTTTTGTTAGCCCTCCAAACTTGGATTATGGGTTATTGTATTCGAAACATATCACATATTTCGGTCGCCGAAGGAAAAAGCTGCGTCGCAAAAACAAATAAACAAATAAAGCCGCCAATGCCACCAACCACAAAAATAGAACACAAATTTTGACAAAAAAATAAGTAGACAGATAGGGGTATCACTGTCATTTCGAAATCCTCTGTCCTCATAAAAAGCAACGGGTTGGTATAAATTGCGAATATTTGGGATCAAATGTCTCTTCATCTCTGAATCAGTCCATTCGGTTGTTACGCGCTCCGTCTCTCCGGCAAAATCAAGCCCCCAAGAGAATGGCGAATAAGAGCAAAATCTTGTTCATCGGAGGTACAGGTTACATCGGGAAATTCATAGTGGAAGCGAGCGCGAGATCTGGCCATCCAACCCTAGTTCTCGTTAGAAATTCGACGCTCACTAGCCCGTCACGATCTCACACTATCGAGAATTTCAAGAGCCTCGGCGTTCAGTTTCTCCTCGTTAGTATTTCTAGCGATCTTTTCTTCGTTACTTTATGTTTGTCTGGAAGTTTTCTTTATATAAAGATCGCCATTTAGGGCTTCATATAGGGAAACATAAATGTGTATATATGAGCTAGAAGAGAAACATAATTTTGGTATTTGTACTAAATATGGATAGGGAGATCTTGACGATCATACGAGCCTCGTGAATTCGATAAAGCAAGCCGATGTGGTAGTCTCTACGGTTGGACACTCGCTCTTGGGACTTCAGTACAAGATCATCGCTGCCATTAAAGAAGCTGGTAATGTTAAGGTAAAATAGTATATATCTCTCTCTCTCTCTCTCATGTAGACAATGGAATTTTACTTCTGGTCTCTTCTGTGATACTCGTTAATTATTTATATCAATGAACTTGGAAATTGTGTGCAAAGTTTTGTAGACTCTGATATTGTTCCCACTAATACATTGCATGAGTATTGTACGTAAACTGTGTGCCTCCAACTGATGCACCATCTTCACATCTGTCTTAATTACCAGAGATTCTTTCCTTCAGAGTTTGGAAATGACGTAGACCGTGTTCACTGTGTCGAACCCGCCAAATCAGCCTATGCTACAAAGGCAAAAATCCGCAGAACAATTGAGGCCGAAGGGATTCCTTACACTTATGTCTCATGCAACTTTTTTGCTGGCTATTTCCTCCCAACTTTAGCACAGCCCGGGGCTACTTCTGCTCCACGGGAGAAAGTCATTATTTTAGGTGATGGAAACCCCAAAGGTAAGAGAGCACTTGGCATTTCTTTAATGCATATCCAGAAACAAAATTTCTAAGGAATAGCAGAGTGAGATGATCACAAGTTATGTTTGGTTGACACCAACCAAGGTTAAGAGGAAAGGTGTTTGTTAGAATCCAATAACATGCATCGAAGCATGCTTTTCTATTGTCTGAAATTTCTGCAGTTTATTGTCAAGTTACTCTCTCATCTAGTTCTTGTTTTCTGATTTTTTGCTGATATTTTGCAGCTGTGTTTAACAACGAAGAGGACATCGGCAGTTACACAATCAAGGCCATAGATGATCCAAGAACCTTGAACAAGATCTTATACATTAGGCCACCGATGAACACCTACTCGTTCAACGATCTTGTCTCGCTTTGGGAAAAAAAGATAGGAAAAACACTCGAAAGAATCTACGTTCCAGAAGAACAACTCCTGAACCAGATCATAGGTTTCGATCCGAAACCTTTTCTTCTTCTTCTTCTTGTTCCAAAACTTAGGTTATCGTTGTCCACGGTTTAGTGTGTTTGTTGTTGTTGCAGAAGCTTCACCTCCGCTAAACGTGATGCTATCACTTTGTCACTGCGTTTTCGTGAAAGGAGGACACACAAGCTTCGAAATCGAACCCTCTTTTGGAGTAGAGGCTTCTGAGCTATACACTGATGTTAAATACACTAGTGTTGATGAAATCCTCAACCACTACGTCTAAAGCTTAGTAGTTTGACAAAAGTCAATAGTAGTTTAACAAAGGTATCAAAATCCTTTTATCGTTCTAAATAATTTGTAATCTTATATTTTCAAAGATTTGTCTCTGGTATGGTAAATAATCCAACCGGACTGGTGTTTTATGGACCAATATTAATTTACGGCTATAGCAACAGTTTAATTATTGTTACAGAACAATTCCTTGTATAAATTGTGTGGTTGAAACCCGGAATGATTGGAATTAGTGTATTTGTCGGCATGGGAAGGATGTTGTGGGTAATACTGAACATCACCCGAATCCACATCGTCAAGCGAGTTTTGTCCAATGGGGTATCAGACAGCCCAATGGGTATCAGACAGCAGCCCAATGGGTATCAGACAGCAGCCCAATGGGTATCAGACAGCAGCCCAATGGGTATCAGACAGCAGCCCAATGGGTATCAGACAGCAGCCCAATGGGTATCAGACAGCAGCCCAATGGGTATCAGACAGCAGCCCAATGAGATATCACACAGCAGCCCAATGGGTATCAGACAGCAGCCCAATGAGATATCACACAGCAGCCCAATGGGTATCAGACAGCAGCCCAATGGGATATCACACAGCGGCCCAATGGGTATCACACAGCGGCCCAAAGGGTTATCAGCACACAGCAGCCCAAGCCCAATGGGATATCACACAGCAGCCCAATGGGTATCACACAGCAGCCCAATCACACAGCCCCAATGGGTATCACACAGCGCCCAATGGGTATCAGTCACACAGCCCCAATGGGTATCAGACAGCAGGCCAATGGGCTATCATGGCTATCAGTCAACAATGCGGCCCAATGGGGTACCAGACAGCAGCCCAATGAAATATCAGAGAGCAGCCCAATCGACTATCAGACAGCAGCCCAATAGGGTATCAGACAGCAGCCCAATAAGGTATCAGACAGCAGCCCAATGGAATATCAGACAACAGCCCAATGGGCTATCAGTCAACAGCGTAGCCCAATGGGGTATCAGAGAGCAGCCCAATCGACTATCAGACAACAGCCCAATGGGCTATCAGTCCACAGCGCAGCCCAATGGGGTATCACACAGCAGCCCAATGGGGTATCACACAGCGGCCCAATGGAATATCAGACAGCGGCCCAATGGAATATCAGACAGCGGCCCAATCGACTATGAGTCAACAGCCCAATCGGCTATTAGTCAACAGCCCAATGGGCTATCAGACAACAGGCCAATGGGCTATCAGACAACAGTTTAATAGGCTATCAGTCAACAATGCGGCCCAATGGGGTACCAGACAGCAGCCCAATGAAATATCAGAGAGCAGCCCAATCGACTATCAGACAGCAGCCCAATAGGGTATCAGACAGCAGCCCAATAAGGTATCAGACAGCAGCCCAATGGAATATCAGACAACAGCCCAATGGGCTATCAGTCAAGCAATGGGGTATCAGAGAGCAGCCCAATCGACTATCAGACAACAGCCCAATGGGCTATCAGTCAACAGCGCAGCCCAATCAGCAGCCCCAATCAGACTATCAGACAACAGCCAACAAATGGGCTATCAGTCAACAGCAGCCCAATGGGGTATCAGAGAGCAGCCCAATCGACTATCAGACAACAGCCCAATGGGCTATCAGTCAACAGCGCAGCCCAATGGAGTATCAGACGTCAGCCCAATGGAATATCAGATAACAGCCCAATCGGCTATCAGACAACAACCTAATGGGCTATCAGACAACAACCTAATGGGCTATCAGTCAACAACCTAATGGGCTATCAGTCAACAACCTAATGGGCTATCAGTCAACAGCGCAATGGGCTATCAGACAGCCCAATACTTACGGACTCAGAACCCAATTTTTTCTTTGTTTTAGTAGTTTTAAGTAAAGCAAATATTGTTGCTATTTACAACAAACGATGGATATTCTCTGTGGGAATACAAAAAGGTCTTGGTTTCTCTGAAGACCAACAACTATTATTTTCGTAGATAATATGTTATATTTGGAAAGCGATAAACATGAAGGAATGTTTCAATAGGAAACATGTCTCCATCCGAGACTCACTTAATATTAGAAACGGAAAGCTTGTGAAAATAGTAAACCAACGAAAAAAAAAGAGAAGAGGAAGAAGAAGACTTACCTCATTAAGAAACAGACCCACCTTCCCAAGTAACCTTCCATATCTAAATATGGCGCAATTTGAAAAAGAAAAAAAGACAAAGGGGATGCAACAAAGCAAATCATATTTACAGAGGAAGACGTGCGGTACTATTGCATATTTGCAATTCATATATAAGCTAAAACGAACAATTTTCCTGCGAGCGAAAACGAAGCTAATTTTCCATCCTGTTTTCTTCCCCTAAGTTCATCCTTGTCGTTGCATAGTTTTTTTTTTTAAATAGCAAAAATAGTCCGAAATAATTTTCTAAACAATTTCCTTTTTTTTGGGCAAAGACAAAAGTGGGTAATGGTTACGAAACCGGTCATCAATCTGCACGTGAGCCGCTGCTGCTCCGTCCACCATATTTCTGCCACGCAAACCAACGGTAATTGTCGATTGGTATATATAACAGTATTACCAAGATAACACTTTTCGGAATTGGCCTAATTAATCTCAAAATCAATCTACTGATATTGACGTGGATTACCAGTTGCAAAATGTAATGGATGATATAAAAATAGATTAAAAAAGCATAAGCTTGTTAATCAAAACCGCAATTATTTAAAAGTTTTTACCTGTTTGCCGAAACTGAAAGGAATGTACTTGTACTTAATCATGTGGGAGATCTGGCGTCTCATGGTGAGAACAAAGAGAACGATCCAATAGCATAGCAGAATTGGCCAGAACACAGGAACGTCAAATACCGAGAAGAACGTCATCACAAACGCAATGCAGAAAGCCTTTGTCATGGAGTACCTAAGATCAAATTCCAAGTAATTAACCAAACACCAATCTTATGTTTTGAAACTACCTGTTAGAATCCAACAAGTATTGAGACGCATTAAAAAAAAATATGACACGGCATTACCAGAACTTAAACTCCGGGAGACGGCGAATAAAAGGCTTGAACTCATCAGAACCTCTAGTAGGAAGAGAAGGACCATCAGATACCCCACCAGCCTCAGGATCAACAAGAGGGGACAAGAACCCAATAAGTAGATTCAAAAGGTAGATTCCAAGACCGTAGGCGATGATGTAGAATCCCTGAATATAGTAAACCCTCAGACAGTAGATAAGCGCAACAACAAGAGTTCCAATCCACCTGTAAGTTGCATGAGGTGTGGTCTTGTCTAGATAATGTTGGTAAATCCTCCATGCCTCATGTGCCCGCTGTTGAACAGGCGTGGCCACGGAACCAGTATCACTTCCGCTTCCGTCCATTTAATGTGAGCCTTGAAACCTGGAGGATAAACAGAACTGTTGGGTGTTCAATTTCACACAAACTCAGATCAACAAGTAGTTCAATTGTTTCTCATTTTTATAATAGGGCTAAGCACAAGGCAATCACATCATTTCAGTTGTTTCCTAGCTTTAATAGTATATGCACCTCATCTACACAATATCACTTCCATGTTTCTTTTCCGAAATGAATATTAAAATCTGCACAAAAAAGTCTAGAAAAAAGCAACTGCCGCTCTCTTAGCTAATCGATCTCCAGTAAACTCCATCGTCAATTTCCTCATCAAACAAAATGATTCCAACAAATAGAAGAGGAAGGAAAAAAGCAGCTCAACATTAGATCTGAATACTCAATCGGCGGAGCTTACGCGATCCAACAATACACTAAAATTTTCAGACCCTAAAGAATCAATCAAAACTGGGGGAAAGAATCTAAGATTATTAATAGTAAACATCGGAGGCAACAAAAGATTGAAAGCACTTACGGAAGTTGAGTTACGAAAAGCTGCTTATCCAAATGGAGCGATAAACGAGCAGATCTGACGAAAGACCCAACACCAAATGAAGGAGAAGAATTTAATCGGCGTTTTACTTTCCTTTCTTTATTTCTTTTTAATTGTTTTCTCGTAGGTTTATTTATTTACGAAATAATACGCCAATCAAAGTGTTTATATCTGTGTGGACCTCAACCTTTTGTTAATATCAATTAAACCCCAAATGTTTTTGAAAATACAATTTAACCCATTCCTCAAGAAATTAAACTACGACACTTGTTGATTAGTTGATGTAGGTGTAATAAACTTCTTTCAATTTGTAAATAGATTTAAAACAAAAATTTATCAAAAAGTAAAAGAATTTAACAAAGCACAAAAATAAACCATGAAAGATTTATGTGAAAAATATAGAAAAGAATCTTTTTTTAAAAAAACACCTATACATTTTTGAGTAATAACTTAAAATAATATATTTTTCAATTTATTTTTTAAATCTAACACATTAAAAATAAAAATTTTAAAATAACATAAATTATTATGTGAAAATAAATATTTATTTCAAATAAATTATATATAAAATTAAAACATTATGTTTGGTTTCATTTTTTCTAATTGATGATTTAATTTTTTTTGTTAAGATAAAATTTTTAATTATTTTATTATTAAATTTGTGTTATTTTTATAAATTTAGAAAATTAATGTTATATTTACAACAAATAATGTTAATTTACATAATTTTCCTGATTATCAAATAATTTGTATTTTAATATGCTATCAATAATTTTTATTTTAAAATATTATCAGTAATTTTTATTCGAAAATGGTATCAGTAATTTTTACTATAAAATATTATCTCCAAAATGTTATTCATAGTTAACATTTATCAGTACTTTTTATTCCAAAATATTATCCATTGTTTTTCTCTAAAATATCACTAGTTTGTCTTATTAAAGAAATATACAAAATTAAAATTCAACTTCAACCTTTAAAATCATAGATTTCAAATTCTTAAACAATGCCTAAATATTTAAATTATATATTTTTTAAAGATCTTTTGTTTTTTGAAAAAAAATATTTTTAGGTTTAGATATATCAGAATATTTCTCAAAAATGAATCCTAAGTGATTTAACAATATATAGAATAATCTTACAATGAATTCTAATAATGAAGAATTACGGCAAATGTCAATAGATCATTCAATGCTGCCCATTTCCCCTAGTGTTGAACTAAAAAATGTAAAGACAAACAGCTTGATGCACAACCAAACCGCAAGGTCCACTACGACAAAGTCGTGAAAATGGATGGTTCAGAAAGGTATAATGTATGACTAAAAACATTTAGAATTCTAAATTCGTTATAAATAGCCACATTTCTGAAAAACGGGAGTAAAACATAAAAACAGGATTGTAACCAGTTTTGGAAGAACGAACAAAGAGGTAAGAAAAATAAAACAAGCCCAAGCCTAATAAAGAACGAAACATCTTAGGTGTTGGTGGCACGAGTGTAGATCTGCTGGCTCGAGTGAGCAGCAACCATCCTGATCAAACCTTTCGCCATCAGCTCCCTAATGGCCCTCCTTGCTAGAGACCCGTTTATCTGTAGTTTCCAACAATATCGAATATTTGTTGGTTTAGAAACACAAACTCAAACAAGGAGAAACAGAGTTCTAGGCATGAATTAACTAACACAGGGATTCCCACATCAAACATATTCTGTTTCCGTAAATTTGCTGGAAACGAAAGGTTTATCTAGACATCATACTAAGAATATAAAGTAGACATCATACTAAGTATATAAAGTAGACATCATACTAAGTATATAAAGAAGACATCAGTACAAAACATACCCTCATACGGTCAGAGAGAATGGAAGGGGTGATGAGCTTGAACTTGGGAGCTTCAGTGAGAAGCTTGTCATAAGTAGCCTGATCAAATAACACCATGTTGTTCACCTTTTCCTTTTGCTTTCCCTTGCTCCACTTCTGTTTTCGTTTCAAAACCATAAAATTCAGAATAACAACAAGTAGGCACATTCAAAACAAATAATTAGCAGTTCACTGCAATAGATCTAACAGGTCCTACGCTCTCGTGAGAATCGATCAGTTCGTATGGGAACATGAGTCAATTGTGAAAACGAACCTTCTTCTTTTGCTTTCCACCTCCGGATTTTGCCGGCTTTGATGAAGGCGGCGGAACCTTGTCCTTCTTCGGCGCCTGTAACAATAAACGAAAGTAATGATTCAGAATAAACACAGAGATGATTACAAAGAGCGAAAGTTGAAACAGAGAGAGATACCATGTTCACTTGGACGGAGACGGAAGAGCGAACGGCGAATAGAGATGAGGAGGAATTAGGGTATGCTCTTATAATCTTTAGCCTAATTTATATGGGCCGCTATATTAAAATACCCAGTTTTAATAACAAAATCTTTCGGCTCAACTCGGAGCCCATATAAGTTTTGGGCATTTCGTGTTAAGTTTTTGTTATCTTTTTTTGTTTTATTGAATTTCTGACTTCTTTTTGTAGAAAAACTACAATTCAAACCCATCTTCATCTTCGCACCCCTTTCAATCCTAGGACAACAAATTGAAAATTTTACATATATAAGTTTTGATAAAGTGCATCTTATAGAAGTAGTATGCTAAGATTCTTTAATTTTAAAAAGCTATACGGAAAGCCTATCTTGGCTCGACACTTTTCTTTAGGGGCCAGAGGTAAATTCCCTATTGAAAATCTTCCTGTAAAAAAGAAAGGCTTCTTCTGGACCAAATCAAGCAAAATATGAACTTGTAAACCTTTTCTATCTCTCTACATAATTAAGATTTAAACCAGTGAATTACAATTAGGAAACGAATTGTCATTGTTGTTTCAGATTTCGCGTTGCATAGAAATCAACACACGTGGACATGGTATCATTCAGTGAAAAACAGGCCATTTTGCTGTCACATGATTTCTAGATTTTCACACATGTATAGTTTCAAAGTTTAGAATACAAGGTTGGGGATAGAAACATCATTAGTCTAATGGATTTTTCTGGTTGTGCATAGATCAGAATTGGATTCAGTATGCAAGCCATTGGGTACCGTTTGTATTATATCTACAAGCTTGACCTCAATCAAAGTTATTTCTGTAAATATTCAAAGTTACATAACTTGTACTGACAATCATGGGCTGCATTGGAACATGCTCGAATTTCTGGTTGTTTTTTATTAGTTTAAAAAAAAATAAGAAATCTGTTTTTTGGCATGAAAAATGTATAAAATGTTGTTGCTAGTTCATAAGATTGAGTTAATTTTACGGTCAAACAGTGAACTGAACCGAGTTTGGGAGTTTTAAAGCCAATCCAATGGACGAGTTTGCTTATTCCTCATCTCTGTTTAAAACCTAACCGTGCTTCATGTCTCCCCGTTTCCGTCAGTTTACCTCATAAAATGTTGGCTCAATCGCACTTCTTCTGCAAATCCTTCGATCTGATTCCGCCACCGTCACCGGTGTTGCGGTCTGCGACTTGCTCTCTTCATCTGTCTTCTTCTTCTAAAAGCAATCGGTTCTCAAGCGCTGTTCCTGTTTCCCGCCGCCGGATCTCTCTTACAATGGCTTCGAACTTGAAACGTCCTGACTTAAGCGAAGAATTTCCGAGCGAAACCGAGCTGGACCGATTCGCCTCTGTGGGAAATGCTCTGGCTGACGCTTCCGGCGAGGTTATCAGAAAGTATTTCCGAAAGAAGTTCGACATTATCGATAAAAATGATATGAGTAAGTCTCGGTTGGTTGGTCCCCTAGACCCTTGGTCTATGCCCATCTTAGTGACCTGAAAGATTTATGTGGTAATCGAGTAAGATAAGGCGTGATTGGTGATTGAGCACCAAGTGTTAGGGTACTTTTATCTCTACTTCTGGTCCCGTGAATAACTGAGAGTTAAATCGAAATTTGATTACCAAGCAAAAATCTGGCCTAAATGCTTTTAACTATCCTTGTCGGTTAAAGCATTTAGACCCTCTCGCTGTCTGGCTTTCTGAGAATCTGATTTGGTTTACCTGTAGGCCCTGTTACAATCGCTGATCAAATGGCTGAAGAGGCAATGGTATCAATTATATTCCAGAATTTCCCTTCTCATGCCATGTGAGTTTCCCTTGGATTTTTGTTCTTGAAAAAATAATCTTTTATATGATATAAACAATATGCTCATGCTTTAACTATGCTCTGCTAAACCACAGTTTCCTTCAAAATAAAGACACATTGATTATTATCTGTCTTTAGGCATCATTAGAGCCTTAGAGGAATAGATTAGAACATGGACCAGTTCATGTATTCACCTTTATTCACATGTATTCACCTTTATTCACATCGTAAAAAGCTGAATCTGTAGATATGGTGAGGAGAAGGGTTGGAGATGCAAAGAGGAATCTACAGACTATGTTTGGGTTTTGGACCCAATCGATGGAACGAAGAGCTTTATCACAGGTGCAGTCATTGTTTCTGATATTTTGTCATTTTTATTGTCTTATCGAGAATTTGAGGATTTATAGTGGTATCAATCGCTTCGTCTCAGGGAAACCTGTGTTTGGTACGTTGATAGCTCTGCTCTACAAAGGTAAACCGGTAAGACACCAAACTATCTTTTTCTGCAAGCTTCCCATGTTTGTGGTATGCATTATAAGCCCATTTAATGGCCAGATCGGGAATTCATATTGCGTAGGATATAGTCTGTAAGAGGAGGTTAAGTATGCTAAGTTTTCTGACTGTGTTTAGGAACTTTTATGATTCTAAGGAATTGCATATGGTTTACTAACTTACGTTGTTTTCTATTTCAGGTTCTAGGCCTAATTGATCAACCTATTCTAAAAGAAAGATGGATAGGAATGTGTGGAAGAAGAACTACATTAAATGGGGAGGATATCTCAACGCGATCTTGCCCAAAATTATCACAAGCCTATTTGTAAGTTTGCGTCCACTGAGCCATATATTGTTACTTCTGTAGTCAGATTTTCAAGGAAATAGCCTAAAAGTGAAATATGCCTCATCTTTCAAGTACCATCCCATCTCCATACTCTTAGATCTCACTCCTTTCTCTTTTCATATTTTGACTGTCCAGATACACCACTAGCCCACATCTTTTCAGTGGGGAGTCAGAAAAGGCATATGATCGAGTTAGAGACAAGGTACTTATCTGTTTTTCTAATATTTGCATACGAGGAATTTACTTAAATTGGGATGGTTTCTCGGTCAGAGCATAGTGCCACCAGATGTGACCTCCCTTAGGAGAATTTCAAGTGCCACAGAATAACACATCTTACAATAACCAGTATCGCTGGGTTTCTTTTCAGTTGATTTTCATATGGGTTCTCTGAAACATTTTTCTTTTTTGTTCTTTTGTTTTCAAATTTAAAATTTGGTCACAAGTGAATGGCATTTTTCCTTCTGACTTGTTAAATTTTGTTGTCGCAGGTGAAGATGCCATTGTATGGATGTGATTGTTATGCTTATGCCCTCCTCGCTTCTGGATTTGTTGATCTGGTTATTGAATCTGGTCTGAAGGTAAAATAGCTCTTTCAGAGTGAGATCACTAAAATTTCTTGTCAACCAATCTTCAACTGGTACTGTCCGTTCATACCATACTAATTGAAGTAAATGTTATTCGTCACCAGCCGTATGATTTCCTTGCTCTGGTCCCTGTAATAGAAGGCGCTGGAGGTATCATAACTGATTGGAACGGTAACCCACCTCTGTGGGAGGCTTCATCTAGTGCAGTTGCTACAAGTATGTTCAACATTCCAAAAAAACTGTTTCTTGCTCTTAATCACAAATTCATTGAAGCAAAAGATCACAGCTCCCATGAGTGTCGAACTATTAAACATCGCCATCTACTTTTTCATTTGTTGCAGCCTTTAATGTAGTTGCAGCAGGAGATTCAGACATTCATCAGCAAGCTTTGGAATCACTTGAGTGGCAGTGAGAAGCTTGTGCTGTTATGTTGACTCACCTTCTTATTTTTCATAATTTTCTTACTTCGTCATTAGGAATCACTTCGTTCATATTTGCTTCTTTGATAAAGAATAAAAGAACTGATAGTGAGGTTATGATTCTGGTTAGAGTTTTATTTTTTCTTGAAATAGGGAACGAGAGTTATTTTATTTTTGGCTATGTTAAAGTTATCAAGATAACAGAATTAGCAGTTTGCTAAAAATAGATCATTGAATTTCATCAATGCTCATATGCTCCACCAAATTATAGCATACTCCAAAGCTGGCCACACGTATAACTCACTATTTCTCTCTTTCATGACCGTTTTTCTCCTTCTTTTCTTCAACCACTAGCAATCCAACAAACTCCATCATTCCTTCTTATCTTTGTTCTTCCTCATCAATCTCTTTCTCTCTCTCCTTCCCACCCAGGAAGGATGGAGACAAGAAAGAAACCAAATATATGCACGACTCTCGTCTTTGATTTTTCTCCAAGGCCTTCCATGGCTCTCCTCCTGGCTATTCTACTCTTCCTCTCAAGCCCGTCTGCATTTGGGGTAGCTGCCACTGCTGTGGGACCCGCTGTCGCTTTTAAACCCGCAGATGATATTCTCATAGATTGTGGAAGCAAATCGTCTTCCAAAACCCCTGATGGAAAACTCTTTAAGAGTGACCAAGAGACGGTGCAATACATAGAAGCCAAGGATGATATTCAAGTTTCGGCCCCTCCTTCAGACAAGATTGCTTCTCCTATCTACCTAACTGCAAGGATCTTCCGTGACGAAGCCACCTACAAATTCCATTTGACCCGACCTGGTTGGCATTGGGTTCGTCTCCATTTCTTGGCCTTCCCTAATGACAAATTTGATCTCCAGCAAGCAACGTTCTCCGTTCTAACGGAGAAATATGTGTTGCTTCATAACTTCAAAATTAGTAACAACAACAATGATAGTCAAGCTATTGTCCAGAAGGAGTATCTCGTCAACATGACGGATGCACAATTTTCCCTCAGATTCAGACCTATGAAATCCTCTGCAGCGTTCATCAACGCTATTGAAGTTGTCTCAGCTCCCGACGAACTGATCTCTGATTCTGGGACTGCCCTTTTCCCAGTCAACGGTTTCTCAGGTCTGTCTGACTATGCTTACCAGTCCGTTTACAGAGTCAATGTTGGTGGTCCCTTGATCATGCCTCAGAATGACACATTAGGAAGAACCTGGATCCCTGATAAGGAATTCTTGAAAGATGAGAACTTGGCTAAGGACGCCAAGACGACCCCTACTGCAATCAAATACCCTCCTGGAGTTACACCTTTGATTGCACCACAGACAGTTTATGCAACAGCTGCGGAAATGGCTGATTCTCACACCATAGCCCCTAATTTCAACGTCAGTTGGAATTTCCCCTCGAACCCATCGTTTAACTACTTCATCCGGCTTCATTTCTGTGACATCGTTAGCAAGTCTCTCAATGACCTGTACTTCAATGTGTACATTAACGGAAAAACTGCCATTTCTGGGCTGGATTTGTCCACTGTTGCAGGCGATCTCGCAGCTCCTTACTACAAAGACATCGTTGTGAATGCGACACTTATGAGCCCTGAGCTCCAGGTCCAGATTGGTCCCATGGGAGAAGATACAGGTACCAAAAACGCTATCTTAAATGGAGTGGAGGTATTAAAGATGAGCAATTCCGTGAACAGCCTTGATGGAGAGTTTGGAGTTGATGGTAGAACCATTGGCATGGGGAAACATGGTATGGTTGCAACCGCAGGCTTTGTGATGATGTTTGGAGCTTTTGTTGGCCTCGGAGCCATGGTTTACAGGTGGAAGAAGAGACCACAAGATTGGCAGAAGAGAAACAGTTTCTCCTCTTGGTTGCTTCCAATACACGCCGGTGACAGCACTTTCATGACTAGCAAAGGTGGTTCTCAGAAATCCAACTTCTACAACTCAACTCTTGGCCTCGGCCGGTATTTCTCCCTTTCAGAGCTTCAAGAAGCCACAAAGAATTTCGAAGCATCTCAGATTATTGGTGTTGGAGGATTCGGTAATGTCTATATTGGAACCCTCGACGATGGAACCAAAGTTGCTGTTAAGCGAGGTAACCCCCAGTCTGAACAAGGAATCACTGAGTTTCAAACAGAGATTCAGATGCTTTCTAAACTCAGACATAGACACTTGGTGTCCTTGATTGGTTACTGTGACGAAAACTCAGAGATGATCCTAGTCTATGAGTTCATGTCCAATGGTCCATTCAGGGATCATTTATACGGAAAGAACCTTGCTCCTCTTACCTGGAAACAACGACTAGAGATCTGTATCGGATCTGCTCGTGGGCTTCACTACTTGCACACAGGAACAGCTCAGGGGATCATCCACCGTGATGTCAAATCCACCAATATTCTCCTTGACGATGCTTTAGTTGCTAAAGTTGCTGACTTTGGTCTTTCTAAAGATGTAGCCTTTGGACAAAACCATGTCAGCACAGCCGTGAAAGGAAGTTTTGGGTACCTAGACCCTGAGTACTTTAGAAGACAGCAACTTACAGATAAATCTGATGTTTATTCCTTTGGTGTCGTTCTTTTAGAAGCTTTGTGCGCAAGACCAGCCATCAATCCTCAGCTACCAAGAGAACAAGTTAACTTAGCTGAATGGGCGATGCAATGGAAACGAAAAGGATTGCTCGAAAAGATTATTGATCCTTATTTGGTTGGAACGATAAATCCTGAATCGATGAAGAAGTTTGCAGAAGCTGCAGAGAAGTGTTTGGAAGATTACGGTGTTGATAGACCAACAATGGGAGATGTTCTCTGGAACTTGGAATATGCTCTTCAGCTTCAAGATGCATTCACTCTGGGAAAAGCCGAGGAGACTGAGAACAGTAAACCAGTGACACCTGACTCGGTGCCGCCGGCTGCTCCATCCCCAATCACTACCTCAGCCACCACCAACGCGACTGCTGGTGTTCCAGTTTCTTCTGAGGTGGAAGAGAACAATGGAACAGCCGAGGTTCAGGCCGTGGACGAACATTCTGGAACAGCCATGTTTACTCAGTTTGCTAACCTCAACGGAAGATAAACTAACTGTTAGATAATTATTTAATTTATTTAAAAAAAAAAACAAAACAAAAAGAATGCACCAAAACGAATTTGTTGTCATAAACTTACCTGAAACTGAAATAGAATAAAAAATGACTTTTTAAAGGGTTTTTTCTTGTGGTGTTCCCCGGGGTGTGATATTTTTATGTTTTGGTGGTGTATTTTGTAAAAAGAATTTATTTTTACTTTCTATGAATTGTAATTTGTGGGTGGATATGTTATCCTCCTTTATTGTAGTTGTTAGATTACGTTACAAATACAACTTGCACATTGAAACTTAATTCTATGTGAATTTTCCTATAAAGTTTAGAGTATTGTACACAGAACACAGAAATGCTCTTACTGTATTCAAGGAAGTTATTGGTCTTTATCTCTTGTTTAGACCAAGGATTTTCTTCTTTTTTTTTAGATTAATTTTTTCGTTGCGAATGAACTAACTCTTCTCTAAGATGTTGGTTAAACTGGTGAACAGTGTGTTTTTCCTCCAAAGTACATATATTGGTAACCGATTCTCTTATTATGGTGTCCAACTATAAACTCTAGTTAAAGACCTTAACTAGCTAAATTCAGAACAAGACCTCAATGTTTTGTGTGTGTGGTCATGCTTTGATTCTTATTGAATATAATTATTGTATGGTCTTCGAACCTCTTTTTGTTAATGGTCATGGAAACCATTTATTTCTTTATTAGATAGGTTACTTTGGTGCTAATCATCTACCCCATCCTAGAAAGAAGCCCTGCAAAAGTTTTTTTTGGTATAGATCACAAGTGTTCGTTAGAGAGGAAGTGTAGGTGAGAAAAGATTAGGGTCAGTCATATTCTGCAAACAAACATTATGACCTTGAAAGTAGAACAATATAAAAACCCAGAAATAGAAACCATTCCCCTTCAATTAAGCGAATGCGTTCTCTTTTTCTCTTTCCTTGTTCAATTAAGCTATATATTTGAAAAAGCTTAAATTTTCCCACAGAAGTCAAACGAGAGCCAAATATTTGTTCTTGTTCTTGTTTTTTTCCTTTTTTTTTCCTTTCTGTTATCTCTCTCTGTATAAAGTATGGAAAGCGTAACTGGCCTGATGACTTTTGACATGGGAGAGCTAAGAAACAACCTTCCCAAAAAGTATACACGTGAAAAAACTATATCATTGATTACGTTCTACTTTAAATTATAGATTTCTGGATTACTACTAATTTTGGAATTTTAAATGGTTTAAAAATAGGAGAGGATTGTCAAGGTACTATTCAGGGAAAGCAAGATCATTCGCTTGTATCTCAGATGTTAAATGCCTTGAAGATCTTAAGAAACCAACCCAACCTCTTGATGATGATGACGATGATGCTTTCAAGATGACGAAGAAGATGCATAAGCAATCATCTTCATCTTCATTTTCTGCTGCTGTTAACAGCAATGTTAATTTCCCAAACTATCCTTGTCGTAGAGTCTCTAGCCGCACCCATTGTTCCTCACCTTGTGTTGGTGCTTAGCAGAAATAAAAACACTTTCTCTATTACAAATCTTCATCGATGGACCCTTTTTGGTTATTTTCCTAACCAAATACTCTAAACACAAATCTCGTTATTACTTAAAAACTTCATGTATTTGGTGCCATTAATTTTGATTTTTTTAATGTTAAATGTTTTTTTGTAGCTATCGTTCTCCTTGCACTGATTATGTAGATTTGCTTCAATTTGTGCATAATTTCTCTGTGATAAGAGTGTTGGCAATCTTTTTACACGAAGCTGCTGGTTGGTCTTTGCGAGAGATGGCGACGTGTTCGATTCTATTATGTGTGGCTTTGCGGTGTGTGTATTGGTTTTGATACTGTGTTCGAGAAAATCAGACGTACCTTGGTTAAAACAATATCATTTGATCATCTTTCCAACGTTCGAGGAATCTTGGATTTTTTATTGGTAACTATTCGAGGTTCGAGGAAAGTTTTTGGCTGAATTTGGGGTTTTGATTTTAAAAGAGTCGACGATTTGAAATCTAAACTGGTTTAGTGAAATTGTTTCTGCAAAGTGAAATATACAGTTGAGTCACGGATGCTTTCTTTTGCAATCTACATTGGTGTCAATCCTAAGAAAAGAAATAAAATGATAGGTTTCTTGGAAGTGATTAGTTAAGACTTTAAAATATGTTTACTTTGTTTTGTAAAGAGGAATGTGTTGTGATTCATGTCTCTCAGTTTGTTATTGGCTAAGCGAGAAGTTGAGCTTATCCATTGCCCACACATTCAACACTTAACACGTGTTGGCACGTCATTGATTGAGCAAACTTTGTTCTTTTTAAAGTATTTTTTAGTTTCTCCGACTCTAATTTAATAATAAATGTATTTCGAAAGAGCGTCGATACATACACCTTTACAATTCATGTTGCGTGTGTATACACAATTCACCTTACCCTTTGGGTTCCATATAAATCCCTCTCCTTTCCTCTCTCATCTCTTCCTTCATGGATCTTAAGACTTCTTTATCCGTTTTCCTTGTCTTTTTCCTTTTCGTCTCCGTTTCTTCAGGGTTTCTCCCTGAGCCGTCGTTTGATAGCAGCGACGGCGATGATCTCGTGATCCGGCAGGTGGTTGATGTTGCTGACCCCAATATCTTATCCTCCGAGGATCACTTTTCCCTTTTCAAGACCAAGTTCGGGAAGGTTTACGTTTCCAGTGAGGAGCATGACTACAGGTTCTCGGTTTTCAAGGCCAATCTCAGGCGTGCCAGGCGTCACCAGAAGATGGATCCGTCGGCACGTCATGGTGTTACGCAGTTCTCGGATCTGACTCGGTCTGAGTTCCGTAAGAACCATTTGGGGGTCAAAGGTGGGTTTAAGCTTCCCAAGGATGCCAACAAGGCCCCGATTCTCCCTACCGAAAATCTCCCAGAGGAGTTTGATTGGAGGGATCGTGGCGCAGTTACCCCCGTCAAAAATCAGGTATTGTACGCGTCATTGTTGTCTTATCGAATTCGATGATCTGGGGATAGTATTATGGATCGTCTTACTTTGGTTGTACCTCTAGGGATCTTGTGGCTCTTGCTGGAGTTTCAGCGCCACCGGAGCTTTGGAAGGTGCTAACTTCCTCGCAACTGGCAAACTCGTCAGCCTTAGCGAACAACAGCTCGTCGACTGTGATCACGAGGTTTGACTTTGGGATGAGTTTTGATGGCATTAACATAAAAAGATGTAGTGTGTGCTTGTTACAAAAATATAGATGTTTGATCAGATATCAATATATATATATATATATATATATATAGATTTTCTAAATATGTTTGATCAGTTATCATAAAAAGATGTTTATGGCGTTTCCTGGTATCTCAGGTATGTAGAGATGACTAAGATTAGATAGAACTCATTCCTTAGTTAAGGCTGTTTACCTTATTAAATGATCTTGAAAGTTACTAATCTCTGTGAAACTAGTCTGATAAATGTGGCTCTCGTATCTTTTTTGCAGTGTGATCCAGAGGAGGCAGGTTCATGCGACTCTGGTTGCAATGGTGGGCTAATGAACAGTGCATTTGAATACACCCTTAAAACCGGAGGGCTCATGAGAGAAGAAGATTATCCTTACACTGGAAAGGACGGCCCGACTTGTAAGCTAGACAAGTCCAAGATCGTTGCCTCTGTCTCCAACTTCAGTGTCATCTCCATTGATGAAGAACAGATAGCTGCAAACCTTGTCAAAAATGGACCCCTTGCAGTAGCCATAAACGCGGCCTATATGCAGACTTACATTGGAGGAGTTTCGTGCCCTTACATATGCGCGAGGAGGCTCAACCACGGTGTCTTATTGGTGGGCTATGGCTCGGCCGGTTACGCACCGGCTAGGTTCAAGGAGAAGCCTTACTGGATCATCAAGAACTCATGGGGGGAGACTTGGGGTGAGAATGGTTTCTACAAAATCTGCAAAGGCCGTAACATTTGTGGCGTTGACAGTCTTGTCTCCACCGTTTCAGCCACCGTCTCCACCACCGCCTATTAATCAAGCCCTCGTTAATAATAATTTGGTGATTTCTGTCAATCACTTTGGTGATTTGTGCGAGCGAGCTCTCTTAGCGTTGACTCTTGCTTTTTTTCTTTTTATAAAGAATGATGAAGCGTGTAAATAAGAAAATGCTTTCTGTTGAGCAAGGCCGTAAAATGTTCATTACCGTTGACCGTTAGATTGTTTCTTACAATATGGGCCTAATATGAGCTGAGTCGGGTGGGCCGTTAAAACAAGTCTTCTTTAACTAAAAATCACTTTATATGGGCCTAAAATCTAACGCGGACCTTTGAGAGGATAAAAGAAAATGGCGTGCATGTGCTGCTCAAACAAGGCAAACGAACTGCTTTTTGAACCAGCAAACAGCTGAGAAAAACAAAATTGAAATTCTTTTACTTCAACCAGTGGACGTTAGAGCCCCAAAGAAAGCAATAGTTCATCAACGGAATTGAGAAGGAGAGCAGAGTAAGTCCGATGCGTATGCGTCGCACACTATGCATAAGTTTACTTCAATTGAGCAGACACGAACCATCACAATGATGGTTGGTGGGTTCAGCGGCTTTGGATAACTTGTCTCGCTGTCTTGGCCTGACTCTGTGGTTGTGAATAATAATAGATTCTCTCTCCAAGTGACCCAATTGTGATATACAAATGGACCCATATTGGCCCATTAATGACACCCAATCAAGAGCGCTTTTTGGTTCCAAGGGCATAAAAAATCACTGAGATCTAAAGAATTCGGACAGACAGACAGGTTTAAAAAAGCAATAAATGCTCCCATTGTTGAATTTAAGACAGACAAAGGGCAAAATCTATTTTCTGCTCCCAAAAAATCTATATATATCATCACCAGTGTCATATATAAAAGCATCTACAAAAGAGATCTTAAAATCTTCAATTTGAAATTTTAAACATTTTTAAAGCAACTCTAAAACCTTAACTTATGAGGTTTTACTAATTTAAGGGTTTTTTGAATTGTAGTCTTTCGAATTATGTATCTTATAAATTTTAGTCTCATAATTTTATGTCTTATATTACAGTATAACTTTTAATTTTCTTTCTTCATAAAAAATTAAATGAACAATTTAAGATGAGAAGAAAAATATTTATATAGAAAAATATTACATAACATTAAAAAATATTGTAAAACAAAAATACATGAAGCAAATTTAATATATAAAAAAAGTAATAGAGGGAAATAAAGTTGCATAAACACATAAAATATTACATAAATTATAATAATAGAAGAGTTTTAAATTGAGAAAATCACAAAAATATTGCCATGACACACATTGCGTATATCAAAAAAACTCATTTACAAAAAATTTAGCTATCTTTTCGTAACTAAAAAGATTCAGTGGTTATCGAACAGAGATAATAATAATAATATGTTTTAAGAAGTCATATCCTAATTGTAGAATCTATTAAACTGGCGTCTTGGAATTACAAAGCAACCCAAAAACAATTTGTAAAATTTGCTTATTTAAAGCAATATACACATTCGATTGCCGACAAAAATAAAAGGTAACGAAAGGAAAGATTCGAGAGAGATCAATCCAAATCTTCTTCCTCTAAAAGTATTATTTGTCGTCTTCCACCTCATAAATGATTTATTATCTAAATATCACATCCATTCTTCTTATTTATCTTTTAAAATAGATACAGTTATTTGTGTGTGAGAGTATATGAAATCCATTTTAGTTCAATATAGAAATCATTTATGTAAAATAATATATAGCAATAAAAGAGCAGCGATAAGAGGTTAAAAGGAAAAGATAAACTGATAAACACATGGATGATTGAAGACAAAAGCTGGCATGAAGAGCTGTCCATTTTTCAAATTCCCCCCCATCTTCCTTTTTTTTAATATATATACTTTTCAACTTATAATCTTTTCAATTATTTCGACTTTGTTCTTGTCGTTTCTATTTATTAGTTTATTTAGCATCTGAAGCATAAAAGATGAATACATTAGACCCAAATTTTGTATTTCAGCTCCAGTTTGGGAAGTAAAGGTATAAATTTGGGAAAAACGATATACTAAAGTTTTAGGAGTTTTGATTTACAAAATAGATAAAGTAAAATAATAGTTGAGGAAAAATGGGAGAGAAAAGTGGGTTGTCAGAGATGGTTAGATTGATTGGTGAATCTAGTTATTAATATATCCGTTTAAAAAGATAAAATAGTAAACCAGATCAAACCGGTTTACAATATATGAAGAGAGTGAAACCTAAGCTGCTTATCTATAAAGGCAACACATTATTCTCACCCTTTTTTGCCCATACTCATACCCCATCACCTCTACATACACTCTCTCTCTCTCTAACCCCACTTGAATTTGTATATAATATAGTCCAAGGATCCATGCAAGGATCCAAGCTGTGAGAGTTAAATGATCCAATTTTTGTGAGGAATACCTACCCAAATCTTTTCCAGAGAAAAGAAAACTTCTCTTTGTTTTTGTTTTTTTTAAGAAAGAAAGAAAGAAAGTGAAAGATGAAGATTTGGTGTGATGTGTGTGATAAAGAAGAAGCTTCAGTGTTTTGTTGTGCAGATGAGGCAGCTCTTTGTAATGGTTGCGATCGCAATGTTCATTTCGCCAATAAGCTCGCCGGAAAACATCTTCGATTTTCTCTAACTTGTCCTACTTTCAAAGACGCTCCTCTCTGTGATATCTGCGGGGTAATATCTTATAATAACCGATTTCAATTTTGTTTTTCATATATAATTTGAGCTTTTAGAATATGTTAATATTGTGGGTCACTTCTTTCTTCTGAGATTTGCTTGTTGGTTGATGCCAAAATGATTTCTTTCTTTCCTGGAATATTGTTTCAATTTACTTACTTTCCTCCAAATTTGAAATACAATTTAAAAATTACACTACTAAAATCGGAAAGGTGAATCCGTAAAGAAAAAGATGTTTACTTTTTATCCTTTTATGGGAAAAAAAGAAAGGGTCATGTTGGAATATAAATTCTGTATACAAATGACAGGAGAGGCGTGCATTGTTATTTTGCCAAGAAGACAGAGCAATACTATGCAGAGAATGCGACATTCCAATACATCAAGCTAATGATCACACTAAGAAACACAATCGATTCCTCCTTACCGGAGTCAAGATCTCTGCATGCCCGTCACCTTACCCGACAGCCTCCGATTTAAACTGGGCTGACGCATTGGGCCGGGCCAAAACCAGACCCAAAGGGGAATCGGGCGAAGTCCACAGCTCGGCCTCAAGTGAGATCTTAGAGAGCTCTCCTTGTACGAGTAGGAGCAATTGGTATTACGGGCATCAAGAAACCTATCATCAAGGCAGTATATCAGAGTATTTGATTGAGACATTACCTGGTTGGAGAGTTGAGGATTTGCTTGATCATGTCTCCTTTCAAGATAACATCATTACTAATAACAACATCAATGACTCCTATATTTAATTACTATGCTTCTTCACTACTATACCATCACCACATTTGTATTTTCTTTTCTTTCTAAGGGTATAGTCAAATCAACCCAACAATACCTACTGAGAATTTTTGTTTATTACCTACTTCAATGGATTTGGATGGAATTAAATCTTGTAAATGTATTTATCAATGACGACAGGTATCAAGTGTCCATGAGCATCGTAGTGGTACTCACTCACTGTATGTATTTACTTATGTAAGATTCTCAATTACCTAAACAATTCATGATATATATCTTTTCCTAAATTAGAAAATGTTATCACTTTTAAATTAATTCATGATAGATATTCTTTCATTTCACTTTTCGTTTTTCATATATAAAAATAGTTTCTTGTTTGATCGGAGAAGATATGGTCGATGGGATCCCTTTATTGGAACCTTTGTTCTTTTATATTTATTTCCCTTCCAATGTTACCACATATATATATCTCATCGAATGTGGGGATATGATGAGAATCCGTTTCTTTTTACCTTTTTCCTTCAATTTTGCAGACTGGACAAATGCCCAAAACACGTGGTTCTTTTAAAACAGACATAAGTACCGAAAGAAGCCATTAGAAGACCTCGATGACCTTAGTCGCGAGCACACGGTCCCTTCTTTCGATGTAGTCATAAGGAAACCAACCTGCTTTGCCTTTACATTCTCCTTCTGCCCACCCGTTGCTCCTTACCTTGTTCACCAAAAAATAGACATGGGAACAAGTACTCAAGGTCATAGATGAATTCTAATACTCTTTCGGTTATATCTTTTATGCTTTGATTTTAAATGCTAACCTCTCTGATGACAACATAGTCTCCCACTGATAAGTTGAGCTCAACATCTGAATCACCTTGATATGGAAACATTACCTGTGTAGACAAAGATAGATGGGGAAAATCAAGAGCTTAATTCAACTCTTGTCAATTTAACAAGCCAACATTTTTTAACCTCCCCTAAGAAGTATCCCATGGCATCCGATGTTCCAATATGCATCTGAGAAGCATTTACTCCGTTATTAGCTTCTTCATATGAAGGAGGAGGCGACGATCTGATTTTCTCCACTTGTGGAGTTTGAGGCGCTTCGATTCTTTGTTGCTCAAACCTCATCTATACAATTACATTGTGTCACTCCACTCAGAGATTAAAAATGTAGAAAAGTGTGACCAGTCAAGAAGATATATACCTCTCCTTCTAGCCGTTCGATTATCTCAAGGATCCTTTGGTGATAACAACGCTCTGCTTCAACCTTGTCGCATAATTTTTTTGTTAAAGAAACTTAAAGTAAATGATTACAAAGACAAAAAAAACTCTTAAGTGGACATTAGTACCAAAGTTATTAGCCGCTGAAGAGTTTGGTTTTGTTGTTGATCTTCAACTGCAGCCATGGCAGAAGTTGCTTCCTCTCCCAATATTGTCATATTTGATTTAAGTTCTTCTAGTTTTGCCTCAGCAGATTCCAACTTCATTACTAGTTCCGGATTAGCGTGATTCTCTCTAACCTTAGCTTGCCGTTTTGATACTTCAAGCGTCTATGTAGGTTCAAGAAATATAGGTTAGCAAAAAACACAATTTGGCGTCAGAAGTTAAAAGAAACAGTGCCGCTGAGTACCTGAGCTTCAGCTTCTTGTCGCATCCGATCATACCGTTGTGCTAAATGTCGGGCATCTTCCAATGGAGCTCCCATTACCATTGCTCTTAATGGCTCAGCGACCTAATAACTTCATCATGCAAAACTTAGCTGTAGTGCTTAAAAAATGCATCGATTGTGTTAAACTAAACGGTTTCGAAACCTGTGTGCCAAGAGCCTTCAAGAGATCTCCGCGCTCTTTCTCCATTTGAGCCCGAGCATTTGCGAAACTTAGTGAAGCTCTTGTTAGTGTTGTACCACTCGTACATGTATTTTCGGAACCATATTTCCTGCTATCCTCACACAGTTTTGTCCCTAATCGCAACAACGTCAATCAATTAATAAAGGGTTTTATAAACCCCGAAAACAGAAATACAAAAAAAAAAAAAAATGTATGGCTGCAGAGCGTAATGCATAAAAATTCACCAATTTCAACTTGTTTGGATCCTGTCACGATATATCCTTCTACACCACGAACAATGTCCCGCTGAAAATGCTGAGAAGAAGAAACAAAGTTGAGGATTTCAGTGAAACAGTACCAAGAGATTACAGTGAAAGCAGGAAAAAACGACAACCTTAGCAGAACGTGTTGAGATATAAAGCTTCTCCAGTTTCTGATGCCTATGTAACTCTTCCTCATCGGTTATTACAGTATCAGAACCTCCATAACCTCCTCCCCCAAATTGTCTCAGGACAGCCTAAAAAATTTGCATAAAAAACAGAGAAATATCAACACAAGTTGCGCTATTTCTTCTAAATACAGGAACTTTAAACCCACCCAGGACATCTGAGCTAACATAATAACACCAAAGAGGCAACCTTTCTCAATGTAACGTCTTCAAAAACTAAATGAAAAATCATCAATTGCAGAGATGAAAGATTTTAAATTTTCAGTCATGAAAAGTAAGACCCACTTCGCACAATCGATTGAAGGCCCATACATAACCATCTCCTCAGATCAAGAACCCAACTAAGAGCGGTAAACCGAGCAAAAAAAACCTCAATAACGTAACTAAGAACGCGATTCGGTTCTAAAACAGAAAATCCTGAGATTTGATTTAGCGTTTTTATTTTCAATTAGGGTAACCTGTTGCTGTCTCGCCACTTGTTCTCTGAGTTTTGTAGCCTGTTTTCTGATTGCATCCATTTGTAAACACCGTACGTCTTCTTCCTCCTCTAATCTCTCTCTCTCTTTCTCTCTTTCTCTCTTTCTCTCTCTTTCTCTCTAGTCTTTGTGTGAGTTCAAAATCAAATGGGATCTACCGTTTGGGTATGGTTGTTCAGAATATTAACTTTTAATTTATTTTTGGAAGTCTCACTTTTGTTCTTATAACATTTGCAACCCAAAACTTTAAACATCATTTATATCCTTTTGCTCAAACTTCAAAACTCTACTCTAAACATAGATATAATCCTTTTGATATTGATATAAAAGTCGCAGAACATGCAAATTATTTTCAAAGTCCCAAAATATGCAATTAAGTAGGGTTAGAGTTTCAGAAAGCTTACCTTATCGTTATCGTTACACTTCAAACACCGAAATGAAACTTGTAAATCTAGAATTTTTATTAGCTCAGGACCCTTTCTAACATTGAATCGGGACACACCAAAAAGGTTTCAAAAAGAATATTTATGGTTCACGGTGCTGCATATTCAGAGATCTTAATGCATTTTTTGTACATGGAAAATTTTGTTCTGTAAGATAAATAATGTCTTGAGCAAACTTAATAAAAGGAGTATAGATTCGTGCTTAGTGAAAAAAAGAAAAGAAAGGGAAAATGAAAAAAAAAGAGGCCGAGTGCGTTTTTCTTGAATTGTGAATAATAACAAGATTACGGGTCCAGGTGGCGGAATTTTATTGGCAAGGTGACAAGAACCTCAAACAAGTGATCTGAAGCGAAGTATAAATCCAAAGGGGGAGAGTGAGGTGAGAGATAAGGTGGTGTCAAAAGCTTTTACTCTGAGTCTCACAAAGAAACCAAAGGCAGAGAAAGATAGAATAAGATAACAAATGGCATCAACTTCACTCCTCCAGGCATCTCCGGTGTTGGACAAATCGGACTGGGTAAAGGGACAAAGCGTTCTCTTCCGTCAGCCTTCTTCCGCCGCCGTCGTCCTCCGAAACCGCGCCGCCGCCCTCACCGTTCGTGCCGCTTCTTCTTACGCGGATGAGCTTGTTAAGACAGCGGTTAGTATCCACACATACCCTCTTCTTTCCCACGTGTAGTACCTGCATGATTCCTAAAGGTCCTTTTTTTATTTAATTAAAAAATTTCAACCTTTAAAAATTTCCCCCCTTTTGTTTCATTGGCATCTCATTAGAATCAGTTGAAACCGAATTTGTTTAGATTTTTAGTTTTTAGAATTGGGTTATACAGACAAGAAAAAATAATATAGTTAATATTTCAGAATTTTTTGAAGCTTGGCTGTGATATTAATCATATTATTATAATATGTATGAACAAATTATAAAAAATGATTTGATCATCTGTATCAGAAAACAATTGCGTCTCCGGGACGCGGAATCTTGGCTATGGATGAGTCGAACGCGACTTGCGGGAAGCGTTTGGATTCCATAGGGCTAGAAAACACAGAGGCAAATCGTCAAGCTTACAGGACATTGCTGGTATCAGCACCAGGACTTGGACAGTACATCTCCGGTGCAATCCTGTTCGAGGAGACTCTCTATCAGTCTACCACCGAAGGCAAGAAAATGGTCGACGTCCTCGTCGAGCAAAACATCGTCCCCGGCATCAAAGTCGATAAGGTAACTATATGCATACTATTTATTAGATATACCACAATAGTATATGGTGCTTAATTATTAAAGGTATCTAAATTAAACGAATTGTAGGGTTTGGTGCCACTTGTTGGGTCTAACAATGAATCATGGTGCCAAGGACTCGACGGTCTATCCTCTCGAACCGCTGCTTACTACCAACAGGGTGCTCGCTTCGCCAAATGGTATATATAGTATTTAGAATCCTACTCTCTGTTCTAATCTCATTTCTTAATTAACCAGCATCCGTACGATTTTATTCTCTGATGGTTGATTAGGCGTACTGTCGTGAGCATTCCCAATGGTCCGTCTGCTCTCGCCGTCAAAGAAGCTGCTTGGGGTCTTGCTCGATACGCTGCCATTTCACAGGTAAACACACATAGCTTGCCCCTCAAGAAACAGTTCAAGCCACAAAGAATCTTTCGAGCTATTTAACTCACTGAATTTCCTTTTTTCAGGACAGCGGCTTGGTTCCGATTGTTGAGCCAGAGATCTTGTTGGACGGAGAACACAATATTGACAGGACATACGAAGTGGCAGAGCAGGTTTGGGCTGAGGTTTTCTTCTACCTTGCTCAGAACAATGTCATGTTTGAAGGTAATATATAATGTCATGTTATTGTCCGCTTTTTTTTCTCATACAAACTTGTAATGCCTGAAAATCACTAACGTCTTGTTGCACAGGTATCCTCCTGAAACCAAGTATGGTGACTCCCGGAGCTGAGTCTAAAGAGAGAGCTACTCCTGAACAAGTTGCTTCCTACACCCTCAAGCTCCTCCGCAACAGAATCCCTCCTGCAGTCCCCGGAATCATGGCAAGTTTTCTATTCCTGAATTCACAATTCAAAATCTGTGGAAATGTAGTTTGATTTGATCCAGTATAGTGTTTTGATAAGGCAGGCCCTAAAATTGGTTTCGTGGGGGTAGACTCATTGTTGGTGTTTCTCTTTGCAGTTTTTGTCCGGAGGACAGTCAGAGTTGGAGGCAACACTGAACCTGAACGCGATGAACCAGGCACCAAACCCATGGCACGTGTCCTTCTCCTACGCACGTGCGCTGCAGAACACTTGTCTGAAAACATGGGGAGGCAGAGCCGAGAACGTGAATGCGGCTCAGACCACTCTCTTGACCAGAGCCAAGGCCAATTCGTTGGCTCAGCTCGGAAAATACACCGGAGAAGGTGAGTCCGAAGAGGCTAAGGAGGGTATGTTCGTCAAAGATTACACCTATTGAAGACAACAATTAATGTCGAAAAGATGATGATGATGATGCTGTGAAAGGAGATGAATCAAATGTTTTCATTACATATGTTTTTTTTTTTAGTTTGGTTGTTATAATCATGTCAAATCATTTATTTTTAACTTTGCATTAGCTACTGCTTTTTAATAAGTTTTAATGTATTGAAGTTATTTATCTATTTCTTGCTCTGTTTAAACTTGAAAATTATTGTCTAGAACACGATAAGAGGCTCAATTGGCAAAATAATCCATATGGATCCACAGAAACAAACATTAAACTTATACATTCTTCTTAGACTGAAATCTCAATCTATACCATATCACTTGTCACTCTCTCGTTTAAACGGCCCAACTGGTACAACACCTGCAGGCTCATTTGAGAAACAAAACAAATTGACAACACACAAACAAATACTCATGAATATTATCTGTAAAGATAAAGAGATTATTTGATGCTGGCTCATGCATGTATATATGCACTCTTTGCGATTTAGCATTTAGTAGATCGATCATTTTTTAGTCATCCATCTTGCCATTAGCTTCACCGTTTGCATTTGCAAAGACTCGTTGGTTTTGCAAATTGTCTCTTGTACTGTTTGGTTTAGGCTTAACGCCTGGAAACTACAAGAAGAACGGTACACACAAAATGACGATCAAATCAAGAATTTGAGTAAAAAGTGATTGTGTTTGCTTGAGAGAAACAAATTAAACGGTTTATTCAAACCTTTCTATTCTCTGTCTGAGCAAAAGAACCCGCCCGCGTGTTCTCTTGTCACCAACATGCACTATAACACTATCACATTGCAGACAAAGCGAACTACCGTCTTTCCAAACGCATACGGTTACAGCTTGTGAACGAGCTATGGAGCAATACCAAAGAAATGACTCAGGTTGAGTAAAGCGCGGATATGTTATAACGAAGCTTATGAGAGGTTTGTGTTACAAAGAAAGGCTGCGCCATGAAAGAGAGGTTTTGGTTTGAGCTTCACACCTCCTTCGGTCTCGCATGAGCTAGAGAAATAGCATGCCTACACTGTTCTAACTCTCCTACTATGTTTTTGGTTTATTGTATCTTTCTTTAATTTGTTTTTCCTTTTTGAGTTTGAAACACACAAAATCTTTTCAGATTCTAAGGATCTGCGATGCTGTAATTAATTGATTTGCCTTTTCCATTACTTTACTTTCTTTTTATCATAGCAAGCTATATACACTATAAACTATTGTCTTTCAGTCTTTAGTCATGCCAAAGTTGATCGGAGCTAACCAAGTTTTTTTCTTCTTCTATATTTAGAATTTAAATCAATAATCCATTGTTATCGAAACATAAGGGATTTGATATAAATATAGATTATTGTGTTTACATGTTTGCTGTACTAAAAAACAAAATAACTCAACAAGTAAACACAATCGTAAAAAGGGACATAATAAATAATAAAACCTTTTGAACAAATTTACAATCAAGATCATAATGCATTAAAAAATGTATCTTTCTGCTCTGCAAAAGACATTCCATAATGGAGGATATATTATTATTTGTAAACGCTTAGACACAAGATCATCACAATCAGTTTTCAGCAAGAACCAGAATATTACAAACGAAAGGTAAAATCGTGGTATAAACATGAATATGTTAAGTCTCGTAGGAGATGTTGGAAACTTTTTATTGAAGAAGTCAGTCATTTAGCTTAACAAACAGAAACAGTGAAGATTTACTAGAGACAAAATATCAGTTTTTCTTATTAATTATATATATTTTATGTGTCTCTAATATGCCGAAAGGTTTTGTATTTTCTGGATAAAACATGCAGAAACTTGTTCTAACGTTGTTATTTTCTTATAGGTTTTGTTTTGTCGTGGGATTGAAAGGCATTCCAAGGAAGAGTTGTTGCGTTACTTAAAAGACACTAACTAATGAGAACCAAGAAGTTTTCATCTCTTTTATTACCTTTGCTGATGGTGTTTGTTCTCATCATTTTGCCTACAGTTTTAGGTAACACGTTTATTTGTTTAGAGATATAGATTGTTTTCGATCCACAATATAATGAATTTTATTAGTCAGAAATTTATGGAATTAATTAAGATATTTATAAATCACAAAATAGAAAGTTTTGTACTTTGAAAAGGTATTGATGTTAACATGTGTTTGTTTATGAACCATGCAAATAAATAGGAGGAGAATCGATCAAATGCTTCCGTGACGGGTGTACTAGCACACCGGCATGCGAAGCAAAATGCATGTCTCTGGGATATCCCAATGGAGGGTTTTGTAGGATATATGCTTATGGTGGTGTTTGTTGTTGTATTTTGCATTTCCAATTTCAATATCCTCCACTTCTATCCACTCCTCCATACTGATTAATTCCTCCTTTTTATATCTACTTTCAATATTAACTAGCTAGCTATATGAATAAAATACATATTCAAGATGCATTCTTTCGTGTTATACATTCTACGTTAATATTATCTCATCCAAATATTATGTGTCGGATCAGAATACCATTAAATGAAACACAACAACTAGCTAGGAAGATTGACTTCATGACCAAACTCGATCCGGCCTCATCTCGAGATGACACCCATTGATGCCACTCCCACACCAATCAAATTCAACGACACAGATCTTGCACTGAAAGGGTCTTATTTATGTTTAATTTTGTTTGCATGTATGAA
Source organism: Pugionium cornutum (assembly GCA_018901935.1). Taxonomy (NCBI): domain Eukaryota; kingdom Viridiplantae; phylum Streptophyta; class Magnoliopsida; order Brassicales; family Brassicaceae; genus Pugionium; species Pugionium cornutum. The sequence continues at coordinate 41,438,627 of CM032164.1, forward strand.
TAAATCCTTCAACCAAAAATGGATGGAGTTTAGATCCTTTCCACTTAAATTTCGTAAATTTGCGGTGGTCGGCTATGACGGAGATTTCGAGATTATTTTCATTTTAGATGAATTTATTTGCTTGAAACGAACTTTAAAACACATTGCCCTTTAAAAAAGAAATACAACTCCATAAGTAATCTTTTTAAAATATCTTTATTTCAATGCAAAATTATATATTTTTAAAATATTTGCATCATGCGGGTTATTTTTATTGTTTGAATTATTTATAATCAGATAATCGATAATATTGATTAAAAGATAAATAAGTTTTAAATTTGTGTACAAACATTTAAAATAAAAAGAGTAGTATTTTTATTTTTTTCATGTGATTTCTGTAATAATTTTAACTGTGTAAGTTTTTACTGCAGACAGAGAAACTAAATTAACAGTTATCTATGAAATTTTTGCAAGTATATCTAAGTGCAAGTATTTAAATGAATTACGAACCATTAAATAAAAAAAGTAGAAAAGAGAGTAAGAAAAGATCTCGATTGAAAAAAATGAATGAAAGATTTAAGTGGTATTTATCACTATTGATTCAATCACTTTGACAGTTTAAAATTTAATTAAATACAAAGCTATATTTACATTACTATTGCGATGTTTGATTTCTGGACCTTGCCACGCGTCACAAGCTGACTTCAATAATGCGAATATTAACTGGGTCCCCCACATATAAATTAATTGTCATCTAACGGATGTCACGAAACCACGTGGGACAATCACCGGATTTGTCGCCAAGTTTAGTTGAAATTGATTATAACCGATATATGTGGACCCCTCCTTCCACCTATACGTCTCTGAATACGTTTTTTATGTTTTAGAAAATGATTCCATCTTTTTTTGTCATTCTACATTATAAATATATACGCATTTTCTTCTCAATTTTGGTTTACATTTTACTTCTGCGTCGACTCACATATCTAAAAGATGCGTTTGGCCAAATTTGTTGTTGAAATTTTTCTTCTTTTTTTTTCAACGTTTTTTTTCTTTTTGTCAAAGTTGATTACTGTATCCCACGAGAATTCAACATTAGTTGCGCTTAAGAAGAATATGGATTTATGCAGACTATTTGTGAAGACATTACATGAAGAATTTGTGGCAAACGATAAAAAAAAATATTATCTTCGATTATGAAATATATTGCAGGCGAAATATTATTTGTCAAAGTAATTCTGTATACAAAAACAAAAAGAAATTTCTTCACGTTCAAGTACAGGGTATACTTAATATCAATCTGTTGAATATGTTTGCCCCACATTCAGATCTGTGGTTCATTTCCATTGCATACACACGTAGTATATGATCCATGCAATTGAATTTGTAATCGTGATTTGATAAAAAAAAAAAAATGGTTTGATCTTTTAAAACGTTCAACCTAGCTAGACACTTATCTCTCTGCATGGCGAATCAGATTATCTGATGGATTTTGGAATTTATTCTTCAGAACTTGTATTCAATTTAGATTCTATTTTATGCTTACTAATTCTAGGGTTTTACTGCATCAAACCATCTGTATAATCATTCTTTTTGTTAGTGCTTTATAACCAACTGTATAGATCGATAAATGGTAGAATTAAATATCTAACATAATTCCATAAAGTGGTAGAGTTAACTAATATGCTCATGTATATGAATTTGTGAAAATGATTCGTTATATACACTGTGTGTTTAGTTTAATATTTTATATTATAAGTGATGTTCTCACTTTCAATATAAAAATAATTTAAATTTTATTTATTTGATTATTTATATTTTACGGCTTTGTTTATTTGATTGAATTACTTTTAGTACATAATAACCAATCATTTATTAAGTTCTGTACAAACTTTAAATATCATTTTAAATGAAACTGAAACAGAAATTAATGAGAATTGTATAACTAAAAAAATTGACGTATATGACTATTGAATTGTATAACTATAACAATTTAAACTATTATTTGCAGTGAAAATATTATAGTCTCAGAACCAAATAATGATGCGTACATATTTATAAGAAACATATAGAGAGGTGCTTATAAGAGACAATATTTGTTGTGTGGTGGGGATCTTGCAATTTAAATTAACTGACCATAGTCGTATGTGATGCAAAAACACGTATTGACAAAATGCTTATTAAACTAAAAATAATGCTACTGTATGCTTACAACTTTACAACATTTTTGCAAACACAAAAGTTTATTGTGACCACAATCTTTATATTGTGCGAGTTTGTTAACTGACAATATATTGGTCATTTGCTTTTAAAGGATGAGGTAACAAAATTAAAAATTATAATATCGTAATAATTAGCACAATATCTAACTGAATAATTTAGATTTGGTATAGATAAGTCATAATGTTATATATACAGTGTAGACAAAGAAATCCGGAATAAATCTGTGAATATGGCGGTCCATTACATAAATTTTAACAATATAAAATAAAAAAGGAAAGACAAAGAATGGCGGAGACACATAACATAACAAAAGGACAGAGAATCTTCCGTCTAGCAAAAATGTCAAATGTGGTCGGAATACATCTGAATATCGATCCATATTCAAATCATAAAAATCTATCTTATCATAAATGATTTCATAATTACTCTATGATTCCTAAAAATCTGAACTCACTGAACCACCCTTCGTTTCAAATGACTAAATCACAAAACAAGCACTTCTTTGTAGAAGATATTCAATCATATAGTAGAAGATATTCAATCATATAGTAGAAGATATTCAATCATATAGTAGAAGATATTCAATCATATAGTACTAGATATTCAATCTGTAAACTTTTGGATTGAACTGCATTTAATAGAAACATTGGGGTGTGTGTGTGGTAAATTCACGCGTCTTGTTGGATGCTGTATTTCTATCTTTCTTCTCAGGAAATCCGTGTCTTTTTTTTTCCCTTTGTCTTGCTCGTGCCAACAAGAAAAAAAAGAAGAGTCGTTATTTTACACTTCCCTTTCCTGTGATTTCTAATTTCTAAGAGAGATTAGTTAAGTTTTTTATTTCAACGTTGTAAGAGAGAGAAAAGGGTTGTCTTTTATTCTTTTACGTTCTTGCCATTTGCGCCATTGATTGATTCAACTGCGTTGAAGTAGAGAGAGAGGTAACCACTTCCATTTATGCTCTTGAAAACTCTGTTTTTCTATAGCTTTTTATGTAACTTCGACGCAATATTCACTTTTTTCATCATTCTCTTTCTGATGATGATAGGTTTTACCCAAAGCTTCATCTTTTAGAGTTTCTAGTTCGTTGAGAAGTGAATTTCACTGCATTATCCGCAGAGAGAACAAATGGGTGATACAGAGAAGTGTAACACTGATATGATCCAGAGACTTCATTCATCTTTTAAACCCATTTCTCTTAATCACCAGCTCGATATCCCTCATTTCAACCCTAATTTCATCCGCTCAAGTCAATATCCCCAATCCTCGCAGCCTTTCAGTGACTGTGGCAAACGAATCGGTGTTCCCCCGTCGCATCCCAACTTAATCCCACCGACTTCGCCCTACTCTCAGATCCCGACGACCCGACAATCCGGTCCGGAGAATTTCAACCCGGGAGCTAGTCATTCAAGGTCAATGTCACAGCCTAACTCTTTCTTCTCCTTTGATTCCTTACCGCCGTTAAGCCCTTCCCCGTTTCGCGAGTCTCTGTCGGCACAATCAGATCACGATGTCTCGATGGAGGATAGAAACAACCCTTCATTACCTCCAGCGCCGTTCACGAGGTGTAACTCTACGTCTCCTGGCTCCTTAAGAGTCGTCGGTGAGAGTCTACCTCCGAGAAAGTCTCACAAACGCTCCAACAGTGACATTCCCAATGGGTATAATTCGATGATGGGTCAGAATTCGCTGCCTTTGATCCCTCCCAGACCATTGGAATGTTCTGATGGGTCGAAGACCACTACTTTTGTGAAGAAGGAACCCAGCTGTGAAAGAGAAGGCGTAGGAGAAAGGGAATCCGTGGATTATCTGTTCTCAGCATATATGAATCTTGATAACATTGATGCTTTGGACTCCTTGGAAGCTGATGATAGCAAGAATGGAAATGAGAATCGGGAAGATATGGAGAGCAGCAGAGCAAGCGCGACGAAGACTAACTGTAGTGATACAGAAGGAGAGAGCAGCAGTGTGAATGAGAGTGGCAAAAATAATACTATGAACTTGGTTCCTTCGGGTGAAAAGAGAGAAAGCGTGAAGAGGAGAGCCGGCGGAGGAGACATTGCTCCTACTAGCAGACATTACAGGAGTGTGTCAGTGGACAGTTGTTTCATGGAGAAATTGTCTTTTGGCGACGAGTCACTGAAGCCGCCTCCTTCTCCCGGAACTCTGTCACGGAAAGTTTCTCCTAGCAACTCGGTTGATGAGAATTCGAGTGCTGCTTTGAACATCGAGTTTAAGAATGGCGAGTTTACAGCAGCGGAAATGAAAAAGATCATGGCAAATGATAAACTAGCAGAGATGGCGATGGCTGACCCTAAGCGTGTCAAAAGGTATGCTGAAAACTGTCTAAAAAGTTACTGTTTTCTAATCGGGTTTTCCGATGTTTATGCAATGATCCACTTTTCAGAATCTTGGCGAACCGTCAATCGGCAGCAAGGTCAAAGGAGAGGAAGATGAGGTACATAGTCGAATTGGAACACAAAGTGCAGACTCTTCAGAACGAAGCTACTACATTGTCTGCTCAGCTCACGCTTTTGCAGGTGTGTAGTTTACAACAGCTTCCCTAGAGTGGTGTGTTTTTGTTTTTCCCGTTTAACGATCTTAGTTACTGCATCATCCAGAGAGATATGATTGGGTTGACAAACCAGAACAACGAGCTGAAATTTCGTCTTCAAGCAATGGAGCAGCAAGCGCGACTTAGCGAAGGTATGTATTTATCTTTCGTTTAATGGTTTATGATAGTATTAGCATAATACATTCCGCCTATAAGCGCGACATATGTTTGGAGCCAAGATGTCACCTGTTTTCCCGCTTCTGCTTCTTCTCTTGTGTGGTAGCTCTGAACGAAGCAATGAATGGGGAAGTCCAGCGGCTAAAACTTGCAATCGGTGAGACCAGCCACAAGGAATCAAAGTTGCAATCACTCAACACAGAGATGTTCCAGCAACTCAACATCAGCAAGTTAAGAAGACTGCAGCCACTGCCTCAACAGAACCAGAATGATACCTTGGCAACAAAATGAATATAATACATGGGATTGGAGTTTTCGTTACTTTAAGTTACATTTTTATTTTTTTATTTATTTATGTGCAGTCTGTCTGTTGAATTTATGTATATCATAATACATGGAGATAGTCAAACGATTGGTTGTTAAACCTTAATCAGATTCCTCTGTCTATATTGGCCTCCAAAATTCTGCAGTCGAATCAGTCCTTGACTCGACCGATAAGTCTCATCTTCTTCATTTCAGATGAGAAGATAATAATGGTTTAGCTTTCTCTTCTGTTCAACTCAAAAATGCAAATGAACCATCATTGATCATTGGTCTAAAAATGTTCACGCCCAAATACAAATGCCTACCAAAGAATAATCTAAGTGCAATTCCTACACTTCACTAAAATCTGGTCGAAACGTTTTGCAGTTCAGACATAAATTACATAAATATATCTGAGAAATCATTTAAAATATCATAAAAAGGTTTTTCTTGCAAAAATATCATACTAGTTTTATTTTTTTAAATACCATTCAAATTTTATTTTTCCCAAAATATCACAAACACTAAAAATATTTTTAACCTTTTATGACTTAAATATCTGGAATTTGATTTAGTATTTAGGGTTCATCAAAATACCTTTCTAGGATTGAAGATGTAATTTTAAAGCTAAAATTTTAATTTTACTTTGGTATTTAAAAAAATATTTTTAATGGTAATTTTGAAAATAAATTAAACTATTGTACGTACTTTTGGAACAAAAAATCTTTTTATGCTATTTAAAAAACAATTGCAGTTTACGACTAAGTCGAGGGAAATTAGCTAACTATATTTACATTGTAATTAACACGAAACAAAATTGTATTAAAAAAAAATGGAATGTTGGTGTAATTCATCGAATCTGAGATGTGGCTGCGAAGAAGAAAGATTCATGACATGGTATGGTTTAAAGCCGCCCATAGAATGATTTAACCCAAACTTTCCTTCAGAGTTTCTCAACAATTCTGGAAGGAAAACTGGTTTATGTATGAATCCGGCACCATATAAATATATCTTCTTCTGGTCATTCTCTCCAAAACAAATAAATGGTGTATGTGTCTAATGACATCACATGCATGCCAAATCTCTCTGTAGATTATGTAGGGACTTGAGGTTATGTACCTAGAGAACCATAAGTGTCTATCACTGGTTAAGTCATAACTTCTTCTCATTGATATCAAAAAGACAGGACCACATGCATGGCTTCATTATAAACAGACAAAGTCACAAAATCCTTCAAAATTTCTGTGGCAAGGATTGAATATTTTGACTACTTGTAGTGCCTATCCAACTAACAAGTGGTCATGGTGATTTGTGTCTTCACGTCAGAAATCATGAAATTGGTAACTAGAGCCCAGAGGTCCCTTACATATCATGCCGTGGTCCGGCAAAGCCATGTGCTTGTCGGTGCTTATGAGCTGAAACTTCTCTAAACCAATAAAGGGTTATCTTCAAGCAATGTTCTTATCTATATATATATGCTCTTCACAGAGCCCTTAAGTTGCAAGTTCTCACATTTTCAGTAAAGCATCAAACTTTGGATTCAAGAAACATAAAGAGAATCCATGGCAATCAGGGTCCCTCGCTTGCTGCAATCATCCAAGCAGATTCTCCGTCAAGCAAAAGTGTTGTCATCTTCTTCCTCTAGTTCTCTTGATGTTCCCAAAGGCTACTTAGCAGTTTACGTAGGAGAAAGAAAGATGAAGAGATTTGTAGTTCCCATTTCGTACTTGAACCAGCCTTTATTTCAAGATTTACTAAAAAAGGCTGAGGAAGAGTTTGGATTTGATCATCCAATGGGTGGCCTCACAATTCCTTGCAGTGAAGAAATCTTCGTCGATCTTGCTTCTCGCCTCAACTGATCATGACTCACTCAAATGACCCATTCTCACTGATTTTGTACATTTTTTTTTACCAGTTGGTTTTCTTCGAGAGATGAGATGGATAAGAAACATCTCTCCTTGAAAGTGAAACAGATTGTAACACTCTTTTTCCTCACTTACAGTGAGTTGGACACGAATCTAATCAAAACTCATGGTTCATCAATTAGTCATCTCACTCATGAAAATCTTTAATTTCAGTTTCCTAACAAACTTACCGAGGATACAATTCAGTATTGGAATTATAATTTGAAGTTTTTGCATTGAGTCCTAAAGAAGAAGAATTATCTGATACCATATTGCTGTGTGTGAAAAAAGCAGGCTTTGAAGGTTCTGAAAGAGCAAGAGTATGTCCATCTAACATTAGTAGAACCGAAGCCATGCTTGGTCTCTCTGCAACTTTTTCTTGGACACAAAGAAGACCAATATTTATGCATCTCAATATCATATTCGGTGAATGGCTTGACATTGTCATCAAAATCTTATCAGTAAGATTCAAAGCAAAGCCTTCCTTCCAATTTCTCCATGCCTTCACCAAAACATTTGGACTCAGTGATGTGAATTAACAATCATTAATCATGGTTCGATGGTGGTTCTCCATAGTAAATATTGTACTTACGAAGCTAAGGAGATCTTCCATGCTGTCTTCACTGCTAAAACAGCTGTTTTTCTTCCCACTGATGATCTCAAGAACCAAAACTCCGAAACTGAAAACGTCCGTCTTAAAAGAGAACTGTCCGTGCATTACATACTCTGGAGCCATGTATCCACTGTTTTAAAAAAAAAACAAAACAAAACAAAACAAATCACGATCTCCATTGATGAGTAAAAACAAAAAACGAAGATGAATCTTTGTATTTGCCACTTACAAAGTACCGACGATCCTATTCGTGTAACGTTGAGTCGTGTGGTCGAGATCAAAAAGCCGAGCCATTCCAAAATCTGCGATTTTGGGGGTCATTTCCTCGTCTAACAATATGTTACTAGCTTTGAGATCACGGTGAATTATCCTAAGACGAGAATCTTGATGAAGATAAAGAAGTCCTCGAGCTACACCTCCAATGATTTTGTATCTAGTTTCCCAATCAAGTTCCTTTCCCTGTATTGGATCTATATTCAAAACACTTGAGAACATTCTAAACATAAAAATAAACAGTCGATTATTTCCGAGAGCTTTTTGAAAGTGAAGAAATTGTACCAAAGATGAACTTGTCGAGACTCGTGTGTGGGAGGAACTCATAGACGAGAAGCCTTTCAGTTCCTTCTGTTGAGTAACCTAAGAGCTTGACAAGATTACGATGTTGAAGCTTTGCCACCAATAAAAACTCGTTCATGAATTCGGTTTCACCTTGTTGTGCATTTTTCGACAACCTTTTTACCGCTATTTGTTGTCCATCAGAGAGTACACCCTAATGATACAACATGCAGAGTTTTTATGATGATCGCTACATTCACTAAAAAGTCATATATGGTAACAGTTGCTTCTTCTTTACCCTCTAAGATTACCTTATAAACGGCTCCAAATCCACCTTCTCCAAGTTTATTTTCGAGTGAAAAATGACTTGTTGCATCTTGTAACATTGTGAAATCAAATCTCATGGAATTTGTGCTGATATCTTCATGTGTATGCCAAGAAGAAAATCCAGATTAGAAAGAAACCAGCTATTGATAAAAGAAGCTGGAATTCACAGAAGATGTGAAAGAAACAATGTAAACAAAGGCAAAACAAAGCAAAAACAGATTAAACGGAGGGAAAACATGAAACGAAACAGAGTAAAAAAAAAAGAAGAAAAAAAGCTCCTTATAATCCGAGTTAAGCTTACTTTCGTGATTTTGTTCTGAATTATGTTTCGTCCTCTTCTTATTCCTTCTCAGTATTAGGAAAACAACAAAGAATAATATAACTGCAACTGAAATGGCCGCAAAGATCAAAGCTTTAGGTACACCTCTGTACTTATCTCCTGAACAAAAGACGAAACAGAATGGTGTAACAAACTTACAGTCTGATATGAATCATAGACTTCAAAATAGGATACCTTGTATGACACTTTTCGTCTCATTCTTTGGAGAAGGATGTGATGGCGTCGCAGGCACTGAGCTAGGCTCATCCGTTTCCACTGGATCATAGAATCTCCTGGGAGCATAAGCCAATATACAGCTAGGATACAACACATAACCACCCATTTTCATATCACAACAGCTCGGGATTTTTGCAATACCCTGAGACAGACAATACGAGCAATCCTCTTCCGAAATATCCGGCGTGCACTGAACCAGACCGTACAATGTCTGAAACGACGGTCCGCTCGTCTCACCAACCGCGAAATTCTTCATTCTCCGACCAATCACGGATATTTTGTCTTTAAGCCCATCGAGTAAACCCCTTAATGACTTTTCCCATCCACTGCGATCTCCGGTGAAGTTTCCTGCCCCGGTTATGCTTGATTGAGGAAAAATCTCCAATTTGTTTAAAATCGTCCGGTTTGAGTACCTAACGGTACATTTGTCGTACCAAACAATCGCTTCTTTCTGAACCGGACACAATGCGACAAGTCTTTTTCCAGCAATTGCGATACAGTTGATACAATCTTCAGGTTTGACATCGCCTCTACACTGTAAGATTGAGTTGACTTTTTCATCGGAGTCTCCCACTGAGATGTTGTAAAATCCGTTATCTTTCTGTCTGAGAGATGATAAAGAGGAGACGAAACGGTCAAGGTTGACAGCGTAAGGGGTGTTAATGGTGAAGTTGCCTGTGACGTTTGAGCAGATTTGCTTTAACGGAACCGGTTGCGACTTAACGCTGAGGCATTTGATTTGGATTAAGAGTGAGATGAGAGGAAGAAGAAGAGACACCATTTGGATTATTTCAGTTATAATCATTGCCTATATTGTTACAACGGGTACATAATAATACGACATGAGGCGTTGACTTTGATTTGTTCATTGTTTTTTTTGGAAAATTGTATTTCTAATATGTTGTTTATTGTCAGCTAGGCTGTTATGAAATGTGACAGTAAATTTATAAAATAATAGGAAGTTCATTTGCCAGTGTCGATGTCATGGAGCGGATGGCACGTTCATGTTATACCCTAAAGAATTTTAGATTTAGTTGTAATAATATTTTTCTTCTTTGACATTAAAAGATAGGGTGCAATTTAAGTTCTATTGCACAAATTCGTCAACAACAAAAAAAGGAATTGTCAATAAATCAAAGGTACTTGTTAATCAACAGGTTGTGAAAGTTTACCAAAATTATAATGTTGACGGCCAATTGATGAAAAGGAAGGTAAGTTTACATTCAATTTATATTCTCAAGAACCACTCTTTCGACAACAAATAAAAAGGGGAACAAAGTTGTGACTTGTGAGTAATTACATTGGTTTAAAATCTAAAGACCTCAAAAATGTTACATGCATGCAGTATCCTTGTGATTTGAATGTAATGAAGGTGAGAAGTGATTGTAATGGATCGATGAGAATATCCAAACTCTTGTTTGATCGGTTTACTCAACAAAGCTTGGAACAAAGGATGGTTCAAGTATGAAACAGCCTCGATATATTGGGTCTGTTTGATAATCTAAAGTGGAACGGGTATAATAGCAGTGGAAGTGAAATTACACATTTTCTTTATAAGAAAAAACCTTACTGTAACTGTGAATTAATTTTCTTAGAAGTCAAATTATGAAAAATAAAATGTAAAAGAAAAGTTGGGATGAAAAGAATAATAAGCAACTTTGGAATAATGCTCACGACGTTCTAGAGTATGCTATCGTAAGTTCTCATTTGTAAAGATGGTTAGTCACTTCTTGTAGTGTCCTTCTGCATTTGTTTTCTTTACAACCATCATCGTGATAATCAATCCTAGAATGAAAGAAAGTGTATCGTAACAACTTTTCCGATAGAAGTCAAAAGATATTCTCTTCAATAATTTCTATTTTCTGTTAATATTTGTAACGCTTAAAAATGTGTGGAATTCCTCTGATTTTGTGTAACCTCTGACGCTATATAAAGCCATGTACATGAAAGTTCGTCTAACTTGATCTTAAATTTCGGAAATGGATTACAAATATGGAATACTAATCGATTGTCGTGTATTATGATACTAAAAACAAATCTGGAGGATATTTTAAAATATTCTACCAGAGGAAGAACTTTTTTTGTTCTTTTCTTGGTGACTTTGCAAAACTAAAGGCTACTGAAGGATTCAAAACCCACAAACGATAAAACTTTTCTATAAATTGATAATGTTGGAACTTTGAAAATTTAAACAAAAATATTAAATAGACGAGACATTAATATATTTTAATTTAGAGAAATATTTTTAATTTTACAAAGACTAAACATTTATCTTTTGTCGCCGGCTAAAGTTTTCTAAAAAAGAAAAACGTTGGAATTCTTTTTTTACAGAAAAAGGTAAGGCTGAAAACTCACATTTTAATAGTATTACAGTATTTTCTGAAATGAAACGATAATGTCAATATTTCCGTTTAAAAGTATTAGTTTGTAGGTTTTATCTTTGTTTTATGTATTGAATCGTTTTAATAAATATATAGCCGCATTATTAAGGCCGGGTTTGACATAGACAGTCCACAGAAACGGCGCCGTAGTCAAGGTCGAAGACGCCGTCCAATGAAGGATAGATTATTAACAGCTGTCCCGTGACTTTTCATTGAAGACAAGCCACGTCATCAGAATTTAGAGAGTAAGATGCGCTTGTAAGAACATTTAGGATCCATGCCACGTGTCAGTTGTTTTGAATGGTTCCAGTTCTATTTTCCCAAAAATATATAATGATATCACGACTTGGTTACTAATTTAACAGGAACTAGATTTAGAAATCACCAACTATGTTCATCACGATTAAAAATACTTGCACGAGTTAATTTTTTTTAGTTACTAGAAATTATATTTATATAAATAAATTTAATTTATCTTTATTTCGATACTGTATCTTAAATTTATTTTTGTTAGTGCTTTTAGTTCTTTAATTAACAACAAATATTTTTCTCATCGTTATACGTACACACAAGCAAGTCCGACCCAAACCAAAACACACACAGCACACTGGTAAGTTAATATAATTAAGGAAAAAGTGTCTTTAGTTTCTGTGTGTCAACTTTCTGTTCCTCTTTTCTCCCCTCACGAGATCTCTCACAAGACTCTCGCAACACAGAAAATTTAAGTAAAGAAAAAAAAAGAAGAAGCGTAGATTCCATAAATGGACATGGGGAGCTACAACCACCAGCAACAACAAGAACAAGTACTTGATGGGTCGGACATAGTTGAGCTGGTTGAAAACGAGAAAGTATTCGATAAGTTTGTGGAGCAGAAGTTTCAACAGTTAGATCAAGACAAAGATGGTAAGCTCTCCGTAACGGAGTTACAACCCGCTGTTGCTGATATCGGCGCCGCCCTTGGTTTGCCTTCACAGGGTACTTCCTCTGATTCCGATCACATCTACTCGGAGGTAGTTTCTTCTTCTTATTTTTTTTCTTTCAAAATATATACATGACCCAATACTGTGTTTTTTTGGCGTTTCGAATAATGTTTTATGGTTATACTTTTACCATTGTATCAAGTAATGTTTTAATTTTTAATAGTTATATTACAAATATCTATATAGATTTGTATATTTTATCTGTAACTATACTCCCTTCGTTCGATATTATCCACGAATGCTTGATTATAATAATACCAAGCAGGTTTAAAACGAATCTCAACAATTTACTATACAGTTGTTTTAAGTCAATATTTTTTAACACCAAAACTACTTATATTAAGTTATCTTCTTTATACTTGCTTAGGGTCTTGTGGTGGATACCTTATATATAGTTGGTTTATAATATATAAAAGATGTGTTTCTGTGATGTGAGTGTTAAATAAATGATAATAGCTTTGGTCGGTGAGCTTATCCTGATATCCTCTATCATATCTCGAATTAACCCGTCGTGTCGCTTTTCTGGCTGTCGTTTCAAACTCAATACATCGCTTTATGAATACTCACCTACTTTAATTTAATTACTTTTATAAATATTAACCATTTGGCTGTCATGAATATTGTGTATTTTTATAAGTCATATAAGCCAGAATTTTTGTTTTATCAATTTAGCTTTTTTATAAAATATAAATAAACAGTTTGGCTAATCTCATACTGATAATTTTATTTATTTAGGGTAGCTTGACAGTTTCTAATGTTTGTTCGTCAATTTGTTGGTAAGGGTTTTGTTCTTTTAAAGCTTGAGTCGGTTCACCATCTTTCTTTAAAACTTCTCATAATTTCTTAAGAATTCTTATATATGGCATATTTTATGACTAAATCCAACGCCGCCCTATATTTTCCCAAACATTCAACAGAGACATACAAATTTCACAAAGAGCTTGTGTAGGAACAAAGCAGTCATAATTTTTTTTTACCAACATGGGAACCCCAAACTACGTCGTCTTTTAGATGAATCACGTGGATTAAGTATATATATAGATATATATATATCGCGCGTAGGTATTAAGTAATTAAGATTCGCTTTTAATTTGAAAAAGAAATCCAAGAAGAAGTAAATCCGGAAACGAATCTTTCTCTCATTGGATATACAAATCAGTATTCAATATCTTACCTTAGGTTTTGTTTTTTTAGCATACTTAAAGAAGAGACAAGGAGTTTAAACTAACAACCCTCTCTGTCTCATCCGTGCATTTATATATTTTCATTACTATAAACTGTTTACAGGTCTTAAACGAATTCACTCATGGAAGTCAGAAGAAAGTAGGCAAGACAGAGTTCAAAGAAGTGTTGTCGGACATTTTGTTGGGTATGGCTGCTGGTCTGAAACGCGATCCCATTGTCATCCTCAGGATGGACGGTGAGGATCTCTCGGAGTTTATCAACGGCCAAGGATATGAAACTGAGATCATTTCCGTCTTTTCCGAGCTCTCCAGCTGCAAGGAAGCATCGCTTCGGGATTGTGTCATCAAAGCGCTCCAGTCACTCTGTATTGATCATGGAATGCCTCCTTCCAACGATCCATGGGTACTTACTTTAAGTTCTATAATGTCCAAGACAAATATCGCGTTTGATGTCAAATGTTAGTAGAAAAGTGACCACCTTGTCTGAAAAAAGATGTTAATTTTTTCAGGTAATGAGCAACATCGTAGACCCAGTTGTCGACTCTTGTCTTGACGAAGAAGACAAAAGAGAGAAGGGCGTGACTCAGGAGAGATTCTTGGAAGCATTCAAGAGAGTCGTGGAGAGAGTGGCTCGACGTCTCAGTGAACAGCCTGTGATCGTCGCTCACAGCGAAAATACCTTCGATGGAAGCGGCGTCAGGAGGCTCTTGTCAAATAAATTCGAATTCGATAAGGTAAAGTAAATTTACATACATAGCTAATAAGAAGACAAGGCTTGAGAAATAATGACAATTTAAGGTCCGGAACATTTCTGGTGGCAGGCATTAAACGTTGCCTTGGAGATTATCCCAAAAGACCGTCACGGGAAAGTGTCTAAAGAATATCTACGAGCTGTGCTTGATTCTGTTTCACCATCTGCGACTCTACCACCAATAGGTGCTGTGTCCCAGGTAGATAATACCCGCTGGGTCTTAATTTTTCTTTTTGATCGTTTTAATTTACACAATAGCTTGCTTTTCTGTTGCTTCTTTCAAAAATGAAACCGTAATTAACGTTTAAATATAATTACGTATGTTCAATGATAGTGATGTTTGTTTCAAGGACATTTGATTAATTAGCAAATTGTTTGTGTGATAATTAAGATGGATAATATGATAATGGAAGCGTTGAAGATGGTGAATGGAGACGATGGAAAGATGGTGAAGGAAGAAGAGTTTAAGCAAATAATTGCAGAGATATTGGGTAGTATAATGTTGCAGCTGGAGGGTAATCCAATATCGGTTTCATCTAACTCGGTGGTTCACGAGTCGCTCACCTCAACCACCTTTCTGCCGCCCCCTCCGACTGAAACAGAGGGGCCTTCTAATTAGTCGTTTAAAATGGGGACAAACAACAACATCAACAAGTTTAAAAGCATTTGTTCTTTAGATACCACTGGGAAAAAGAAATGGTTTTTTTTTTGTTTCCTTTCTTCCGAATAGATTTAAAAGTTTGTTCCTTCCCCATGTGTGTGTGTCTGCCGATTATGCTCATGTCTCTTTTTCATCAATTGGATGCAAATGTTTACTCTGTTTTAGTTTTGTTGTAATAATGTTAATTACTGTTAAATTGCCAAGTTAACAAAATGTGCACACCAATAATTACACTAAAGCCTAGTTTAAGGTTTGGTGCTTCAGTTTTCTTTTTCACCTCCAACCCATTCTAGAGTTTGTCGCTTTTTTTTTCTTCTTTTCCGATAAGCAAAAGACCAAGAAAACCAAATTGATTATTAAAAAATAACAAATAACACCAAAAAAACGCAACCTACGTTGAAAAAATAAAAATTAAGAAATTAAGAGATATAGTAATAATAAAACGAATTCTGGTGAAGAAATATTACCTTTGCGAGTCAGTAACTTGATGTTTCTGAAGGAGAAAGCCATGTCAAATTATAGAATACATGATAAATATATCTATAATTATATAGGCAAATAAATGGTAGATGCTCTTTTATGGGAAATTTCCATACGACTAAGGTTTAAGGGGTTGATTACTTAAAGAAGGAAAATATCACATAATATTGTTGTTTACATTTATTTGCTTGGCTTTGGTAAAAAAAAACCCATAACAACGACAGAGAAAAACAAGTGTATTGGTCGTAAGATTTTTAGCAGTGTTTTTAGGATAAAAATGGATTAAAAAAACATGATTGTTAGTTTTTAATTAATTAGCAAAAATATAGTTAAAAGTTTTGAATATATTTTTGTTTACTCATCATGGTAATAATGCAAAAGAGGACCAATACGAATAATTATCGTATTCGCTGCATTTTCGTGCCGTTTCTTTCGGGTGAATCAAACGAGAATCGGAAGAGGTATGGCTCCTCATGGAGACGGATCAATTGACATCGAGGTTGTTCAATCGGAGAGTCGTCGACCGATCTCCACAGTCGTCTTCGTCATCGGTACTTTACTCTTTCTACAACTATCGACATATGAAACTGTGTTATGCTTTATATATATATACCAGCTGAGTATTTCTCTCTCCAGGGATCGATAGTGTTGGAACTGTTCCAGCTTCTCTCATAACCTATGCTTCCATCCAAGCATTACAACCTGATATTATAATCAATGCCGGAACCTGCGGTGGCTTTAAGGTACATTTTCTTTTTAACTTGCCATCTATTTTGTTTTGACTTATACGTACCATCCTTGTGAGACAATGCGATATTCGGGTTTGATTTTGTTAGTTATTCACTGAACTTGATTAATTCAATCTGAACTCCCCTGAAATTTGAGTGGCATCATAAAAGCTCTCTCTCTTTTGTTCTCTCGTGCTCTCTATTTTCAACATAATCAGGTCAAAGGAGCCAACATAGGCGATGTGTTCCTTGTGTCTGATGTTGTGTTCCATGATAGAAGAATACCAATCCCAGTAGGTTCCTTGTTTCTTTTGTTTGCTATTCTTCTTAATCTCTAGTGTGTTCCCACTTCCCAGTTCATCTTGAACCATCTCTTTTAGATGTTTGATCTGTACGGAGTTGGTCAACGTCAGGCATTCTCAACACCCAATCTCCTCGAGGAACTCAAATTGAAGGTATTTAGTGTACTTTTCTGCCAGATGCAACTTGGATCTATTCAATGAAAGCATTTTTCAGAAAACTGTGTTATCAGATTGGCAGGTTATCTACTGGTGACTCGTTGGATATGTCAACGCAAGATGAATCATTGATCATTGCCAATGACGCTACGCTAAAGGACATGGAGGTAATTAATAGTGATGTTACCATTTCTATCTCTAATTTACTGAATCTAGCCAGAAAGTTATGAAAATCAGTCTTGGCTCTGGATTTGCATTCTCAGGGGGCCGCTGTTGCATACGTTGCTCATCTTCTCAAAGTACCAGTCATATTCCTCAAAGCTGTGACCGATTTGATCGACGGAGATAAACCGACTGCAGAAGAATTCTTGCAGAATTTGGCGGTTGTGACCTCTGCGCTAGAGGGAACTGCTACTAAAGTGATCAACTTCATCAATGGGAAAAACCTTTCAGACCTTTAACTTTATTTAAATTGCTTTTCACATCTTCTCGTACAAACTTACCTTGTTGCAATTTTTCTACTCCCCGGTGATTTAATAAACTAAATTTTTTTAGACCTTTTTTCTTTCCATTATTCCAATGGTTTTTGATTTCTCAACCCCACTGGACAAAGTCAAATCACAAGTTCAGAAAAAACAAATAATTGAGCGATCTTTCCCGATTTCCGGCAAGCTCATCGGATATGACATCATTGGAGTATTCTATCTTTTAACTTAAACTACTCCAGATGGAAGCCGGAGAACAAGCTGCCCTCCGAAAACGCTGCAGAATAATAAAACACTTGTGTTATATTAAGAGGTAAATAGTTTAAGAATCGAAGCGAACGACCAAAGGTTACCTTTTGACGTAGTAGTAACAGAAATCTGCCAAGATGAAAGTTTGAACAATTTCTGAGATCAGAACCATTGATGGCCACAATCCATAACCCAATGCTACTAGCAACCGTCCCCGCGTGTCCACAACCTGATTTTGAACACATCAGACATTTTAAATGATCCCTTTCAGCATTCAAATGTATCCATATAGTAACATTTCTCAGTTAGAGGAACTGCTATTTGTTTAACCTCTACTCTCTCTTGAAGATCAAAACTAACCTGTAATACCCAGTGGGCACAGCTAAGGAACCTTGCTACTCCAAGCGCAAAAACATAATGAGCTGTGAACGGTTCAACGATCTGAAACAACCAAATAGAGGGGGGAATTAGCGAGTTAAACAACTGTGTCTCTAGTTCAGTTCTCAATTTGCCATTGTGAATAAAGTTGTTACCTTTGTGTTCTGCATCACTCGCAGCTGAGGCAGCACTGAAACAGCTTCAAGGTATACACACAATGCCCACGAAATCCTGTTTAAGATGTTGTGAGAGGTTGATGGGTGGATTAACACAGCTAACACAACACAGGGCAGAAGCTGCAAAATTTAAAAGCAAACCGTTACTGCCTACCCTGCTTCTCTGATCTTACAGCGAAAGCTTACCTAATAACAAAGACTTTTAGTTGCCTTCAACCAACATGAATGGTGCTGACAACAACTTCAAGATCAACCCATATGACTTACCACATAATAGAGAGCAAAGTTGTCTTTGTCCTCCATGTAACTAGCCCGTAACTTAAAACGGATCATGAATATAACCCAAAGAGTTGTTCCCAAAGTAGCCAAATCCAGAATGGTGTGTATATCATATTCCATTACAAAGCTGCAATAAAGCCTAACAGCTAGAAATATCGCTGTAAGCTCCTGAGATTTCAGTGATAATCCTGCAAAATTATCCACACAGTAATATAAACACCAAAAGTAAAAAGACAAAAGGTACATTTTGGAGGTGGTTTCAAATTAATGATTCGAATAAGAATTATAAAAATGCATCTAAAAACCCTAAATTGCTAAGTGCACCAGTGATTATGAAGACGATGATGATGATTCTACAACTATAACTAAAAGCTACTTCCGGGAGCATATGATAGTGATAGACAGTAATAAACATTATGCAAGACGGGATTTTGAGGCATAGAACAAGAGAGTTGTGACGTTTACAATTAATTTTCCAAACAACAGACGAAGATATATGACCAGAAGCTGAGGGGCGACTGACTTCAGAAGCCCTAAGTTGGATGTGATAAACACAACTAAACAAGAAAATTTGAATTTTACCGGCACATGTCTTTTCCTTCATGAGTTTGTAGATGAGAACACAGATCCCGATGGAATGAACAGCTTCAGCTGCAACGAAGAGATTGTCGTGATCGTGAACAATGAATCTGAGCAGAACCAAAGCCGCCATGCCAGTGACCACCGCAAGAAAAGCCTTCACCTTTGGAGGTTGCCTCCTTACCCATGACCACACCGCGTGGATCGGTGTCTTCGTCCCCTTCATGCTCGATTTGACTTTTCCCCTTTTTCGCTTTTCTTTGTAAAACTCGGATTTTCTCGGCTAAGCGAAAAACGTAAAATATTTATGAAAACCTCATCGAAACTAGATTACCCATTTTGTTGTCTAATATAAAATGACTAGATTACCCATGGTATCTCTTGATTAATTATTTAATTAGGACAAATGTTTAAAAATAAACCCAAAAAACTTTTTGTCCAAAGTACTTATCTGATAAAAAACATAATTAGCTTTTTTTTAACCAACTAGAACTAAGCTTTAAACTATAAAAAAATAAACTTTAAATCGTAAACACAATTTTTTATCCTAAATTTTAAAAATTAATCTCTAAACCAAAATACTAAAATTAAATTTTAAACTAGTGAAAAAATTCAACTATTAATAACATTGAAAAATTATGATTTGTATGATATTTTAAGATGATTTCTCTATAAATACTAGGCATTACATGCTTTTTATTTGATTTTTTAGCAATTCCATAAAATACATAATATAAAAATTTCAATTGTGAAGTATATCGTGTAATATATTACTCGAAACTGAGCTGTAAACTACTCATATTTTTTGTTGAAACTAGAGCGCTTGTTCGACACTCGGTTCGCCTTTGAAGTTCTCTTTTTCATTCCTTAGAAGTTAAAACGAAACAACTAATAAGACTCACAACGCAAAACCTCCAACTTATTTTACAAATAAACACAACATTTCATCAACCATACTTTTATACAAATAGAAATAGCCAAAGATCAAGACGCTGCAGATAGTGGGATGTTGTCGTCTTCTATGTATGTTTTAATAAGATGGCAACAAAATTTAAATAAAAGTATATATGTTTTAATGAATAAAGAATAAAGATAGGAAATATTCGAGACGATTTTGGTCCTATCTCTCTCCCAATTACTAAATATTCTTTCATTTCATAATTTGTCGGTTTTAAGCATTGCAGGTTGTGTTAACTTAAGTGGTTTGTGTTACCATCTTGCTTGATGGGATAATCGATCAGGTAGTTTGTTTATGATGTTAGTCTTTTCAGAAAGGGTTGTATTGGATCCCATAGAGAACATAATTTATAAAATCAGATGAAAAGAAAAACATTGAGCCAAGGGGGAAAACCCCAATAGTTTATACATGAAAATAAAATAAACCATTACAACCAAAAAGCTTGCCATTGCGCACTGTGTAACATCTTTCTCTCTCTCTCATTTTCACCATACGAAAGCTCTTCACATTTGGAGAGGAAGAAGAACAAGCGAAATGGGTTTTTATTGTGGGCACGGCTCTTCAACTCTCACACTGAGCTTTATGGTCCTATTCTTAAGTTGCAGAGGTAAAAGCAGTCTTTGTCTATCACTCACATTCTTTTAAACTCGATTTAAAGTTTCAGACTTTCGCCCTTTTTTTTATCCTGAATCATTTTGGTGATAGATTCGTACGGGTCAACATACACATTCGCTAACCGATGCGGCTTCACAGTGTGGCCTGGAATTCTTGCGAATGCGGGTTCACCTACTCTTTCCACCACTGGATTCGAGCTTCCTAAGGACACCTCTCGCTCTCTCCAAGCCGCAACCGGTTGGTCCGGTCGATTTTGGGTTCGGACAGGTTGCAACTTCCGCATGGCATACTTGTAAATAACATATCGAAATAACATTATGTTTTTTTAAATAATTTTTAATTAATATATTAAGGATATGAGTATATATTTTAATGTGGCATGAACCGAGCTGGCCTTGCTCACAGCTAATGGCTCTGTTATGCTAGTGACGCCACTTTTTTTTTGGTTGGTAATTCACTTTTAGGTCACTTTTAACAGTTTTCAGGGATTTAAGTTGATTTTGATGTCTCAAGATTTATAAAAAAAAATTGAAAAAAGTTTCCCCACGCCACACAAGTCGTCCATATCATCCTCTCGTTGTCGCGTTTTTCTCCATCAATAAATTCAAAATCTTATTATATGAATTCATTCCAAAGTAATATAAAAAATTTACTTTATAAAACAATAAGAGCGAAGTTTGTTGCAATACCCTTAAAAGTCACTCTGTCGTTTCTTATTAACAGAAAATTCGCCTTAACCTAAGCATCGTTTGGCTAAATCCTTTGAAGTTTTCTGGACTAATGGTTCTTATGTGCGTCAAAAGATTCCAGTTTTTTTGGAATCAAAAATCTTAGAAATATTTATTTATCCCAACGGTGGTAATTCGATGGTACAGTAATAATATAGATTTCAGAACGTAATTCATAATTATTTAGGTTGGATTTCTGTTTGGAATTGGAATACTACTTTTGGAATAGTGGGTTTTGGACTTATTGGATGATACGAATCCCTATACTAGTATGAGATAGATGATTCCGGTTTTTCAAACTTAGATGTTTAACCTAATATATAAGTGTATCCACAAATTTGTATATTTGTCAGGTTTCTGTAACCACATTATAAAAAATTCCTTCATATAACACTAGTTCCAAATAAATTTCATATAACACTAGTTCCAAATAAATCGCATGTAACCCAAATCCACGATATTAAAAAACGACATCGTTTTATAACAATCATAAATTACACTGATATGCGTAATCAAAGAGACCCTCCTTTCAGGGTCGGGTCTGGGCCCAAGCAAAGCAAGTCCGTGCTTGCGGTTCTCAATGTTAATATAAAAAAATCAGCCTTTATTTCAAAAGTACTCTTAGCATAAATGGTAAATAAAAGTAAATTGCTTCCTTGAGTTCTTCAGTTCGAGTCCTTCAAACAATAAATTTTTTTATAAATTAGAAAGACCCAATTGTTTTTGTAGTATAAAACGACCCATTTTCTTTTTTTTACTTGCGACCCTATTAAATTCAGGGCCGATTCTGCCTCCTTTGTAACAGCTTCGAAGTTTCTTAGCAAAAACTAGAGTGGAAAGCCAGCGAGAGACATAATTGGAGTTTAGACCTTAAAAGCCTAATCACAGATCTCAAAAGAGAAAAAGATACGCAGATGAAGAAGAGGCGGAGAGATGGTTAGTAGACACGTTGAGAGGAGATCGAGGAGGGAGAAACGGGGAGTAGTTAAGGTCGAAGATGGATGTCCTTGATCTACTATTTCTTAATTCACCTTTGCTTCTTGATTAAATTGATCTTTTACGGTTTTTTTTGTCATGATCTACGTACATGTAAAATTTTATTACCTAATTAATTTTAGTATACAAAAATGAACTACCCACCACTTAACAAGTGTCACTGTTAAACCGTAACGTTACAATTTTTCTTTGTTTTCCTTTTAGAGCCAAAACAACTATAACATTAATAAATCAAAATAATAAAAAAATGAAAAACGTTATAAAATAGAAGGTTCTATTGCATTTACCTAACACCTTTGAAAAAAGTCGTTTTAATTAAAAATAAGAGCAATCTTTTAAAAATAAAACACAAGAGGCAGGTGCGTCTGTCTTCTTCGCTAGTGTTGTCATCTTTTGTCCTTTTCCTCCTTTTTCAGTTCTCACCACTCCTCTCTCCCATCTCTTTCATTTCCAAATATTCTATGAGATGTAATTTCTGATACTTATAACTTGCAAATTTTTAATGTAATGTAATGTATTCACTTATCTAAGCTTGTTCGATTTCAATACCGGCCACGGGAACATGATCTTGATACCATTACTTCGTCTATTCATCATAATCATATACATATCCCATTCTTAAGCCTTAAAGCAAGTGATATACATCACAGTTTGTAATTTAAATTTTGATGTTTGGAAGGATCTATATATATTGGATGATATCACACCGATATCTGACCTATATATATTATTATACACACGAAAAATAGCACAACCAGCTAATTGGTCAATTCATTTAAACACAACAATGGATTTGGTGCCAAAATAGTTTACCACCAGATAATATATTAGCTGCATATTCCGGTGATGATCGCTTCAATCCGATTAATTAAACTCCTCATAACATTGTGATAATTTATACGCGATGTAAACAACTTATTAAGTAGTACTGATTATTTAAAAGCAAACATTTGGGAGTGTCAATTAGTTTGGGATTGGAGATGAGAGAGTACGTTTGTAGTAGAGGAGTTCCCAAATTAAGAATAGATCGACGAACATATCGAACAAGGTTTTAATATGCATTTTAGTACGATAGAACAATGTTTTACTTTACGAGTGATCACTTTTTTTGTAGTAATTTCAAGCAATGGCTACATTCAATGGAAACTCTTAAATAGATATGCGTGTATGTATGCATGCATGTGTGTATGATATTGTTTTTCTCACATAATGTGTAGTGTAATATATATATATGCATGTATGTGGATAAATACATAGATGTGGATGGCAAGTGGACAAGATGAGGAAAGGTTGGTATATAGGTTGGTAAGGAGATGGGTAGTGAGAAATAAATAGAGTTTGGTAGAAGAAAGGGTCCATTGGTTGTTGCTTCCTTCATTTATGTGGTTTTTTCTATCTTTTTCCTTTTATATGTAACATTAAATTTTCTCCTAACTCTTTCTCCTCCTCTCTTACTACTTGTCTACTCGTGCCAAATTAACTACAACCCTCATTTTTCCACTTGTCTAAAACATTTGGGTTTGTTTTAATTTCACATTCTTTCTTCATCTTTAATTATACACCTTAACAACATAGATACTCGAAACTACTACAATATATCTATTTCTAAGCTCAGTTTTAATTATGTGATCAAGAATCGATCTTGCGATACTTATAATACGTACTCCTTCATTATTTGCCTCATCTTTAACATTAGTTGGATAAGGAGTAAATTTTTTTTGGGGGCAACTAATTAACCTCTTAATTACCTCATAATTAATCTCAATTGTATCAAAATACCATACAAATTAAACGTTTCTAAAATTATCCTCAAATAACGCTTAGATTCCAAACCTGCTCGGTGTCAAAAAAGCTATCCATTTCTTTCTTGGGCATTTTTCTTAATCACCAGTCTGTCTGTAATTTTTAATATTATTTGCAATGATGTTTCGTTGTAAAACAAATTTTAAGAGTGATAAAAATATACTCAAGCTATATTTTAAATTTAAACAGTAAAATTTCTTATACAAGTTGAAGATTTAGCTTCAAAGATTCTAGGCAAAATTTTTGTACACTTAGGCCTAAATTTGACGTTATTTCATCTCCAAGCTTCTAAAACCCAAATGAGAAGGGGAATCCTTCTTTGCCAGCCCTAAAAAGTCAAATCCATAGCTGATGTCACTCCCCTTGCTACTTCCAATTACATCACATCTAATTCTTCCGCATCTGCACTCCATGCCGTTTATCATCCCTAAGCCGCACTTGAAACAACGCGGCGTTGCTTTGTTTCCCTCTCCCACCATGCCTTGACGGCGATCAATAACATCAGGAAGACTGATTCTGAGCTCAAGATTCAAATCTGGGCACTCGTATTTTTCCTCTTTAAACGTAAGCATTGCAATTTTCTCTGGTTTTCCTGGAAAACTTATACTCTCCTGGAAAGTCTTGTTCTTTGGAGCAGAAGAGGAAGAAGAAGTGAAGGAGATATTAATGGTGTTACTCGTAATTGGTTCTAGTTGCGTAGGTTTAGAATCTTGAGAAGTTGGTGATTCTTGGATTAGTCGGTGAGTCGTTGGATCAATCCCTCTGTTTATAAGTTTTCTTCGTATATGTGTGTTCCAATAGTTCTTGATCTCGTTATCGGTTCTTCCCGGTAATCTCCCAGCAATAAGCGACCATCTATTAAAACACCAGAAAAAAAGAAGATATATAGTTTAGACCTCAAAAGCAAGATATTAATTAATTAAGTCCTTAGCGAGAGAGGGAGAGAGACTCACTTATTACCAAGAAGACTATGGAGCTTGATGATGAGCTCGTCCTCTTCCTCGGTGAAGTTTCCTCGCTTAAGGTCAGGGCGTAGATAGTTGATCCACCGGAGACGGCAGCTTTTGCCACAGCGGAGAAGTCCGGCGGCTTTGGGAAGAGATCGCCAGCACCCTTCGCCATGAGCTTTAATGTAAGCTATGAGCCTCTCGTCCTCTTCTTTCGTCCATGCTCCTTTGTTTGTGTGAGCTTTCTCACAACACGGTGACCTTCCCATACTTTTTTTTTATTTCTTGTGGTTGAGATCTTATTTTTTGATGCGTTGATACAAAATCTTAATTATATATAGGCAATATGATCTATTATATATGTTTATATATGTTTATATATATATTGGGGATTGGCTTTTAGTGAGGGTTTTGGCTAAAGGGTAAAAAGGGGTTATGGTGTTTTGTGTAGTGGAAGAGGATTGAAGCATTTGGTGGGGCACTTGGATTTTGGGTTTGGTTGAAGGTTCAAAGGTTTGGTGTATAGTTTATATAGGGTTTTGACTTAAAGCTAGAGGGGCATATACACAAACATATATATATATATATAATTGCTTCTAGATGATAGAGAGATAGAGAGAGAGAGAGAGTTGAACTTATAATTGCTTCTAGATGTGAGTTGGTGGGATGGATTTGAATGAGTAGTGTATGGTGGCCTTTCGTTTTGGTATAATAAGTGAGAAGCTTGACATATATGGCATCATAGTCTTTTGAGAAAGCTATGATGTTATTTTATAACCATGACAATAATTTATTTATCCTTTTGAAAATAATGATTAATCAAGGAATTTTATGTCGTCCTTACCGTTTCGATTTTTTACGATTTTAGTGCGTAGGAAAATATAAACCAAAATTTTCAAGATATTAACCCTTTCGATTCTGTGGTTTAGTTTTTTCCTTTGACCTTAAACAGTCAAACTTTAAATTCCATCTCTAAGTAATTACAATTTTATTTGCATATTTTAGTGGCATGACGTTTGTAACATAAATATGAGAGAGGGAAAATTTACCACATTATCGCAAGTTATTATCGGACGAAATAAAAGTTGTGATATAAATAAGAAAATGGGATTCTTAAATAATTTGGTAGCAATAGTGAAGGGGAGAGATAATTAAATTGTGAAGTTAGGTGGTAAAGTTATTAAGTGATTTGGGCAAGTGCAGGTCAAATTTAGGCTGTGAGGTTTGTACTAGTCAACAGTCTCTTCTCATATATATATTGACTGCACTAGATTAATTTTATTGTGTCTAATTAATAATGTCTCTACATCTTAATCCCTATATATAAATAGTCACTCGCTTAGCATTATCAAACAACTAATTTTATGTGTGGGCAGGGTAACTTATGTAAATATATGTACGATCTATGGTTTTGAAAATTCTCTCCAATGACAAGCAACATTTCACGTTTTAATTTTTTTTTGTCATATGGTCATAATTGTTTATTTATAAAACAATGCAACGAGAACCACCACGATAAGTACATTTATACATAAACTAGTATTTGAATAAATTAATTATGTGCCTTTTAGAACCTTGACTTAGAATGGTTCTCTAACCAACTTCTTATTGATTTGTTTAATTAGAGACCTGAAAACCAAGACTTACCAAAACTTTCTTGAATAATTTTAACCTTTTACCGGGGCGGAATGTGGTATTATAACACTTTAATCGTATATCATGTATACTGCTTTCTGAAGTACTATCATGTTAGTAACTTGTTTTGGACAAATGATTTTAGCTAATATTTTGGTGGATTTTTCGGGCAACTCAATTGTTAGAAAGATGATTTTTGAAATCCTTGAATTTTTTTTGCTGTGAAAAATAAAATATAGTGTATTCATATGTTCGTAACATAGTTCATTTGAATAAAAAATAAATGGATAAAAAATATAGTTTAATAAACAAAAAATTAATAAATATAATTTATTTTATATTAAAAAATAGAGATGAAATATTTTGTATATATAACATACTCGTGGTCAGTTCGATTTATATATAGGTTCATGTAGATAATTTTTTGTTCTGATTACCAAATTTACATCAAACTTTTGTTTGTGTAATTGATCACTTGATAAATATTAATTTAACCAAAAATAATAATAAATAAAATTAATTATTATTTGAGAATGAATTTAGTCAATTATATAACTTATCTCTATTATTTTTTAAATAAAATGAGTAATTAAATGGTTATTACTTATTAAATATAGAGATTAAAAGTTGTGTAACTCAAATCTCATTTTCTCAACATATATTGATAATTTCTTACATAATCTCATGATCACATTTTATATTGTTGTTGTTGTATCTTTTGATTTTTTTTATTCATAATTTTATATTTTACTTTATTTTACAATATGTATAACATATAAATTTTTTTGAAACTTAGATTTTTGGATGATACAAATCATAAAAAATATATTGTTATATATTGAAATTTAGAATGACATGCAACCGTTATACTATATAACATTTTTATAATAAAAAAATGTATTGCAATTATAATTCCATTTTTTCAAATTTTTGTATTAGTATATTCGTTTTATTTTATATATTTTTCGCAATTATAAATAATGTTCCTGCATATAACACTAATCATATGTGTTTTGTTAACTGTGTTTCACTAGCTAGTATTGTTTGTGATTCGATCGTATGCCATAAAAATAGTTGACCAACACATAACAGTAAATAGTATGATAAATAAACTACAATATATGTCAACAAAAAGTTGAATTAAAATGTGAAATTTGGTAAGTTAGGTGGAAAATTTGAGACGAAACGAAAAAAAAACAATGGTTTTCTGAAAAGTATGGAAAAAACGAGAGAGAGAGAGAGAGAGAGTAGTTGAAATTCATTTTTTTAGTTTATTGGTACACAATCACTCACCTCATGCATGATGATGGCACTCTTCTAGAAGGTTAGGTTTTTAGCTAAATGCCAAGATTCTTCAGATCAGCAACAAAATTATAATTCATTACTTTTTCTTTTTACATTCACCACCGAATTCCCTAAGTAATTGGTGTCTTCATTTTTTCCTTCAGAGTAAATTAAAAGAGACTAATAATAAGCAGTAATGTTTTTTGGAGTCAAATAAGTAGCATAGTAGTATTTTTTTATATATGATAAACACTAGCTACTTCATGCAAAGCATTACTAAACATCATCGAAATAGTTGTTATTGGTGAATAATCTTTTTATATTTTTTGTTAGTAGTACCAATGGGTTAATTATAATGACGTGGTTGTAATAACTATGTCTGAATATGATATGACAATAAGTAACATTTTTTGTCGATGGAAGCTTTATACTATTATATACTTTGTTCAAAATAGTTTGTCATTTTGTTTAAGTAAATAAGATATTAAAAAGAGATGGATAATTATATTATTTTGGCCCGTCCCGTTTTGTTTTTGACGTCGGTCCGTCCTTATGCGGTTGGGGCCGTGGGATTTGGTTCACCTTCCACCTTTTTAAAATATATTTTTTTCCTAATAAGTAACAAAGTGATCATTTGGTTGAGAGTTTAACTTAAACTTTGCGTTTTTATGATATACGATTACCTTTATCTCAAGGTAACTGATATATTTTATTGACTAGCAAATAATTTGTTTCTGGTAGTAATTTGATAACCTAATTAATATGTATGGGATTTTAATATCAGCAGAGCAAGATACTATATTATGATCTATCTGTTTCCCTTACGAGACGTGAAAAGAAGGTGGATGGTTGGTGACGGTGGATGATTTTATAATACATGCATGGTCGCACCACACACGTACACATACTCTTCTGTATCCATATTATTTATATATATATATATAATAGAGATAGAGATGTCCATATATACCCACTAACTTTAAGTAAGCCCGAAGGTATTTAATTGTGCCTATTCTTTTTGCAGTTGAGATTTCCGATTTCTTTGTTAATTGGTTTTCTACAGAACTGGTACAATTAAAACCAGTGATTAACAAAAAGAGCAAAGATATAGAAAAAGTCAAGTTGACCGATATTGATCAATGACATATGTTAAAGCTTCGGATCTTTAGAGTTTAACGAATAAAACAGATTTATATTTTTATTACATGAACAGTGTTTCAAAATATAGGAAAACCCCAATCAAAACCCAAGTTATATACGACCAAAGTAAACATAAAAGAACTAAACGTAAATTTCATGAAAATGATATGATTAGCTTGTTTCACTTAGTAACCAGATCAACAGATTCTTTGAATGAATTGTTTTTTCGTCACTGCAGTCACTATGAGAGGTGATAGTTAACCATCTAAACCTGGTTAAATATAACAGTATTGTACTATTTATTCTTTTGGTTTAAAAAACTAATTGGTAAATATGAACAATATACAATCACAATATATGGTATTGTTGTATTTAATCAATCCCATTTATTAATATGAGGTAAACGGTTCGATCACATTGTCACATTTTTATCCATTTTAAATTTATCTGGATCCGCGATCACAATGTTGTAAGAACATATTATATTTATCGATAGAACGCATTAGCCATATCCTTGAACCAATAGAGAGTAGAAATGTTGATATAAGAGAAAATAACTTCTCTCAATTTCGCTTGCATAGCAAGATTATCTGCCTGAATATTCATCTTCAAATTCTGACGAAAAATTTCAAACTCGTTTATTTCACCGACGAAGACGACCAATCTTTACGGTTATTCACTAATCGTATTAGTTCCATAGAATTTGTTATATAATATCATTTTTTTTTTATACAAGCAAGTTATAATCCAAAGAAGGTTACATAATTCTATTGTGTTTAATTTGCTGAAAATTAGTTTTATAGAGATATCATAACCTAACCGTTATATTTGACAATGTTAACATGACCCAATGCACGAAAGAGGGACCGTCCCTCTGGACCGGGCGAGGAAGGCGGCAAAGCAAGTAATATGTCAAACGGCCTCGTAGCAGCTCAGCTCTAGTGGATTAAGCGAATCACACGTAGCGGATCCCCTGTGTCTGAAAACGGTATCGTATTCATGCTGTATATATTTTCACAAAAGCCCTTCTTTTCCACTCAATTTAGGGTTTTCCGCAAAATCATTAAGATCCTCCTTCCTTTCGATTCCGATCTGTTTATTTCGAATTCATAGTGTATGTTTCTTTGAATAGCCGGGCTGTTCTCTCGTTTGAGGCTCTTATTGCTTGTGGCTTCCTTCCATAGATGATTTTTCAGGCAAATTAAGGTTTCTGCAAGTTTAATTCGGATCGGTCCAGAGGGAATTTTGATAAATTTGACTCCAGATGCGAGTGACTGTCCGATCAGAATCTCTCTGATCGAGCAAATCCCACACTCGGGGTTTCTTCCTTTGTATGGAAACTCGGAGCCGCAAGCGGGCGGAGGCGACCTCAACTGCCCCATCTTCTTCTTCCCCTCTCTCAGGTCCCACCACCCGTAGCAAACGCGCTCGCCTTTCATCTTCCTCTTCATCCTCAGTTGCCGCTTCCTCATCCACCACCACACGTTCTCGTTCTTCTCGTTCCGCCGCTACCGCTCCATCTCCCATGGACACCTCCACTGAGTCCTCCGGATTTCGCCGGGGCGGACGAGGTAACAGGGGCAACGATAACACTAATTCTGACAAGGGAAAGGAGAAGGAACATGACCTTAAAATTAGGGATAGAGAAAGAATCAGAGCCAGAGAACAGCTCAACATGGATTCTGCCGCTGGTGCTGCCGGCGGAAGGAGCGGTGACGAGGATGACGACAATGACAGCGAGGATGGCAACGCAGGGTTTATGCACCCCAACATGAGCTCCGCGAGCAGTGCTTTTCAAGGGTTTCTGAGGAAGCTTGGAGCTGGATTGGATGACTTGCTTCCTTCTACGGGTATCGGGTCAGCTTCATCTTCCCACTTAAACGGGAGGATGAAGAAGATACTCTCTGGCTTACGCTCGGAGGGAGAAGAGGGAAAGCAGGTGGAGGCTTTAACCCAGCTGGGCGAGATGCTATCCATCGGGACCGAAGACTCATTAAGCACATTTTCTGTTGATTCCTTCGTGCCTGTTCTCGTTGGTCTACTAAACCATGAAAGCAATCCCGACATAATGCTTCTTGCAGCCAGAGCACTTACCCATCTATGTGATGTCTTACCGTCTTCTTGTGCTGCAGTTGTCCATTACGGGGCAGTTTCATGCTTTGTGGCCAGATTGCTAACCATAGAATACATGGACTTGGCCGAGCAGGTTGGCTATCCTAGCAAAACTTGAGATCTTTTGAATGTAGTTTTCATCAGAAACCTGGTATAATGTTTTTATTTGCTCAAGGTTCAAACTTGATAATTTGATTCATATTCCAAATGTGTTTTACAACAGTCTCTGCAAGCTCTCAAAAAGATATCTCAGGAGCACCCAACTGCATGTTTGCGAGGTGGTGCTCTGATGGCTGTGCTCTCTTATCTGGATTTCTTCTCCACGGGGGTTCAGGTGGGTAAATTTGTAACTTCTCTTTTATGGTTTACATACACGTATATCTGAATATCTGATGCACGTATTGCTTGAATTCTTCTAGCGTGTAGCACTATCTACTGCTGCAAATATGTGCAAGAAACTACCCTCGGATGCATCTGATTATGTGATGGAAGCTGTACCATTACTGACAAATCTACTTCAGTATCATGATTCGAAGGTTGTTAGCCTGCTATTTTAGTATATTATTATCTAGTTCTATTCCTGCCTCAGTTTCCTACATAATTTGTTCGTATGATGGCAGGTTTTGGAATATGCTTCTATATGCCTGACTCGGATTGCTGAAGCATTTGCATCATATCCTGAGAAATTAGATGAATTATGCAATCATGGCCTGGTGACTCAAGCTGCGTCTCTTATTTCCATGAGCAATTCGGGGGGTGGGCAAGCATCTCTCAGTGTGTCAACATACACTGTATGAGTAAACTCCTTTGTCTTATATATTTATCTTTATTCACAAGATGCCATTTTCACCATATTTGTGCACAGGGTTTAATCCGATTACTTTCTACCTGTGCGAGCGGGTCACCTCTTGGCTTCAGAACATTACTTCTTCTCGGTGCTAGTAGCATTCTTAAGGATATTCTGTTGGGTTCTGGTGTTTCCGCTAATTTATCTGTATCCCCAGCACTTAGCAGGCCTGCAGATCAGGTACTGATTTTACTTGTCGTACCACAGTTATTTTTTTCTTTTCAATGCCTGCACTATAAAGTGAGATGGGTGGGGGAAACACCTGCAATCAATCACTTGGATTTTGGATAATTTTGCTATTTTTTCTTCAATCTCCTCATTTTTCTTTGTATTACCATATTTGTTCCTAGGTGTTTGTATAGTGCATATATCATAATCTTTACACAAGTATTTAAGATAATTTCGCTATTCTCGAATCAGTCACTTGGATTTAGGATAATTTCGCTATTTTGGCGTTAATTTTCTCAAATTTCTTTGTATTACCATTTTTGCCTAGGTGTTTGTATAGTGGATATATCATAATCTGTACACAGGTTTTTTTAGCTTTACTTATGTTGGAGCAGATTGCTCAATGGTCTTATGCTTGTATTCTGCTCATATGTTAGATGTGGTATAGCGAGAAGTGCTTTATTGCTCTCTCTGCTTCATATGTTTTTAGCTCATGGCTTGTGAATTATTGAGCATGATATATGTGATCTTTCTTTTTCTAGAACGGTTTTGAATAACAACTTTTGCTTTACATCTTAGATTTTTGAGATAGTCAACCTAGCGAATGAGCTCCTCCCTCCATTGCCAGAAGGAGTTATCTCTATTCCTAGTAGCACACACACTTTTGTGAAAGGTTCATTCCAAAAGAAATCTTCTGCAAGTATTTCAGAAAAGCAAGATGCTCTAAAAATTTCACCTAGGGAAAAATTACTCGGTGATCAACCTGAACTTTTGCAGCAATTTGGCTTGGATCTTCTTCCAGTTATAGTGCAGGTAATTTTCGCTGCCGTTATTATGAAATAATATTCATATTGCCTGCTGCATTGTCTAACTATATTTTGCTTTTTCCCTTCTTTTCCAACAGATTTATGGTTCTAGTGTCAATGGTACTATTCGCCATAAATGCCTCTCTGTTATCGGAAAATTGATGTATTTCAGCACATCCGAAATGATTCAATCTCTAATTGGTTGCACAAATATATCAAGGTATGCTGTTAATGATAGATCATGTTCGACATGTCATGTTCAACTTCTTACATTTTTTCGTATGTAGCTTCTTGGCTGGTGTCTTGGCATGGAAAGATCCACAGGTCTTGGTTCCTGCTCTACAAGTTGCAGAAATTTTGATGGAAAAGCTTCCTGAAACATTCTCTAAAATGTTTGTGAGGGAAGGGGTGGTTCATGCTGTAGATCAACTTGTCTTGGTTGGTAAACCTTCTCATGTTTCACTTACTGATAAGGAAAATGATTGTGTGCCTGGATCTGCAAGATCTAGGCGTTATAGAAGGCGAATTAGTAATGCCAGCTCTGATGGAAACCAGTCAGAAGAGCCTAAGAATTCTACGTCCTTTAACATAGGTGCAAATTATACTTCCCTGGATACTCCTACTGCTAGCTTCGCTCTAAGGGAAACAGTTAGTTCATGTGCCAAAGCATTCAAAGACAAGTACTTCCCGTCTGATGGTGGGGATCTTGATGTTGGAGTTACAAATGATCTCTTACATCTAAAGAATCTTTGCACGAAGCTAACTGCTGGTATAGATGATCATAGAGTAAGAGGAAAGGGAAAATCTAAAGCCTCTGGGCCATGGGTTGGGGATTTTTCTGCTAGCAAGGAAAAATACATGATTGGTGTCATTTCTGAGATACTTGGCGAACTAAGCAAAGGGGATGGTGTCTCAACTTTTGAATTTATTGGCAGTGGTGTGGTTGCAGCATTGCTTAACTATTTTTCTTGTGGATACTTTTCCAAAGAGAAGATACCCGAACTTAATTTTCCCAATCTTCGCCAGGAGGGGCTTCGAAGGTTCAAAGCTTTTCTAGAAGTTGCACTTCCTTCTGATGGTAATGAGGGAAAGGTCCCTCCTATGACAGTTTTGATTCAGAAACTTCAAGATGCTTTATCGTCTCTGGAACGCTTTCCCGTTGTCCTTAGCCATCCCTCAAGGTCGATAAGTGGAAGTGCTCGTCTTTCCACTGGACTGAGTGCTTTGGCACATCCTTTAAAGTTGCGATTATGCCGTGCACCTGGAGAGAAGACACTACGCGATTACTCCTCCAATATTGTACTTATAGATCCATTGGCAAGCATAGCAGCGGTGGAGGAATATCTTTGGCCCCAGCTTCAACGTGGTGAATCTGGTCTGAAGCCGGTACCACCTGGAAATACAGAGACAGGCACGTTACCAAGCAGTGCTGGTGTTTCATCACCATCTTTGTCAACTCCAGCTTCCACCATCCGTCGTCATTCTTCTAGATCTAGATCTGCAATTAACATAGGTGATACCCCAAAGAAAGAACCTGTGCATGAGAAAGGTACCAGCTCCTCAAAAGGAAAGGGTAAAGGTGTTATGAAGCCGCCTCATGCAGATAAGGGACCTCAGACGAGGAGCGGTGCTCAAAGGAGAGCTGTCCTTGACAAAGATACACAAATGAAACCAGCAAGCGGAGATTCTAGCTCTGATGTATGATACAATACAAATTTTTTGACTACATGGTTTTTAATTGTGGTGTGATCTGCTTATTCAGCGCTATCTTGCATGTATATCTTGCAGGATGAGGAATTGGATATCTCCCCCATCGACATTGATGATGCCTTGGTGATTGAAGAGGATGACATTTCTGTTGATGAAGATGATGACATTTCTGTTGATGAAGATGATGAAAATGAAGATGTAAGTCTTCTTTCATTTTTCTTTCGTCCAGTATGTGCATTACATTCTGCAGTTGTCTTTCTTGCCAGCTTCCATATGTTTGGATTATTTTACCATATTGAGGTTCACATTTTGTTGTTGTTTAAGCCAAAACTCATTTAAACCTTACGTGTTACAGTTGTCAAGGAGAATTTACTAGTTTTATACCACTACTTCTCATATTTATCTCGCTGCTATCAATCATTATCATGTTGTAGCTCACACATGGTCTTGATTTTCTTATAATACCTTCACCACAATCATATATACATATATTTCCAGGTCTTGGATGACAGTCTTCCCATGTGCACGCCTGATGAAGTCCATGATGTAAAATTGGGGGACTCGGTGGATGATGAGGGTGCCGGTCTGACAAGTAACTTTCAGCAAATGAATCCAGCTTCTGGAGGCAGTAGTGGAACAGCAGCAGCAAGGGGTTCTGATTCTACTGACGATGCTGGCATTGGGAACTCTTATACTTCTAGGGGTGCACTTTCCTTTGCTGCTGCTGCGATGGCTGGGCTTGGAGCTGCCGGTGGTAGAGGTATCAGGGGAAGTAGAGACCTGCATGGGCGTACCCTATATAGAAGTTCCGAGGAGCCCTCTAAGTTGGTATTTACTGCAGGAGGAAAACAACTTAGTAGACACTTGACGATTTATCAGGCTGTGCAGCGACAACTTATGCTAGATGAAGCTGATGATGACAGGTTTGGTGGCAGTGATTTTATCTCAAGTGATGGAAGCAAATTCAATGATATTTACACCATCATGTACCAGAGGCCAGACAACCAAGCGAATAGGTTGTCGGTTGGTGGAGCAAGTTCTACCACACCGTCAAAATCCACTAAATCTGCTACAAACAATTCCATTGTAGAATCTCAGTCATATAGGGCATCTCTTTTGGATAGCATATTGCAAGGGGAACTTCCGTGCGACCTTGAGAAGTCAAATTCTACATATAATGTTCTAGCGCTGTTGCGTGTATTAGAGGGTTTAAATCAGCTTGGCCCTCGTTTAAGAAACCAAACTGTTTGTGATCGCTTTGCAGAGGGAATAGTTACAAGCCTAGATGATCTGAATACAACTGCTGCTAAGGTTCCTCATGAAGAATTTATCAATAGCAAACTGACACCCAAATTATCTCGACAAATCCAGGATGCACTTGCTTTGTGCAGTGGAAGTCTTCCCTCTTGGTGCTACCAGTTGACTAGAGCGTGCCCCTTTTTGTTTCCGTTTCAGACCCGGAGACAATATTTCTACTCAACTGCGTTTGAGTTGTCTCGTGCATTGAATCGCTTGCAGCAGCAAGGGGGTGATGGCAGTGGTGTTGCTAATGAGCGAGAGAGGAGAATAGGGAGATTGCAGCGCCAGAAAGTCCGTGTATCTCGAAGTAGGATATTAGATTCGGCTGCAAAAGTTATGGAGATGTATTCTAGCCAAAAAGCAGTGCTTGAAGTGGAATATTTTGGTGAAGTTGGTACTGGTCTAGGCCCTACTCTTGAGTTTTACACACTCCTAAGCCATGATCTGCAAAAGGTTACTCTTGGCATGTGGAGATCAAATTGTGACAAGGCATCTATTCAAATTGATAGAGATGAGATTGAAGACAGGAAATCAGCTGCAGCTAGGGACAGAGATATAGTTCAGGCACCACTTGGGTTGTTTCCTCGACCTTGGCCCTCAACAGCTGACGTATCTGAAGGTGGTCAGTTTCATAAAGTCATTGAATATTTCCGCCTTTTAGGGCGTGTGATGGCAAAAGCACTTCAAGATGGACGACTGTTGGATATTCCATTGAGTACAGCGTTTTATAAGCTTATTCTTGGTCAAGTGAGTTTTTTCCTATATATGTTTTGTTTTGTAAAGAGCGAAATAATGGTATCTACTTCTTCACTTTTTGTTAGCCCTTGCTAATAATTTCGTCCTCTTTTGGTTTTTCTCACTTGAGCAGGAGCTTGATTTGCATGATATTATATTATTTGATGCTGAACTTGGCAAGACTTTGCAAGAGCTGCGTTTTCTTGTTGCCCGTAAGAAGTATCTAGAGACAGTAGGTGGTGGTAATAGCAGCGCAGTTTCTAATGTATGTTTACGTGGATCCCGTATAGAAGATCTCTGCCTGGACTTCACGCTACCTGGCTATCCTGAATACATTCTGAGACCAGGAGATGAGATTGTACTGTCTTAACTTACACCCTACGTCTTACTATTCTTTTTGTCCTTGTCCATGATTGTTGATGATGACGTCTGTTCTTTTACAGGTTGATATTAATACTCTTGAGGAGTATATAACCCTGGTCGTTGATGCTACTGTCAAGAGAGGAGTGGCCCGGCAGATAGAAGCCTTCAGATCTGGATTCAATCAGGTTAGCAGTGTCACAGAGACACAGACTCTCTGCTTTCTCTTTCTTTGCTTGTTGCCTTTGGCTTCTTAACATTATATCGAAAATGTGGTGAATGTTGATTAGAGACTTCGTTGTCTTTGTTGTGGTATGACAACTTTTTGCCTGGATCAGGTGTTTGACATAACATCTCTACAAATATTCAGCCCTTCTGAGCTGGACTACTTGCTCTGTGGTCGTAGAGAGTTGTGGAAGGTGAATTTTTTTATAACTTTTCAGTTTCCCATGACCAGGGGACTTGAATCCATTAGATAATAATTTCATGTGTAAAACCTTGTTTTCTTTCAGGTGGAGACTCTTGCGGAACATATCAAATTTGATCACGGTTATACTGCCAAAAGTCCGGCAATCATCAACGTATGTTACTTTTCTCCGACCATTGAGTTGTTAGTAACCATTTTTTTACACTTAGCTGCTGATTCCTTTTTGTAGTTATTGGAGATCATGGGAGATTTTACAGCAGATCAGCAGAGGGCGTTCTGTCAATTTGTAACTGGAGCTCCTAGGCTTCCACTTGGTGGCTTAGCTGTTCTGAGCCCAAAGCTGACTATTGTAAGAAAGGTAAAAAGTTGGGTTGAGAAAAGTGGTCCCCCAAGTCATGTCCAGCGCTAGGCACCAAGCATATGTCAGAACGCATCTATGTGTGGTCTATATGGGATTTTGATTCTTCTTCTTTTATTCCGAAGAGCAGATGCGCACTGTGGTGTTTCTTTGCCTATTTGCAAGAATATTTCAGATTTAATTATCTATTGCTTTTTGTGAAGTTGTTATTTATGGGTTTTCCATGAAATTCTAAAATTGCCGTGCAGCACTCATCAACCTCAAGTGTAGCAGCCAACGGAACCGGGGCTTCGGAAGCAGCAGACGATGATTTGCCCAGTGTGATGACTTGCGCCAACTACCTTAAGCTTCCTCCTTATTCTACAAAGGTAAGACATGTCTCAGTGTCTTATTGAGTCCGTGTTTCTGTGGTTGTTGCTGTTTGTGAGCGTGAGCATGAACCTGAGTTACTTCTGAAACAGGAAATCATGTACAAGAAACTGCTCTATGCCATCAACGAAGGGCAAGGATCATTTGACCTCTCATAAGCATCTATCTGTTAAGGGCCGGCTATTATAAATCCCCTCTCTGTACATTTTACAAGGGTAGACTCTGATTTTGATTTTGCTTCTTTTTTGGGTGGGGGTTTTTATGATGTGACAAAAACCGAAGATAAGATGTCCCGAAAGCCAGGTGAGACCGTCTTTTCCTGGAGACTTGTAACGAGGATAGAGAGAATCTGTTGTTATCTGAGCTTTGAGTGATTTGTTCTTCTTTGCAGGCTGTTGAGAAACAAGAAAGCAAAGCTAATAATATTTTGTAGATAAAGAAAGATGATAACCTTAATATTATCTTTTCGCCTCTTTCTTTCTTATTTAGAATTTTATATTTTCTCCATCAGTTTTCATTTGGTCGGTTAAAAAACTCATGTTGGATTCCGTATCATTAAGACTAAGAATATGGACAGCACTTTTAATGTTAAGGATGAGTTGGCTTCAATAATTCGGTTGTATGTCATGTTTGAATAATTAATTGGTAAGAGACTCTTATTACTAAGATTTCAGCTTAGGGATACCTATAGGCTATACAAGTCAAAATTAATCACCAATTATTTCTTTCATTGTGATCTTGTAATCAGGGTAAGTTAGATGGGTTTCTCTTTCAAATCTTGGGCTTGAAATGGTCTGATCAGTAAAGCAAAACCCATGTTTCTTTTAATTAATTTTGAACTCGAACTCTTTTAGAGAGTCTAGTAAATTTTACACCCAAGTAGTGTAAACCCGAAGTTGGATAGAGGAAGCTTTAACTGTTATAGGTGGCTTTGTTACATCCTATAAACTTAGGACAATATCTCGTTTAAATCTGGTGAATTTGATAGATTGACACATCAACCAAATATCAAACATCAACATGTGTTCTTACATTATCTTTGTAAAGATTTTTTATTTATTTTGACATGTAAGTAAATGATCCTCTTCATGGCAAAATAGATAATATGTCTCTGTCTTTTTGGCTAATATTGTACATATCAGTTAAACATTTATTGTGGATCTTAAAAATTTTAATCGACAAATTGTGATAAGATATAAAATCAATTTATTGATTTTGGAATAAAATTTTATTATTTCATGAATTTCAATAAAATTTTTTTTATCAATTTCAACAAACCTTGGTTCATGAGATGTAGCCTCAACGTTGGCGAATAACAAAATCAACAACAAATCATCACAGTTTTTTTTGCTGCCACAATTCCCTTTTCGTGTGATACATTAAGAGCCTCACGGTTTGAATTATCCTTTGTTATTAGCCAAATTTTTTATATTGTTTGTAAAAGCAAAAATAAATCAAAAAATTTTCTCGTATTACTTTGTTTTTTAATATTCTATCCACACTTCTCTCCAATAAAACACTCTAAATCTCTCATATTTCTCCACTTGACATTTTTTTTTCTTTTTGGAATGATTTGTTGTTGATTTTGTGACGTCTCCAAATTTACTGCTTGTAATCATCATAAAAATGTTGTTGTTATAATTTTTTTTTTAAACTATATAAACAAACCCACAATATATTTTTTATACTCAAACATGCCACTTTAAACAATACTTTAATAAATTAAAGCTTTGTATTTTCTACTTTACATGATTGTGATAATTTAAAATAATACAAAAATATTCATTATTTTAGTGACATAGTTACAATATTACATACTGAACAAGATATACCAAGTTTTGAAAAAAAAATGACATGTTTCTATTGAGGAAAAAATTATTTTTCAGCATGAGATGCATTGACTAAATCATTTTTCAGAATAATTTATCGATGTTTTGTTAAAATAGAAAATTAACCCTCTTTCTTGTAACTTACACAA
Organism: Pugionium cornutum; assembly: GCA_018901935.1. Classification (NCBI taxonomy): domain Eukaryota; kingdom Viridiplantae; phylum Streptophyta; class Magnoliopsida; order Brassicales; family Brassicaceae; genus Pugionium; species Pugionium cornutum. The sequence goes on from CM032164.1 coordinate 41,478,859, forward strand.
TAGCTACATTTAGATCAAATATAGGAGAAAAAGTTTCATAAAAATTTGTTGTTACATTTGATCATATATTAAAACCAATTTGATAAAACAAAATTTCAAACTTTTGACACTAAATAAAAATTGAAGATCACTTAGAATTTTGGCTCTAAAGTTAAAAATCTTCATTATATATGTGTAGAGATTGTAATGGCAATAATGATGACTGTTGAGTAGATAGTTAATGCGGAAATTTGAGATTTTCAATTTGGAAATATGCATAATAACTGAAATCTTTATGTTTTCTTGATGTATATGTATGATAATAGAGATATAAACTTTTTTTAAAGATTATCAATTTTTTATTCTTTTTTTTGATGATTAGAAGAATCAAAAGCGATCTAACAACCTGCTCGCTCTTGGACAAGGCTTCCGCAGTCAAAACGAGACTTCTTCAGCAGCAACCAAGAAAGGAAAGACGTCAAGAACCTGTCTCTGAACATTTTCATCCACTTCCCTCTGCTCTGCTGGATGAAACCTACAATATAAGCCGTTGTTATAAGATCAATGCTTCTCCATTTCCTTTCTCTTGCGTACTTGTTCAGACCTTGCTCAATCCGCTTATAATTCTCGTCTTCATCTTGTGTCCCCCGGCCTTGCAGGTTCTTAGCTTTTACAGCTTTACCAAGACAACGAGCGAGGATAACTCCATCCTCTATGGCTGAGCAACCGCCTTGTCCGATATCAGGAGTCATTGGGTGAAGTGCATCCCCTGCAACGCATACGTTGTGTTTTGCAATGTTTGTCCATAGGAGTTCCCATGGAAGTCGGAACTTGAGTCGAGACATAACCATGCTATCAAGATGGGTTGTCTCCACGACACACCTAACGTTTTGAGGTAGGTATTGGAGCTTGTTGAGCACAAACCCTTTGATTATTTCTGGACTCGTTTCTTCATCTAATTAAATAACAAGCGCAAAGGAGAAAGAGTCAAAGAAAGCAGAGGATGGATATCAGGAAAATTTAAGTTACACGTACCTAATTCAGTAGAGGTGTGGGTTAGGAACCAGTAGACAGTGTTGTTGTCACAGGGGATAAACCCTGAACGAACACCGTCGCCATAAAACTGCAAAACCTTTTTCCCAAACCTGTGGCCTGCCGGGAAATGTGTGAGCCCTCTGATTGCTAGCCGGGCAGTTGTAGCCGGATTCTTGAAGCCTAGCCACTTACCAACCACTGAGTTCACTCCATCGCACCCTACCAAAACCTGTTTGTCATTTTAGAAACCATACAATTCCACAGCCCCCCCTCATATATATATATATGTATATATGTATATATGTATAGTTACTACCTCTGTTTTGAGAATGGTCCCGTCGGAGAGAAGAACCATCTTGTAGTGTCCACACAATTCGATATGGACAACCTTAGACGAAAACCTTATGCTCTCTTCAGGCAATTCACCTGCTAGAGCCTCTAACAACACCTTCCTCTGTACGCATCGGGACTCGTATTCTCTGACAAAAAAAAACACCTCCATTCAACAAGATTTTTAAAGTTTATTTTCTTCTTTGTTTAAAAATACATATATATGTTTTTGTACAGGGAAGAAGATACGTACTCAGATTCTGGAAACAGCATCTCTTTAGTAGGATTTCCTGCAGAGATCGGTCCCACCACCCATCTGCGCATCAAGAATCAAGATCGAAGAAAGATACTTTTGAGAAATTAAATAATAACATTTTGATACCTACCCTTGAAGGCGATCATGGAGATTGCGGACTTGCTCAGAAACTCCGAGAGCTTCCATGGCCTTCCAAGCGTTGAACCAAGTCGTAAATGCAAATCCTGTCACTCTCAGTCTCTCCGAAGATTCCAACACCATGCTTCTGATCCCAAGCCTGTGGAGCCCAACTGCGGTGGAAAGGCCGGAGATTCCGGCGCCGACGATGACGATATCTCGGGTGATGACTTCCATTTCCGTGGTGCGTGCGTGTGTGTGCCTGTTTTATTATCATAGAAAGCTCTGCTTTTCTCCTCCTTTTATTTATTTTATGTGGGTTGGGGAAGAGGATGGCAAGTCAAACATGGCACTATGGCACCCAATTCTAGGCAGGCGGCTACAATAATAAAAGAAGGGAAAAATATCGTATATACTACAGATCTTTTATATATATATATATACGCATATTCCAAATCCCATCCTTGTCCTAGCAAAAGGCGATGCTTGTTCACGTACCCACATCCGCCATCGCATCTGTTCAACACATGTATTTCATCCTTTTTTTATCCAAGAATGTCAACCACTTGCATGATAAATCCAAATCTGATTAAAAGGTTCAACATTTTGGTTCACCTCACTCTATATTTCCCTTACAACATCGCTTCTTATGGTTCTAATACTCTCTAGCCACTCCTCGTTCATGCTTATCCGTCGAGTATTCTCGGGACCTCTGTTGTTCCCAGCGTGAGCCGCAATCAAGTCTATATATATATATCCAACAGCTTCACTCTCCAATTTTTCTCCTTGCTTCACTCTTCAAGAATCTTATTTTCTCCTCTAGTCTTTGCCATTTAAGTGCCCTTTCATAGAATAGAACAAGCTGCTTGTTCTATGCTGCTTAATTATAAGAGTGATGTCCTGTGTAACACACGCACATAGTTAAGATATACTAAAAGTGATAAAGAATATATTTCTCGTGTTATCATCTCAAGGAACGTGTCTCGGTATTCATGTTAATTTACTTAAAAAGTAAACTTGTTCATGGCTATAAAAACCTTATTAGAGATAGTCTACTTATGCATGGGCCCGATGAACTAAACATAAATTAGGATCAACTAAACATGTTTTCACGTCTTTTTAGTGGGCATCTATCACATACTGGCTATTTGAGGTGCTGATAAAAGAGAGCAGCATCAAATATACTATTTTGTTACATTATAAAATTTCAGGCAAAAAAATGAATCAGAACTAATCATGGATTGATGGGCCAAATTTGAGATAGAGATTAGTTTGAGTTTGGTAGATTGGATCTCCTGGTTATCAATTTTTTTACTTCTATATAACTTAATTTTGGTGATCCAGTCAGCATCAAAATGGGACGGCGAGGACTACTTATCCTACTTTCCCGATGACTTCTTAAAGCTTTGCGATTATAATTCAGAGGGTGAATCAGTTGGACAAGAAAACTTAGCTCACTGGATTTTCAGCTGCCCCCCGATACCAAGCCTAAGAGATCTTATTCAACATGTTTTGCATGGACCAAACATGTATACTATTTAATTAACTATAACTAAAATCCCACTTCTTTCTAACTTTCTATCCACATCAAGTAAATTATAGCATATTTTGATACATTTTTTGATCGTTCATATCAAAAATTACATTTGTCATCAATAAAATTAAAAAGTACGCGAAAAGAATTACTTTTAAAGTTATGGAGCAAAACGTTAATCCAGAAATTTAACTTTCTGTTTTTCTTAATTGGTAAGGGTGGTTTTAAGTTGTAAACTTCTACTACAATCATGCATGGTCATTTTATATTTAAGAAAAAGATTAAAGAAGTTGAACAACCGCATACTATGTTATACGATTGTTCTTAAATTTTGTTACAAATTACTTTAGTAGTAAACTGACTAAAAAAACCCAGCTGATAGTTGCGGTTTTAATTGTTTTCATACCATTACAAAAATATATTAGGAAAGCTAGCTTTTACTAGAATTTTTGGTGATCTGAATGTGAATGTTTATAATACGGTGGTTATTGGATAATGTTAATAATACGATGATTGGATAATGAAGTTGGTCCTGAAGTGAAAGGTTCAGAGTGGTTGGATTTTTCTGTGATTGATGGAAGCTATGTTCTGTAAGTAGGGACCTCCGCTCTATTTTGGGTATCTCATTATTATTTTCCTCATAATTTTTCTCCATTGTTATCTAAATCAGTTTCAAAATATATAAGTTTGGGAAAATGGTCAGTTTCAAAATCAATAAAATGTGTTATGCGTTTTACATACTATTTTAGATGGAGTGCATATTTCAATTTAAACGTATTTTAGTTTAAATATTTTCGTTCAAATAAATTTAACCGAAATCAGAATTAACCGAAATAAGTGTATTAATCAACAAATTAGTCTCTGATAAATTAGAAGTCATGTGTCTTGTTTGTTATTAGTTAGATCTCACATCTATTATTTCTACGGAATTACATGGCACATATCTTTTTTGCACAAAAAAAAAGTTGAAAAGCAATTATTATTCCCAACATGCATAATGTTGACAAAAAAATGTCACATAAATAATCAAATACATGGACACTGGTTTATAGGCGAGGAGGTAACATGAGCAGGGAAAGTATCAGCTATAGTTTTGGAGTGTTTTTGTTGGAAAAATAAGAAAGTTCACATACATCAATTGAGATCCGGGAGGTTATCTTATCTTAGAACATTGACAGTTGTGGATAATTATCATTGACTTATTCGTGTTTTTTAATACAAGTTTTCCATTTTTTACTTAATGGAATTTACTAGTATTTTTTTCCTTTGTGCTGAAATTTGTTAATAGTTGCTTGTTCTATTATTGGTACTACAAAAGTATAAATAACTACTAAACGTCGATGGGGAGAAAGGTCCAAATTTAGAGGTACATACATTAATATAAAATTAAATAATGTTAGGTAAAGCGACATATCCCACTTTATCCTAGTCACTTTCGGGTCCCAATTTTTTTATAAAAAAAATTTGATATTCAGTTTTATAGGGTAATTTGTCCGCGCTAATTTGATATTCAACTTTTGTAGGTTAGTTTAATATAATTTTTAAATCATATCAACGTTGTTGAAGTCGACTAAATCAAATTAATACAATATCAAATTAGGTGAAAAAATAATGAAAAACTAAAATATTACTAAAATGAGAAGAAAAAATCAAAAATGTTTTTTACTGTGCAAAAATATATGAAACGAAACTATCCATAAAAATGTTGTATAAATGATGGACTGCAAATTTTGAAACTGCATGTGCAATTATTAGATATGCTCTATAAGTGTGACTGTTAAAATTTGAAAACTTTATCAAGATTAAATATGCACTACATATCCTATATCCTATGAAAAATGCGATGATCATTTAATGTGTGTATATCCGAAAGATTTCAATGTTACATCATTATTCTTTTGTGTATATATATGTTATAATTTATTTTACACTATATATGTATAAAAGAGCGTGGGTGACTACTTTGTTTAGCTAGTCCAACAATTGATATATGTCTACATTTTGAAATATTGTTTTACTAAACGATTAAATTTATTCTTTAACCACTACAATTTGTTTTATCGAACACACTTTGATCTTTGCTTTAATTTTAGAACATTCAATTTCAGGTATACGAGAAATATTTGGTGGTCAAAAATAAATTAGTTTTAGTGGAATATTTTAATAGCCAACACTAACATTACCGTTTTATATTTTCAAAATTAATATATTGTTGATAATAAACGAATACAATTTATTTTCTCATCACATACAGTTAAACTGAACAAGACCCCATACGTCACAAGTAACAAAGTATATATTTCTAATATAAAAAAACCAAAATAATCATAATCTATTTTCAGTATACATAAATCACAAAATACCACAATGGTTAGAGGATATAATAAATATCTTTTGATTGGTGGATGATTGTAATGTTTATAATAATCTAATTAAAAAAATCACAAAATACCATTTCCTTATTGGTTGCATGGTTCTCTTGAGATAGCTACTAGATTTATATATTGGTTTTTTAGAGGTCGCACGTTTATGTGCGAGAGCTCCACAACGACCACAAACCATTAATCTTCCGCATGAAAGTGTAGTCAATATATATTTCGATGTTAACACTTAATACATAACGGATATTAACCATATTAACATGTACGATAATTATTATGTTTAGAATTTTTTATTTATCCACATTTTATCGCACGAGAAAATACATTTATTTGAAAAATAAGAAATATCATAGAAATTAGTATATGTCATTATCTCTCCGCCAGGATTGTCGCCTGAAATCATTGTGTTTTCTTGTGAAGCCTTCCACTAAACTGAGTGAATAAAGAAAGTAGATTAGGGAAGGATAAACTTCCTAACGTTGGAACTGTTTCTTTCGGTGGTTGTCGAAGACTATTCCGAAAAAGGTGGTAGTGGAAGATTCGTAATAGAAAAAATGTAGTGCATGAGAATTGGTTGTGTTTTTTGGAAAATAGTAATTGATTTAAGAAGACACACTTTCTTCTCTCATGGTTATAATTTTCAGAAAAGGCACGACTTTCTTCTAAAACCCTATCACATCGAAGCAGATAATAGATGTTATAAGGAATGTGTAAGTAGGATTACTATTGGGTTTAATTAAAGTGCATCAAATGTGATTTTGTTATTTTGCTAATTATATGAAAACAAATAATTTATAGTTGATTTTGGCTAATCGATTCCAGAATTATCAATTTCGTGAACTCACTTTATAGGGTTTTTCTTTTCCAAAATTCGATTTAAAGATTTTTTTGTGGAAAAATAAATTTAGTTTGTGTCTGATTTAAGTAGAATCAAGTTTTAATCAAATTCGGTCTCCAATTATGTTAGTTTGTTACGGGTTTAGATTGTATAACATTATAAATAAGTTTCAAACTTTATAGTTGTGTGGAAATAAATCGATAACATTCAAATTATAGAAAAAAAATTATCAAAGATTTGTGAATCCACATAATTTTTTTATAAATTGTACATGCATATTAATATAGTAAGTATGAAAATCTCACTAAAAAGATGTATTACTTTTCATTTCTTTGTTTCACGATGCATTACATAGAATGAAAATTTGAAGAAAAAATTTACGTTATAATCTAATAAAAAGATATGTTTGAGAACTCACCATATGAATCAACTGTTCTTATCCTACAAATCATGAAAACATATTCGTTCAAATAATATTACATTTTTTATTAACCATATAATACTTTTTATTCGCATAATATAATATTAATTTCTGATATATGTAATCTATATTTATTGAATTTGAGAATATATATATATTATGGTTAAGTTGCTAGCATAAGGATATTAATGTATAAGAACAAATAAAATATAAAATAATTATATATCAAAAATCATATTATATTTCAGAATATCCAAAATATATAAATTAAGTGCAGAGATAAAAAAAACATAAACAAATTATATGAAAAACATAAAATCGCTATTTTATTTTTTTAAAAAAACTTTCGTTACATACGTACTTGTATTATGAAAGTGTGCATATGGATACCTAAAGATTATTAGCTTTAAACTTTCTATAAAAACTATTGTAAATCGAATCAGTTGACTAATGTTCTATTAATTAAACTGTTAACTATGGTGAGTTGAAGCTGTGAGTCAGTTTTATTGATTAAAAACCCAAAATGGAGTAAACAATGTTGTCTCATGATCCATTGGTTACCAAACAAAATAAATAAACAATGTTATAAAAAATTAATTTGTAGCTTATATTATTAAGAAGAAATGTGATTCTATATTATGGTCGGAGAGAATAAAGTTTAGGTAATGAGAATTCAAATGTAATATCTTCTTAATATTAAAAATATTAAAAGTAAGCGAGTTTTGAAAAAAAAATTATGATATGACGGTTAATCAAATGTAGTATGGTAATTTTAACATAAATTTATTTAATATAATAATTTTAAACATAAATTTATTTGATATGATAATTTTATATATTAATTTATTTTAAAATATAAAATTATCAAATATGACATAATATTTTAAATATAAATTTATTTAAAAAAATAAATTAATCAAATATAATATTATAATTTTAAATATAAATTTATTTCTAAAAACTAAAGTAATGCACATATATTAAACTAGAAATAATTTAGAAAAAATGTTAATTATTATTTATGTTTTCAATTTTATGTTTTTATTTAGGTTTTATACATTTATAGTTGTTTCAAGTAATTAGTTTGGTTTGACAAATTACGATATAATTTGAATTTTCTCAATCATGGTTATTATTTTTTACATATCTATTGATTTGTTTATATTTTAATCAAAATCCAATTATATAACCGGTAATTTAAAAAAATTAATATTTAAAAGTAAAACTTAATTTTACAAAAAACCAAAAAAATAGAAAACTAATGGTTAAAAATATGTATTACATATAAATCTATAAATTTTAATATACAATCGTACCAAAATATAATTTAGATATAATTTTCTTTTAAAATAAAAATATAAACATACTAAAACTTGAAAAATATAATTTTAATAGTTTTAAATATATAAATTACAAATAAAACTCATATTATATAATAAATATATAATATACTATAGATAATATATTGATGAAATGTAATAATGATTTAAGTTTATAATATGTTATATACTCAATTGAACAAAACAAATGATCTAGTAGACATTAAATGATGATGGATTATGGATTTTATTTGAATCTGTAAGAAAAATCTCTCACATAGTTTTTTTTTGTTTTGACAACAACTCTCAAACAATTAAATCTAGAAATTGAAAAAAAACATTTTCTAGTAAAACAAGTAAAAGGGTTAAACCGTTTACTGGAGGCGGGCACAAAACTGATTCTCAGCCTGAATTATTCTGTTGTCTTAAAAATATTTTGGATTGTTTTTATAGGAGAAGACTTGAACTCCCAATAATATCTCTAAATTGAGACTTTTCTTTCCTCCTACAAAACCTAATTGTTTCGGCCCTTGCTCTCTTATTCTGTCTCACTGTTTGATTTTGTCCTTGTGTTGTGGAGCCCAAAAGCTGGGACCTCTGATGTGCTGGCTCCGACCTCGCCATCGTTGGTCTTTTATGGGTCTTGTCTGGTAAGAATCACTAGAGTCTAGAGAGTAGAGAGTAGAGAGAGAAGCAATACACTTTTTCCCCCTACCATTCTAGAACACACAGCAAAGGGATTTTTGGAAGAAAAACACAAACAGAAGCTTAAGAGAGAGATCACAAGCTCATATTTTTTAATCTTTTATTATACTCCTCAATTGGTCTTCTTCCTAATCCGCTCGCTTGCTTATTTTAATCGATTTATAAATGTATATTTCTGTTTGGTTGATCCGTAGATCTACAACTGAGAATTCCACGCCCACATCTTAAAAGACCCTTCCTTCACGGATCTTTCTCTTCTTCTTGCTCAAAGTCAGAACTAGATTCCATCTTGTAAGGTAAAGTTTCCATCTTTTCTTCTTCTTCTTTGAAACACGTTTGAATCTAGCGGAGAATCCTTTGATTTTTTTTGTTTCTTCCGGAATCGTTGGACTTGTACAGGTTCTTGATTGATTGGCTGACCAAATCAGTTTTTGAGACATTCAATCCACAAAACCCCATAACATATTTGCTATCTTTTTTCATCCGATGCTACAGAGGAGATTTTCAAAGTTGTATCAAGTCTCTTAGATTGTTCGATCATTAAATTGTGTGCTTTCCTTGATCTTAGCAATTGAGATTTCTCACTTGTGCTATTTATTGTCCATGTTCTGTTCGTCTTCGACGACACTGCAGTGTTCAGTTCTTCATATCGATTGCGGTTCGTGTCAAGCCACAAAGAGTCGATAAGAATTTTGCATTGTCGATTTTCTGTGAGCTGTGATTGGGTTTTATAATTGTCAAGTTCTATGTTGTGGCACAACTGGTGGGTGATTCGGATGAGATGAGGGATGCTATCTGGGTTGATGAACTTTCTAAATTCCTGTATCTGGCCACGGTCAGATCAGCAGGGACGTTCAGGCTCAGATTCTGGCGGCCGTCAAGAGGGACTGTTGTGGTACAGAGACTCTGGTCAGCACGTCTGTGGTGACTTCTCCATGGCCGTGGTTCAAGCCAACAATTTGCTCGAGGACCAAAGCCAGCTCGAGTCTGGCAGTCTTAGCACGCACGAGTCTGGTCCCTATGGAACCTTTGTTGGCGTCTATGACGGGCACGGTGGGCCTGAGACGTCGCGGTTCATCAATGATCATATGTTCCACCATCTCAAGAGTGAGTGGCTGAGCTCTCGAACATGATTAGAATCAACCTATCCTTTACTGTTGTCTGGACTATTAAGGCTAGTTATGAACGGAAATAATCATTTTTCTAACTCCTTCCAAGAAAAAGGTTTTAATTTTCATTCGGGAAGATGTCATCTTTATTATCTGTGCACAGGATTTACGGCGGAACACCAGTGTATGTCGGCAGAGGTGATAAAGAAAGCCTTCCAAGCGACTGAAGAAGGGTTTATATCCATAGTTACCAATCAGTTTCCAACAAGACCTCAAATAGCAACCGTTGGATCATGCTGTCTTGTGAGCGTCATCTGCGATGGGACGCTCTACGTGGCCAACGCAGGGGACTCACGTGCTGTGCTAGGACAAGTCATGAGGGCAACCGGTGAAGCTCACGCCAATCAGCTCTCTGCCGAGCACAATGCCTCTATCGAGTCGGTGCGACAGGAACTCCAGGCCCTGCACCCGGACCATCCGGATATTGTGGTTCTGAAACATAACGTTTGGCGAGTAAAAGGCATCATTCAGGTAAAAAACTAATTGGAGACATCTGTTTGTATGTCTTACAATTGTTGTCTTTCTGAATGGCTTTGGGGTTGGACTATCTCAGGTCTCAAGATCCATTGGTGATGTGTATCTGAAACGGCCAGAGTTCAACCGGGAACCGCTGTACGCCAAATTCCGTCTCAGGGCACCGTTCAGCAAGCCATTACTGAGTGCAGAGCCGTCGATCACAGTGCATACACTGCAGCCACACGATCAGTTTATAATATGTGCTTCAGATGGGCTTTGGGAACATATGAGTAACCAAGAAGCCGTGGAAATTGTGCACAATCATCCGCGTAATGTAAGAACATCCACTCTGTTCTAGAGTGTGGGGGTGTGCGTATCACATACATAGTAACTATTCTGGTTGTGATTTGGGAATTACAGGGCATTGCAAAACGGCTGGTGAAAGTTGCGCTCCAAGAAGCGGCAAAGAAGCGAGAGATGAGATACTCTGACCTGAAAAAGATTGACAGAGGCGTTAGACGGCATTTCCATGATGACATAACAGTGATTGTTGTCTTCTTTGATACAAATGTAGCGAGCAGAGCCAGCATGTTGAGAGGGCCGGCTGTGTCAGTGAGAGGTGCAGGTGTGAATCTGCCTCACAACACCTTGGCGCCTTGCACCACACCCACTCAAGCTGGTGCTGGCGCCTCCTGACCCCTCGCTCCCTCCGGCAATGGCCTTAATTCTTTCCAAGAACTGTAACTATATATATATATATATATATATGTATGATCACTATCATCATTGACTGGGAAGGATACCAGGTAGTAGTTTTGTTTGTACCTTTTGTTAGGTATGGACTGGAGAAAGAAAAGATCACAAGAACTGTTATTCTTATATTTGTTTCCTATTTTACCTCTCTGTGTTTTGCTCCCTTGTAACTTTGGAGATCAGTGGGTATTTTTCAGCAGCCAAGCAGCCAATTCATACATGTATTTTGCTCTGTAGTTATAAAAACTTTATAGTCTACTGGAGGAGATTCAACGGGAGAGTGATATGTATAAGCGAGATGTTATTCCGTCGTCTTGCTTCGGAGCTGATCCTGAGCTTGATGAATTCATGGTCTATTAATTTCCTCCATAAACTTTCTAATATAAGTAAAGTTTGACTAACATCGTGAAATCAATGAATACGACTCCTAGATCATAAATGAAAGAGCATAGGTATAAAATTTATTAATGAATCGTAACTATTTAACAAAATTCGAAACCTCGTGGATATTCATTGTAAGATGTTTCTAGGTTTGCGGATCTGAAATGCCAATCTTCTTGGTTCAGATCAATGTCCCTCTCATCTTTTTCTCGTCTCATGAAGGTAAGTGTTGCGGGACCATTCTGATGTTTTTAATCAAGAAAGACTTTTTTCTTGTGCGTCACTGTTACCACCATTGTTAGATGAACTTGTTATTAGCTTTTTGTTGTTGTATGCCAATAAAGCTATTGGAAAGGACGTCTAGGCTATGAAAGCTGTGGTTGTGTTAACCGAGGTGAAAAACTCAGCTGTAAAAACAACGCCAACATCACCTTTGGGCCAAGTAAAGGAAAATGGAAGATGCTCACCTCCAAGCCCATCGAGCAAGCCCACATGCCTGAAGCTTCTCCTCCCCAACGGTATGCGACAGCTGCACAAAACGACATCCAACGGGAAAACAGAGCTCCCCCCTCGCGTACGAAGACGACCTGCAGAGACAGCCTAAAGCTGTCAAATCAATTTGCAGCCCTTGATTTGGAGAACGAAACAAGATGATGACAAGTGTGTTAGCAGCTAGGTTTAACATTCAGTATAAATAAGAATGTAATATGGCTGTAAACGTTAAGCAAGAAATAAGAAACGAAAGTTCAGTTTTTCTATACTCTGTTTTATTTTCATGGTATCAGAGCCATGGATAACAACAGATCCATGGAGCTTTATACTGTGCCCTCTCTCAACATCAGTAACTGTGTTACCGTCACCCTTACCGAAAGAAACTATATTTTGTGGAAGTCCCAATTTGAAACCTTCCTTTCCGGGCAAGGTCTTCTCGGTTTCGTCACAGGAGCACTACCACAGCCGTCCCTCACCATCACGATCCCTGGAATAAACGGGTCCACGAGTCAAGCTCCCAATCCCGATCACATTCTTTGGTTTAAAACAGACCAAGTAGTGAAGTCGTGGTTATTGGGTTCTTTTTCGGAGGATATATTGAGTGTGGTGGTCGGATGTGTCACTTCCCAAGACGTATGGATGTCTCTTGCCAACCACTTCAATAGAGTCTCTTCGTCCAGGCTGTTTGAGCTCCAGCGAAGACTGCAAACAGTAGCAAAAAATGACAAAACCATGGCAGATTATTTGAAGGAAGTAAAGACTCTCTGCGACCAGCTGGCTTCAATCGGCAACCCAGTAGCCGAGAAAATGAAGATATTTGCTGCACTTCACGGGCTTGGAAGAGAATATGAGCCGATTAAAACAAGCATTGAAGGTATGATGGACACTCTCCCAAGCCCGAGCTTTGACGATGTTGTGTCCAGACTAACAAGCTTTGACGACAGACTCCAAAGCTACGCGAATATGTCTGAAGCCAGTCCACATCTTGCTTTCAATACAATGCATCTAAATCAGTCTTCGGGAGCCTTCAATCGTGGCAGAGGATCTGGTTTTCGCAGATTCGGCAGAGGAAGGAGTTCTTTTTCCACCAGGGGACGTGGTTTTCATCAACAAATCCCCTCCTACCGTGGTTCCTCAGAGAATGCAAGCACTGAAACTCGCCCAACATGTCAGATATGCGGCAAGTTGGGTCATCCAGCCATCCTCTGCTGGCATCGCTTTGATAACAGTTATCAATATGAAGGGCAGACTGCTTTAACAGCAGCTCACATAACAGATACCAACTCCGACCTTTCCGGCACCGAGTGGTATCCCGACACGGGTGCCACAGCACATGTAACAAATTCAGCTAACAAGCTGCAACAGTCGCGGGTGTACACCGGAACAGACACAGTTATGGTCGGAGACGGAAACTTTCTGCCAATAACGCACACGGGATCATCCAGCATTGCCTCTTCCTCAGGTAAAATACCTCTCACCGATGTACTTGTTTGTCCGAATATTGCAAAATCATTATTATCAGTTTCAAAAATCACAAATGATCACCCATGTGTTTTTGAATTTGATCGTGATGAGGTTCGTGTGCTTGATAAGGAAACCAAGACACTGCTTCTTCTGGGCAAAAGATGTGATGGGTTATATAAGCTGCAGAACAACAAGGATCAAGTGCTCTTCTCAACTCGACATATCACAGCAAGTTTGGAGATTTGGCACAGGAGATTGGGGCACCCAAATCCTTATGTTCTTCAACAGTTAGTTGCAAATAAGGCAATCGCCATTCATAATAACACCAAGTTTATGTGCGAAAGCTGTCAACTTGGGAAGAGCTCTCGTTTGTCATTTTCAGCTTCCACTTTTGTTGCAAAACGACCCCTAGAGAGGATACACTGTGATCTCTGGGGTCCCTCTCCTTTAATATCAGTTCAAGGATTCAGATTCTACGTGATTTTCATAGATAATTATTCACGATTCTGTTGGTATTATCCGTTAAAGGCGAAATCAGACTTCTTTGCGACTTTTATTAAATTTCAGCAACTTGTTCAAAATCAGTATCACAACACCATTGGTTCCTTTCAATGTGACGGTGGTGGAGAATTTATGAGTCGCAACTTCTTAAATCACCTACAACAAAGTGGAATTCAACAATACATTTCATGCCCCTATACGCCACAGCAAAACGGTTTGGCGGAGCGAAGACACCGGCATTTGACAGAACTTGGGATGTCTATGCTTTTTCAAAGCAGTATGCCCCAAAAATATTGGGTTGAGGCATTTTTCACGGCCAACTTCCTAAGCAATCTGCTCCCTCACACAGCTCTTGATCAGTCGCGAAGTCCATATGAGGTACTCAATGGGAAAGCTCCAGATTATAGAGCTCTTAGAGTGTTTGGGTGCTTATGTTTTCCTATGCTCCGTGATTACACTCGTCACAAGCTAGATCCCAAGTCCCTACCATGCGTCTTTCTGGGTTATAACGAACGATATAAGGGTTATCGGTGCCTAATGCCTACAACAGGAAAGGTGTACATCACACGCCATGTTGTATTTGATGAAGACAGGTTCCCCTTCTCAGACAAATATGCACACCTTCATCCATCTGGTTCCACGCCTCTCACCTCAGCTTGGAAATCTACCTTCCCTCCGAGAGACACATCTCATCAATCGCAGCAAAGCAAGACTCGGTACATACACACCGAGCTTACCAAAGTGCCGAATGCTCCACTTCCTCGCCTTGCTTCTACAGATCAGCTAACTGAAATTTCAGAGGGTTCTACTACACGTGTAGAGGGGAGTCCTGGGTGTACGGCAGGCATAGATCCTGATCCTATAGGCAACAGCTCCCCAATACATGTTGATAGGCCAGATAACTCTGAATTACAGTCGTCATCTTCCTCTGAAACTCCCCCTGCTACAGACACTGCAACTTCCCCTGTTTCTGAAACAGAGTATGTTTCTTCTCGGCCTCAAACTCAGCACCCGATGATTACACGATCCAAACTGGGAATTGTTAAAACAAATCCTCGTTATGCACTACATACTCACAAGAGTCAATTTAAAGAACCAAGAAATGTAGCAGAAGCTCTTCAACATCCTGGCTGGCGAGATGCTATGCAAGAAGAACTGAATAATTGCGCAGCAACTCAAACATGGACACTTGTACCATTTAACTCGGATATGCACGTGCTCGATAATAAGTGGGTCTTCCGGACAAAGCTCAAAGCAGATGGTAGCCTTGATAAACTCAAAGCTCGTCTTGTCGCGAAAGGCTTCAATCAATCGGAAGGTGTGGACTACCTAGAAACATTCAGTCCTGTTGTGCGAACAGCCACAGTGCGTGTAATTCTTCATCTGGCAACAATAATGGGCTGGGATATTAAACAATTAGACGTAAAGAACGCATTTCTACATGGAGATTTGTCCGAAGTTGTCTATATGTCCCAGCCTCAAGGCTTCGTGGATAAGGAAAAACCGAATCATGTGTGCCGCCTCCACAAGTCTCTATATGGCTTGAAACAATCTCCCCGAGCATGGTTCGATAAATTCAGTACGTATTTATTGGAATTTGGTTTCACTTGCAGCATTAGAGACCCGTCATTATTCGTTTATCAAAAGGATGGTGATTTAATCTTGCTGCTCCTGTATGTTGACGACATGATCTTAACCGGCAACAGCTCCACGGTTTTAATGCAACTTCTTGCAGGCCTTAACAAGGAATTTCAAATGAAAGATTTGGGTAAGTTACACTACTTTCTGGGCGTGCAGGCTTTGTTTCATGACAATGGACTGTTTCTGTCTCAACATAAATATGCAGAAGACCTACTGCTTATTGCCTCCATGCATGAGTGTTCACCTATGCCTACGCCATTGCCCTTGCAGCTTACACATGATACGGTACACTCTGAATTATTTGACAATCCATCTTATTTTCGAAGTCTTGCAGGCAAGCTGCAATATTTAACCTTGACAAGGCCAGATATACAATATGCCGTCAACTTTGTATGCCAAAAAATGCATGCACCTACAATATCTGATTTCAAACTTCTGAAAAGGATCCTACGGTACATCAAAGGCACAATTACAATGGGTCTCAATTTCACAAAAACTACCAACTGCACTCTCACAGCATATAGTGACAGCGATTGGGCAGGGTGCAAAATCACCCGTCGATCTACCGGAGGATACTGCACGTTCTTGGGCACAAATTTGATCTCTTGGTCTTCTAAAAAGCAACCAACGGTCTCTCGCAGTAGCACCGAAGCAGAGTACAGGTCCATGTCCGAGACGGCTTCAGAACTTACATGGATAAGTTCTCTTCTTCGGGAGCTTGGAATTCCCCTGACACTAACTCCGGAGCTGTTCTGCGACAATTTATCATCTGTCTTCCTCACAGCAAATCCGGCGTTTCACTCTCGTACAAAGCATTTTGAGCTCGATCATCATTACGTCCGGGAACGAGTCGCATTGGGATCTCTACTAGTGAAACATATTCCTGCTTCAAGACAGCTGGCTGACATCTTCACGAAGTCCTTACCATGTGATGCCTTCAGCCATCTTCGCTCCAAACTCGGTGTGACTGTTCCACCCACGCCGAGTTTGCGGGAGGGTGTTAACCGAGGTGAAAAACTCAGCTGTAAAAACAACGCCAACATCACCTTTGGGCCAAGTAAAGGAAAATGGAAGATGCTCACCTCCAAGCCCATCGAGCAAGCCCACATGCCTGAAGCTTCTCCTCCCCAACGGTATGCGACAGCTGCACAAAACGACATCCAACGGGAAAACAGAGCTCCCCCCTCGCGTACGAAGACGACCTGCAGAGACAGCCTAAAGCTGTCAAATCAATTTGCAGCCCTTGATTTGGAGAACGAAACAAGATGATGACAAGTGTGTTAGCAGCTAGGTTTAACATTCAGTATAAATAAGAATGTAATATGGCTGTAAACGTTAAGCAAGAAATAAGAAACGAAAGTTCAGTTTTTCTATACTCTGTTTTATTTTCAGGTTGGAGAAGAAGCTCTCTGTCCTACTTAACATTATAGGTCCCTCCCTATTTCTTATCCCTCAAACAGCTATATCTTGAGTTCTTGGACAAATCCGAGAGGAAGTTTGTGGCTCAGGGAGCTTAAGATACTCGGAATATCTTCAAGTCACTCGACCTGGGCATGGAAATTTTCCCTATGACACTACCTACTGATTCGTTCTTGCGATGTTCTGTCCAAAATGCATTATCGTTTCTACTTCTCACCTATGTGTTGTCCCTCCAATAAATGGTGTTTGTTCCCATCGCGAGACCCATTATATTGTCTTCAAAACTGAGCAAGCAGAAGCAAGTTATTCTTTTTGAATGAGATGAAGATTCTTGTGTAATTTATTGAGATTTTCTTTTCCTTTTTCTCTGTACCAAAACACTATATATATATTTCATGAATTTTTCGTCTTAAAAAGTTTTTTAATGAAAACCCTCGAGCTGCTTATAGCGTCATGAATGTTCCAATTCTGCTATTTTTTACAGTTTGAGTTTTCCGCTTATGCATTTATCAATTGGAAAATTCGGAATGTAATCCAACTGCAGATAACATGATCAAACAAAAGCAAAACTAGTGTATAATACTGTTGGCTGCCTCAACCAGCTTTAGAAGTTCTTACTACTTTTGGCAGCTCAACGGAATCAAGATCCCCAGGGTAAGGAGTCCAGAGCCCAAAGCCACCTCGTCTCTCTTTCAAACTCTCTCCTTTCCCTTTGAGTTCCTTAAGACTCTTGACCCATTCTATCTTCGAGGAATGCTCTCGGATGTGAGGGTGCAGTTCAAAGAGAGAGTTGTACTCACAGTTCTGGAACATGAACACTTTCAAGGCTCCATTTAGTCTGTCCACTACGTACCCAAAACTTAGTTGGTCCCTCGGTGTTAACAGGTGTACCTCATTGAACCACAGGCAGCTGAACAGATTGTTCACTGCAGTGTGCTCTCTTATTATCACCGCTCCCTCTGGAACATCTGTGTAACACAAGACAAGACTTCAACGTATTACAAGGCGCATGATGATATTGATGTGTTTGCTATGGTCTTTACCACTAACAGTACTCTTCTTGATGGTCCATGGTTCCAAGCCCTCGTATCGGTATATTTTCATATGAAGATCAACCAGTGGTCGGGCATATCGCTTTCTCCTCTTGCAGGCATCAGCTTCCTCATATATGTTTCGGTGGTGTTTGTGTTGAGCAATGGCAAAGGTATGCTTCCCACGCCACAAATACCTGAAAGTGAGATGAAACCGAAATCTGCATCTTTTAGCACTTTCTTGGTAATGCTGACCTGTGCTAATGAAGGTTTTGGAGAAATATATTTTCTGCTACATCACTTAATTTGATCTATGGGCACATATTTTCTTACACACTTTGCTACTTCCCCTTAACCAATGTATTCGTACCTTTCGAGAATAAGCAATGGATCAACGATAAGTTCCATTTTCCCATCAATCCAGATGCTGTACTGTGCTTCAGGGAACAACCTGTGAGTCAAGATTTTTGGGACTTTACCATTCCTCCTAGGTTCATCATATGGAGGAGTTTTTAGTAGAATCAAACGCCAAATGCCAACCCATTTGCCTCCTTCAACATCTTTCCTTACAGTAGTATTTTGTCTTAAGAAATTGAGAGAGACCTCGTCTACAGCCATAAGGAAACAGAAGAGATCCTTGGAACGCTTGCTTATGTTAGATGGCTGGTGGGGTTCATCATATGCATCGAAAATGCCTGTTGCAACCACAAATCTGCATTTCTTTACGTATTCTTTATCCAAAGATGACATTTCTGCCCCACCACCAGGCATGAATCCACAGTGAACCTGAAAAGTTTTGTGTTGCGATGGAAGAATAGTTAGGAAGTTATTAATGGAAGTCATCGCCTGAGAAGTAGCCTTTTTACCTTCATCTCAGGTTTCAGTTTAAAGCTTTCTTCACGTTCAGACCAGCTTATGTTGCCACCAAAGAGAGGAAACTGAGACTTAGAGGATTCGTCATCTGTTATGTAGGTTAGATTTCTGACTATTGTATCTGGGGTTTTTCCACTTGGAACGAGCACTTTATCAGGGTCAGAGGCTAGCGGAATGGGACATCCTACAAAAAAATATGAAAACCAAGTGTTACTAAGCTTCAATCAAGCTCAATGAATTGGTTTTAAAGTCTTACGGTGTTGAGGTTTTGGTACAAATCCAATGGTGTCTAACATGACATAAAGTCTGCCTTCTTTGTTGCATACAGCTGCAAGAAAGATGATAAGCCTCTGAGGTTAATGCAGTAACAACATCTTGGAAGTGTGTCTGGAGAATACCTGAGAAGAATGAAAGTGAAGATTGGCATGACCAAACATGAAACAAGAGCGCAAGAAGAATCAGGAGCATCCACAGGATGCCTCCAACAAGAAGCAACCGAACGAAGCCCGCCTTCCAAATTCTTTTCATAGTGTAATCAGTATGCAATCTAGTGGGAGAGAAAAAGCCAGCCTCAGCATCTGCACCACCATTTGAGACAAGGAAAAGAAAGAAATTTTGTTCAGCTTATAGAACCCATTACTCTCAGCTTCTTTCTGCATACCTTGAGATTGTGCGTTTTGATTGCTCCTTTCTCCCCGGCGGCTCAAGCGCACAGAAAGTGATGGCTGAAAATCACTCATCATCGTTGAATCATCACCACCAACACATAATTACCATTACTAGAGCACAATTTAAGCGATCGAACAACCGAAAATTAAATTGAATGGAAACGGTAAAGACGCCCAGATCTCAGATTGCTGGAGGAAGAGCTCGTAATCGAATCTGCAAGACTGTCCAGGTGAAGAAAAAGAACAAGATTTAGAAACTCGGTTTCTCATTCACAATGCCGGGCCGGGCCGGGCCAGGCCACTTAAAACGACAGCGTACAACAAACACAGTTAATCTAGTTTGCCAAAACCATATTCGGCTTCCGGTCAAATGTATCCAAAGCCTTTCGCATTTGTCATCCTTGTTCGATGCATCAAATCTGCAATATAATGATTTTGAGTTAAGTGTAAACTTTCAGCTGTAAGCATTACTTTTTTACCAAGAAAGTAGTATAAGTTGCCCAAGTCTTTAATCGAAAATCGGTAAGCGAAGGATTCGATATAACCGATTTATTTGAGAGGTAAAGTGGTCAAAGATGATGGTGTCATCTACGTACACCAGCACCAAGACTAGTATGCCATCGTTGTTCTACTAAATAAATGAAAACATAGATCTTATTATGACTTAGATTTTTTTAATATAAATATAATTTAGGTTTAAAAGTTTTAAATTATTCATCCACAAACTAATGGAAAGAATCCGATATTTATTTCTAGTTTTTATTAAATTTCGTCTTTTATTGGGCTATTTTTTTCCAACTATTACCATATATCATCAATTTTACCTAAAGTTATGCTAAATCCCCCGAATTTAAAAGTTAGAAATTTATATACAATCAGTTAAAAAGATTAGAAACACGGTTACCAATCTCATGGAATTTTGAAACTTAATATTTTATTTGTTTTCGTTCTCACTAAAACTCGCCAACCAGAGTCGCTGTGATTCCAATGGGGAACTAGTTTTTTTGGGTACGATTCCTTCTCTCCAGTCTCCAGAGTTGGTTTCAGCTGGCATTTCCATTTCCATATTCCTCGTGTCGAGGTCGGCGTTGGAATTTTAATAACCTATTTATGACGTTATTTAGTTAGAAAGAATTGAGGCCTCACTAGGTTATGCAATTGCTTCATTTTGAATAACCTATTTACGACGTCATTTAGTTAGAAAGACAAAGCCAACATAAAGGTTTATTCTTCTGTTTTAAGAAATCATGCTCATTTGTATATCTTATGGTATGTTCAAATCTGTACACAGAGATTCAGCATTTAACGGCTTCTAGGTGATCATTGAGGAGAAACAAAATGTGGAACAAACACAGAGCTACCACCACTGGTTTCTCTCCGATGTTTATAGAACCTCCTTGAATATTTTTAATCCTTAGTGATCCATCTACGACCCCTTACTTCAAATCCACTATAAGCTTGATCACTACTGCTCTCTCCCCCGCTTTCTGCACTTGTGTATCCCGATTTACGCCTATGCTTTTTGGTCCTTGTAACTCCGCCATCACTAAAACTCCCATTTAATAGCGGATCATCGATCCCACGAATCACCCTTCCACTAGATGATGACATGCAACTATCATCCTTAACTCTTCTCTTGTCCTTGTCGTGTTTCTTTATGTTCTGGGAGATCTTGTGAAGTTTCTCATTGAACTTTGTGATGCTCTTCTCCATAGGCTCTACCGCTTGAGTCACTGTGAATCTCACGTCTTTAACAATCTACAACATAAAGCCTCTTTGTGATCAGAAACTCTTCATCAGATAATCATTTATTAGGATGACGAATTAAGACTCACGTATTCACCACCACCAACGAAAACATCTCTCATACTTTCTTTAATGGTCATACCACTTTTGAAATCATCGTCCGGATGCGGAAGGCGAACCTTTGTTGGCCTCTCACTGTCCCTAATCTCATCTGGATCAATAGGACAGTCGACAGATGCATAGTCCCCAAGAACTGAAACAGATCCAGTAAAGCGGTCCCCCATTAGACCGTAAGGTTTTGCTGGGAATACATACAGGTGAACAACGGAAGCAATACCCATCTGCACTGGTCCAACACAAGTGTTAAGATTTATTTATTCATTTCAAGAACGGAAAGCAGAGAAGACTCCACACACTGTTGTAAATAGGAAACGATGTGAAAAAAGCTTAGCACTCAGACACAAGGATCCCACATGATGTTTAATTCTTTTGCAGAAACGTTGGTAACAGAAGACATCTACCTCTATGCAAATGATGAAATCTTGCACACTAGTCTTCAACTGCAAGCTCTGTGCAATTGAACTTTTGAACAAACCGAGGGAAGAGAGAAGAGCAATGGCAACACCTTGCCACCAAGTCAGAAACACTATCGACTTGAATGTTAGAAATTTGGCCAGCGGCTTTATGTGCCCAAGCTCATCTTTTGTTGCACCATAAAACTGAACCAGACAGTATAATGCCCATGACTGACTAAAATTTAGAACAACTGCCAAATAAGGGTACCTACAAAAAACACAAACAAAACAGGTAAGATACCATCTTGATCAGTACATCATAGATGAAAATTGATTCTTGTTTCTTATAGCTAAATCTTTATGCGTCTTCATTGTTAAGCATTGTGATTTTGAAAACTGCCTCAACGTACCCACATCCCCATTTAAACTCTCCTTCGCAATACACACCAAATGCTTCAAGAATCAGAGCTGTGAGGGCAGTGAGAGACTTTATTATCATCTGCGAAAGGAGAGAAAAAATAGTTTACTTCCACCTCAAAGATAGTAATTTTGGAGCAAGAGAGACAAGATGATACAAAATCATTTGCGGGAAACATACATATTGCACAATACCAAACTTAACAACTTGATAAAACCAATGACTGAGCCTCCATGGTTTTAAGAAAAAATTCATAGGAAACGGATGTTTTATTTTTCCCTTTTCATCATTGTGATCTAACAGTGACGTCTTTAAGCTCTTACGCCCTTGTCTTTCCATAAACTCAATGGTCCTTTCTTCTCCACCTAATAAAAGAAGTTAATAATTTAATATGAAAAGAGAATCAATTTAGAACAAAAACACAAGGGGAAAAGAAAGTAATTCACATTTGTGCGACCATCCTTGGTTCCCAAGGATTCAATATTTGAACATCAAAGACATGACAACACATGCAATCTCAAAGGTAGCGAGAAGATACGAAACCTAATCAATACTAGAAAAATGTCTTAACACTAAAACAATAGCCTCATGTGAGTGTAATGCTGTTGAAAACTTGCATGCAAAATTGACACCTTCCAGCAACTGTCACAAATAAGGTCACCTAGATAATTGACAGCTTCCCCAAAAATCAACATATGAAGGTCAAAGATACGGCAACGTTCACATTTTCTCAGACAGCAAGAAATTTCAGAACCTGAAATATACTCATGAATGACAGCAAATAAGAAAATTATTTCCAAACTTGAAAGGTGATTGAAACTAGTAGTACAGACAATGTCAAAACTCCCTGCAGCCATTGTGGGTAACAGCATGAAAGTACACTATAAAAGCACCTTGTTAGTTCCTAGGGGCAAGAGAAGAGAAAACAAAAAAACCCAAAAAAACATAGGAATCAGTCAAAAAGGCCATACCTAAGCACGCAACAAGGTATCTACCAAAACAGTACATGGCAAAGGATTCATAGCAGTCTCGTAGAATCCCACAGTCAACGCTAATGGATGGTTTGACAAGTGATGCAAACTGTTCAAGCAAATACAATTAAAATCAGATGTTTTAGTGGAGCAAATTTAAAGAGTATGACAAAACTGACAGGCTTATACACTTTGAACATATTGATCTTTACTAGAATCTTAAAACCTGATTTTTTTTATTATACTCACCGACTCTATTGAATAGCAAGGGACCATGAGGATGACTCCAATCAAAAACTTTTGCTCCTGAGAGAGGTCAAATAGCGAAAACAAGAAAATCATTGACAAGAAACAACCATATGTAGCGAAACTGAGCTCTGTAGACAAACCTCAGGGTTCTTATAAGTAGAAAGGTGATCGAAGACTAGATACATGGAAAGGGAGAGCGTGAGAACCAAAAATGCACCGGCCATAAAGCTTGCCCACGCGGGAGCCGAGTAATTAAGGAGATGGTAATACTTTGATATATCCATCACCTAAGATGAATTGGGTCGAACTAAGCAATCACAAATCATCACCAACCCTTCAGGAAAAAACAATATAAGTCATTAGAATCGAATTCAGCGGTTAAAACCCTAGCAAACGAGTGGATCCACCTATATTGGCCACAGCACGCCACATAACGGTTGTGAACAATGATCGGAGACAGAGAAAGGCAACTACCTAATGACGAGGAGATCAACAAGTGGATATGTGAAGGAAAGAGAGAAACGAAGACGAAGAAGAAGAAGAAAAGGGGATACCTTTTTTCATCTTTACTGGTCAAAACTCGAAAATAATTTAGAAACGGCATGCTTTGTTAACATCAAACACAAAAACGGCAAACATTGAGATATGACTCATCATCGTTGCTTTACTTTCTAATTCTTGCTTGATTAACTTCTTTCGCTGACAATATAACCCCAACTGCTTCCTCCAGATCGAGTGATCACTCTTAAGCTGATTGCAGCTCTTTTTCTTTTACAAGCAAAACAATAATCCACTTCATTTTCTGTTGAAAATTTTCCACCTTTTTCTCTGTGTTTATGGGTATGGTTATGATCAGCTCGCTAAATGTAGTCAACACCCACTCGGAGCCAAGGTAATGAAACGTGGCCTTTTTCGCTCAATTCTTGTTAAGTGCCTTCATTTCTCTTTTGTCCCCTAAATTTTGAATTTGTACTGCTCAGTTATAGACACTCAAAAGACATATGTGGAGAACGCAGCGATAGAAAAGTCCTTAAATTTCCTTATGATTCGCCATCCATGTGAATAGCTGATAAGGAATGTTAAAATGGGTTTTAAAATTAATGGGTTATGTGTTTTTTAATAGATATTTGTAAAGAATAAATGTTTATTTAAATATATTTATTAAATTTGAGTAAACGTTTTTGGTGAAAAAATATAATTATGTTTTTGATGAAAAAACATAATTATTTTTTTGATGAAAAAACATAATTACGTTTTTGATGAAAAAACATAATTACGATGAAAAAACATAATTATGTTTTTACTAAAAAAATATATGGAATTTATATTTCGACGAAAAATATGAAAATATATTTTTGAGAGAAAATATAAAATTTAATTTTTGGCGGAAAAATATGGAATTAAATTTTTGGCATACGAAATCAAATTTTTGGTGGAAAAAATGTAAAATTATGTTTTTGATAAAAAAAATGAAAATATGTTTTTGACAGAAAAATTACTATTTCTATGGAAACATTCACTAGTTCGAATACAGTATGCCATTTACTAGTTGGAATATAGCAGCCCATTTACTACGTATACTTCTAATAAAGCAGGCTATTTACTTCTTTTAATAAAGAATCGAAGGAAGAGAGAGAGAGAATCAATATTCTGATAGTCTC
Source organism: Pugionium cornutum (assembly GCA_018901935.1). Taxonomy (NCBI): domain Eukaryota; kingdom Viridiplantae; phylum Streptophyta; class Magnoliopsida; order Brassicales; family Brassicaceae; genus Pugionium; species Pugionium cornutum. The sequence goes on from CM032164.1 coordinate 41,504,182, forward strand.
TTTAAGCGAGGACATGTATGCACTCCTCAAGATCAGCATTCTAGGTCAAGTGAACCCATTCTCAATCATCGTCCAGATACTTAAGAATGAAGCTACTTGTCAAACATCATTCATCCTAACCCGCTTTGCTATCTCTCTCTTTTGAAGTCTGCGAACTGTCAATGGACATGCAAGCTCATCTTTATCCTGTAATCTTCAAACATAGCCTTCAATTCATCGCTTTCTTAAAGTTTAGAGTTGTTGCGGATGGCAATGGGAGTGGGGATGAGGTCACATGAACTGGCCTCCTCTCCTTCCGCAAGCCGCTAAAAGTAATTTTCACTCTCTTCCATTTTAGTATCATTTTGACATGCTTAATATTATTACTACAAAATCAATTCAAACAATTTTTATAACTATAAAACTCATTAACAGCTGCAGTTTCATAATGAGGGAGAAATGAAAAGAAACTTCTAATTTAACCTTCCCCACCACTATTTTGCTTTGCTTTGAAAGGAGAAATAAGTTCTTCTTAGAAGAATCTTATAAGCAGAGCAACATATGATCAGAACAAATGAAGTTCATAAGAGGTATTCATTGCTCTGCCAGGAATAAGTGCTAAGTAATCACTTCACACACAAGTTGTCTCTTCTAGCTCCATGTCCATGGAATCCATAGTTTTGTGTTAAGTAGATGATCAAACCTTCTTAAAACCAAAAATTACCCTTTAACAGACATTAAATGTTGCTACCTGGGAAGTGGAAACCTTGTGTCTTGCCTCTAACTCGAGAACATCATCATCTGGCGACCGTGAGAATCCAGCTTTCTTATAAGCAAATCAGTTGGACGGTTTTTGAAACGTGCACGTGGTGCCGTTTAGTAGTAAGAAGAACGACACGCAGTTTAAGTAGAAAGAAGGCAGGGAAAAAAAGAGACGACCTTTAAACCTTCCCCTTTCATGAATAAGAAAGAGAGAAAGAGAGAAAGAGAGAAGAGAATGTGCATAGCAGTGTTTGTGTGGCAATCGCATCCGCTTTACCCTTTTCTTCTCTTTCTGAATAGAGATGAATATCACAAAAGGTGATTGAATTGAATCCCGTCCTCTGAAAATCGCTTTAAAGTTGATGATTGAAATGCTTTGTAAATTGTCAAGGGCGACAGAGGCGCTGCGTTGGTGGGAAGACGGAGAGACGGTGGGAGGAAGAGACCTGGTGGGCGGAGGGACGTGGCTGGGGTGCACGAGGCATGGCCGTGTGGCTTTCCTTACCAATTTCAGGGAGACCTCCTCCTTGCCGGATGCTAAATCGCGCGGAAATCTCCCTCTTCGTTATCTGCAGGTCTGCACCCTTAATAATTGGACTACTAGGAATGATATGATTGTTTGCTTGTCATGTGAGACTGTTTCGTGAGAACAGAGCCGAAAGAGTCCAGCCGAGTTTGCGGAGGAGATAGTAGAGGAAATTGCTCTGTACAATGGCTTCAACCTGGTAGTCGCTCATGTCGTCTCCAAATCCATGATTTACATTACCAACCGGCCACGCCACTGTAACAAGCTCGTGACGCAAGTCTCTCCAGGTATCCATGTCCTTTCCAACGCCAACCTCGACTCTCCTTGGCCCAAGGTAAATGTGCCACGGGTTGGCTAGTTTTTATAGGAGATTTGTTCATTCTCGTTATACCAACCATTTTTTCTTTCTTTTTCTCCGCAGTGTCTGAGGCTGAGAGACAGTTTCAAACAGCTTCTGGCGGAATACGAGGGTTGTGAATTTCCGGTGAAGACGATGGTGGAGGAGGTGATGACTGATACTGTTAAGGACGAAGAACCCGAGCTGCCTCACCTTTTCACACCAGAAACGGAATATCATCTTAGCTCGATTTTCGTTGACATGACTAGACCAGCTGTAACACCTTGCTTTTGTATTTATATTTTTTTTGTTAACGAATATCCAGTCTCATTTATGGCACCATACAGGGGCGTTATGGGACGAGAAGCATCTCGGCGCTCAGCATCAAGTCCCATGGTGAGGTCTGTTTCTACGAGAAGCATCTCGAAGAAGGTGATTCCTGGAAGGAACACATTCAACACTTTGTAATACAAAACCAAAGTATTATTTGACCCTGATTCCTTTGCTTTGCTTGTGCCTTGCCTTTTATTTTCTACCTGACAACCCGAAACTTTCACATTTGTTTTTGTAAACGAGTGTGACAAAAAAAAATTGTAGACGTGTATAACACGGAGATATTTTTTTTATCCCAACCATCAAAATGCACAAATTAGAGACTCCTCTTAAACCACAATCCATATTTACATATTGGAAAAATGGGGAAAATCTCTCAGGACGCTTACACTTTTACCCATACGTTCTCACTCAGGGAACTCCAAATTCCCGACACAGCAAATGAAACAAAGCAGGTAACAAAACCCTAAGGTGCAGCAAGTGCTGCTGCCCACTAAAGTTTCAGCCATCTCAGCCACGCAGAGTAAATGGGCCTCTCCACTATCTCAAACAATGGATTCATCATCAACGGGAAGGTGAGGAAGAGGTTGATGCTGTCATGCAGAGTCCAAGCTGAAAAACAGTTGTCGTGATTATGTCATAAAATTGCTTTGCTTTGCCTGTGAGCTAATTACAATGGTGAATTAGAAAACCCTTAAGAAACTTCACACCATGAATGGCAACCACCCCTGAGCACACCCATGAGCCATACGGCTCGCTTGAGGGCGTAAGGTTCCCCATTGAACCCAGCTCCCACGACTACTATGAAGACGTTAGCGAAGGTTCCCGAGAAGAGGCGTGTCCTCCGGTGGTAATTTAAGGGTATAGCTAGCAGTTTTGCTCTCAAACCCCATATGATTTTTTTGACCGGAATAGATGGAACAATCGCCGATAAGAAAATGAAAGCTTTCTTCTCGCGGGGGATGAATGGACGGCAGAAAGGTAGAAGCTAATTGGATTATTGTGTGTAGTTGTCGTCGTAGTATTTTAATGGATAGGGGGAAGAAAGGGTCAAAGAGTCATCATCAAAACGACACCGTTTCGTTTTAACCGAACCGCATCGTCGCTTAAAGGTATTCTCAGTTGATTTTGGTTCAAAAAGGGTGTGATTTGTTCTCTCGTAGATCTCTCCGATTCGTAAGCGGTAACAATTAGTTATGGCGACGATTTCTTGTGACTTCAGATTTCTTCTCATACCGGCAGCTTTCATGTTCATTTACATTCAGGTGAAAATCTCTCTCTCTCTCTCGCTTCCACCTTGTTTTATATTCGATCTCGCTATCTACCTGAAGTAAAAATGCGTGTTTTTGGCTCCTTTCTTCTAGATGAGGCTTTTCCAGACGCAATCACAGTATGCCGATCGCCTCGGTTCCGCTGTAAGTATGTTACTAATCACTGATTTTTCTTTTCAATGCTGAGACCATTGCTACTAGTTTTAATTGAAGATGCAACCGATATGTGATTTGGGAAGCAATCCTCCTTATTCGGACTCGCCTTTTAAATTCCATTTAACTGCTGCTTCTTTACTATCCCATATAATTACGATTAAAAAGACAACTATGTGGCAATATAACAAGATCATTGGAGAACCTTTTAAATGCATCTGCAGATCGAATCAGAGAACCATTGCACTAGTCAAATGCGAGCATTGATAGATGAAGTAAGCATAAAACAGTCACGGATTGTGGCTCTGGAAGGTATCTATCTATTGAATTCCATTCCTCTTTTCTGATTGCGACTTGTGGAGTAATATATTACTCACAAAAAGAAGTTATTGGAAAGGAGTAGAAGACTTCTACGTTTCTTTATTCACCTTTCTCGGTGCATGGTTGTAGACATGAAGAACCGCCAGGACCAAGAACTAGTGCAGCTAAAGGATCTTATCCAGACATTTGAAAGTGTGTTGCTATCAACCGTAATATTAACTTTCTTTCTTTTAAAGAATTTTGGTAGTAATGCTTATTTTGTTCTCTCAGGAAAGGGAATAGCAAAACTCATTGAAGGTGGACAGGTCGATAAGAAGATGCTTTTCTTCTTATTTGTGTTTGCTGCAGTGCTATCCCATTTGCTATAACATTAGCCTGTTTCTTATTGGTTTTACCAGATGCCTGTTGCTGCTGTAGTGATTATGGCGTGCAGTCGCGCAGACTATCTTGAAAGGACAGTAAAATCAGTTTTGAAGTGAGATACTAAACTGGTTTAATTCTTATAGGAAAATCTTAGTTGAACTGTCTAATGACATTTTTTTTTACAGATATCAAAGTCCCGTTGCTTCAAAATATCCTCTATTTATATCTCAGGTACTGGCAGGGTGGTGGCCTTACGCAGTTTTATATTCAAACCATTACTAACCATGGTCTTAATGAACTAAAAATTTCTGACAGGATGGATCTAATCAAGCCGTCAAGAGCACGGCTTTGAGCTATAGACAACTAACGTATATGCAGGTATATTTTAATCTAGTGGGATGTATCTCCTTACTGTTCGAGTAATAAGTGAGATTAAGGCTGTTTTCCCCTTTTTAGCACTTGGATTTTGAACCAGTGATTACTGAAAGGCCTGGCGAACTGATTGCATACTACAAAATTGCACGTAAGGACTGGCTTCTCCTTTCACTGTGTCTATCCATCTCCATGACCGAAATACCTTTTAGTACAGGTCATTACAAGTGGGCACTGGACCAGTTGTTTTACAAACATAAATTTAGCCAAGTGATTATACTAGAGGGTGAGGCTTTTTAATCTTTCTCCTCACTGTACGTTGCTGTTGTGCGTGTGCAATATTGCTTAAGGGTTTGTCTGTCTCTTTAACAGATGATATGGAAATTGCTCCAGACTTCTTTGATTACTTTGAGGCTGCAGCTAGCCTCATGGATAGGGATAAGTATATTACCTACTGAAGCGTGGCGCTTCTGGCATTTAAGTTTCCACATAGTATACATGTTTTTTTTACTGTTTCTCATTCTTTTCTTGGTGCAAACATGTGTTAGAACAATTATGGCTGCTTCATCTTGGAATGATAATGGGCAGAAGCAGTTTGTGCATGATCCATGTAAGATGCTTCTTCTTGCTTACCCCGCTTCCTCTCTTTGCCTATTCTTCCAAGACCTCATTATGTCCTGCTCAGCTAGCTAAAATATTCTGCAGATGCACTTTATCGATCAGATTTTTTCCCTGGCCTTGGGTGGATGCTGAAGAGATCGACGTGGGATGAGCTATCACCAAAGTGGCCAAAGGCATATCCTTATATATATTTTTCAGTGATGACTATACTTTGCCGCATCTAAGACTTTCCTTAACAAATGTACACTTACTGGGATGATTGGCTGAGATTGAAGGAAAATCATAAAGGCCGCCAATTTGTTCGACCAGAAGTCTGCAGAACATACAATTTTGGTGAACATGTTGGTACCAGATCATGATATGAGTTTCCATTGTCATAGTTTTACTAGTCTGATTCTTTTGATTTCTGTTAATTCTCCCTCTGCTCACTGTAAATGACTTTTGATTTCGGTATGAACAACTATTATTGCAGCTTTGAACTGAAGTTTCTCGAGACATAGATGTAGACAGTCAAGATCAGATAGTGTATTCTGCGTTTCTCCCTTATCCATATAACCTTGTTAGTTTCATTTTGCAGGGGTCTAGTTTGGGACAGTTTTTCAGTCAGTATCTGGAACCTATAAAGCTAAATGATGTGAAGGTAAGTGTGAGTGTGTTCTTTACCCCCTTTCGTTGGACGTTGTGTCACTACTTGTCAAAGGTTTTCTATTTCATTCATAAAGGTTGACTGGAAAGCGATGGACCTGGGATACCTGACAGAGGTAATATTTACAGAACTCTGATAACCATATCCTTTGTATCCCTCTCACCTGTTTTAGTGGACAAATATTGTTTTTTTTAACTTGTTCTCTCTCATGTCTTCAAAGGGAAACTATAGTAAGTACTTTTCTGGCTTAGTGAGGCAAGCACGACCAATTCAAGGTTCTGACCTTGTCTTAAAGGCTGAAAACATAAAGGGTGATGTCCGTATCCGGTATAAAGACCAAACAGAGTTTGAACGCATTGCAGGGGAGTTTGGTATATTTGAAGAATGGAAGGTGGATATCAGATTAAACTACATAATCTTCAATGATTGTAGGTCCAAAAAGGTCACTTTTTTGTACCCCATTCATTGTGTAGGATGGTGTGCCCCGAGCAGCATATAAAGGAATAGTGGTGTTCCGAATCCAGACTACACGACGTGTATTCCTGGTTGGCCCAGATTCAGTATCGCAGCTTGGAATTCGAAAATCCTGATGCAAAGCATTGTACTTCTCTAACTCTTAGCATCTTTTACATCCATAAACATTACTTATAGTTCTTGGCTTACCGGCTTTCACAGATGAAAACAAAGGAAGATCATTTTGACCTCAGGCAGCCTTCTTCTAGCTGCTGTTTGCACTTTCGGTTGTGTTATTCAAGGATGAGTGTTTAGAGAGGTTAACTTTTTCAAATCTAGAAGCTCTGGTCTGTCTCATAGGTCTTAAAGTTATGGGAGAACCCTTTAGACACATTTCAGTCGTTTTATAACTGATTGTTTTGTGGGTATCTTACACGAATGGAAATCATTCTACGCAGACTTTCGTCTTCCCGTTTCTCTTGGATTCTGTATTGCTGGCGTATATATCTCTTAAACCATCTACATGTACTAATTTCCATGTTTACCGCCGAATTCTTATTTCCTTGTTCCTGGCAGGTGGTGGAGAGATTATCGACCTTAATTCAGGACCAAACTAATGCACGTTTGCTTCAAAAAAATTTAATTTCTTTTTTGCTGTCACTTTCTTAATTAGAGAGGGCCAGCTAATGCACTAAATGGCCAATAGATCTGAATTTGAATGAACTCTGGATTTAGATACGATAAAAGCAGGCCTGGAAAAAGAGCGCTGCAGACTCCATTGCATTTTTAGAGTACTATATTTTTTAGATCTGCTATCAATCAAAGATCTCTTTTGTTATTTCTAGTCAGGATGGAGAAGTTGGCGAGCATATTGCAAAAACCAAGTTCAAAAGTACTATTTTTTATTTATCATCGGATCTTCACCAATTTGACTGAACTTCTTCCACCCTATCATCTTTGCCTGGCCAATTACACATCCATCTGTCCTCTAATTCTCTGTTTTGATGTCCGTCCCTATTTCTCTGTACCACTGTGATTTTGTTAATGAAGATTGCTGTGTGGGGATCTTTAAAAACATGTAGCTGCTAGTTGAGGCCTGTGCATCTGCTTGAAATCAGCGAGTTAAGCATGAACTTGGGTGACTGGCAGATATTGACAAGAGTGGGACAATAAACTATGGTGAATTCATTGCTGCAACAAACCCAACTCAACAAATTAGAGCGTGAGAAAAATCTCCTCTGAGCCTTCAGGTATTTTGACAAAAATGAGCGCGGTTACATCACAATTGATGAGCTACAGAAAGTGTATGCTGAACGGGGGGATGAGTGATGTCTTTCTAGAAGATGTGATCAACGAAGTCGACCGTGACAATGTGAGAGAGCTGCACATAGGCATACCTATCCTCTGGCTGGAGATTATATAGTAAAAGGTCAGGGATCATTTTCTTCTTTTTGTTTCAGGATGGAAGGCTTGATTACAGAGACCTTTGTAGCGATGATGCAGAAGGGCATTTCTGAAAGAACAATGAGGAAATTCTTTCCCAAAATGACAGTCTAAACAGGTGTGTGTGAATCTGTTTGGTTAACAGGGCTGAGCCACCAGATGCAAAAGGTAAAATGTTCCGCAGTAATATGGCTTACATAGTCTGGATCCTTTACAGTATATATTGAATCAACAAAGGCTCTGCACTCTAAAGTGTACTGATATGTATTAGTAGATAAACTGAACCAATATCATCGAGGGAGACATATGAGATTATTGTAATTTGACTTATATGCACACATCATATAAAGAAAGTTACTGTGGAGATTTAAATGATGAGAATACATCTGTCAGTGCGGTCTCTCTTCCCATTGTTACCTCCTGCTCAAAGTAAAAGATATGATCAGAAATAATGACCACAAGTTGCAAAGACTAGGGAGAAGATTAGTTGTCAACAAAAATGATTATTGTTACCTTTAGCTTAGAATCGCTGGAGAAGACACAGGTAGATGTGATGGCATGGCCTGGCTCAAACAACCATCCTACTGAAAATGCTCTTTCGCTGTCTTTGCTTTCTTGGAGTGAGCACCACAGCTCTTGAGGAAGCAATAAAAGATCCTTTTCTTCTCGCACAATCTCAATCACCTTCTCGCCAGAGACTTGTTGAATGCAACCCTGAACATGCTCAAAAAATAAAACACCCTAAGTTCAGTACGGCAATCACTGAATTGTTGTACAAGTTGAACAGACAAGTCAGGCCAACTCACGGAATGAGATCCGTGAAAGCTAGTGGCAGCAAGTACAACTCTCCAAGAACCGGCTACCACCGAAGCTACTGTGGTAGGTGTGGAAGCAAACCCGGAGCTACGGATGGCACAGCCTCCGAACTGATCCCCATCTCTGAACGGACCGTACCACTGCTCACAGAAAACTCTGACACTCTGCAACAACATTTTGGCATCGGATAAGCAGACCACCTGCAAAATCCTCACACGGGATTCTTTGTCGTTTGGATTGATCAGGCAATGCTCCACCTCTAGCTGGTTTTTCCCCAGAGGCCACACAGCGACATAGGACCCAGAGACAGAAAAAGAAAATGCTAATGCGGATAATTTGCTACCTCCGGTGCTCCGCTCGTCGATGCTGTAACGGGTGGCTGCGTCAGCTTCACATCCAACTGTGGGGAGAAGTTTGATGGACTTGTAAAGAAAGGTCTGTGCGTCGGGCTGGGCAAGAGTGGGACATTGCGTCTGCCAATCAAACACCTTCACTTCCCATTCTCTATACGCTTCTGGAACCACTGATTCAGGTAGTTCCTGCGGTTTCCCTTCGCGCGAGAAATCTGCACCGAAACCGTCCCATTCGCCAGACACATTTCGAGCGAACTCCGACCAGGCTAGAACCCATTACACAGACAGAGACACAGTTTAGAGTAAACAATCAACAACCCTTAGTTCGTATTATAAGATCATTCAGAGTCGGGTGAGAGCTTACGATTGAATTCAGGGGCAGGCTGGCTCTGGGCTGGGGCAATATCAGAGGAGGTTTCAGCTAAACAAGAAAGAGGAAATTTTGTGGCTCTGTTAATAAACCTTAAACTAGAAGAGAAGGGAAAGGTCGGGGCTTTGAAGGAAGGCGGAGCCAGAGGCAGAACTGCAGGTGTATAGTCCCGCCATAAAAGGGAGTTCCCGGAGGACGATAGCATCGGAGCAAGAGTTGATTATCTCAGAAAGAGATAGGGATTATAATCGGATTTCGTATTAGCCTCATACTTCGAAGTAGGCCTTGGTTTTCGGTTTTTTCGGTTTATCCGGGTCTGTTTATCCGGTTGTCGGGTTTTTCGGTTTGAGAAAAAATGTCCGAAAAAAAAAATTTTAACAATCGGTTCGGTTCGGTTTTTTTATCGGTTTAATCGGTTCGGTTTTAAGTAAATAAAACCGTTCCGAATTAAACCGAAATCTAATTTGTTTTCGGTTTAACAAATTTAAATTTAGATTTTTGTCGGGTTATTTCGGTTTATTACAGTTTATTTCGGTTTATTACAGTTTATTTCGGTTTTTCTCGTTTTATTTCAGTTTATTTCGGTTAACTTCGGTTTATTTCGGTTTATTTCGGTTTATTTCGGTTTATCCGGTTCACTTCGGTTCACTTTGGTTTATTTTGGTTTAAACTTTTTGAAGACTACGAACAAAAGAAAATGTCATCAAGCGTGTGACAGCCTTTTTATGCAAATCGACTCACAACTCAAGTGTATCATATAGCATGCTCAAGAAGATCCAACAATTCAGAATAAGATTTATCATGAGTATTCTTCACAACCAAAATCCTATATGTTAAATACTTTAGATTAAGCCACAAGGGAAAAGGAACACGTTTTGAAACTTGAAATTGTGGTTTTATGTAAACTGATATCTGTGGTACATTTTTTTAAACTTAAAAAAGACACAACTTTGCAGAGACGCACTCAGTGAGCTACTTAACAACGAGCAACTCTTTGTTCTAATAGTCAAAATCGAAAATGTAACGATATTTTACTTCACAATTAAGACAAAAACATTGGACTTTTTGTTTACATATTGTAGAGAAGTCACCTTTCTATAGTCAGGCACAACACAACATAAGAATAGTTTAAAACTCGAGTTACCCAGATCCCTAAAGAAACCAAAAAATGTTGAACCTATCCAAAGGAGGAGAAGAACTCACCAGAGAGAAAGTCGCATCCGATAAGGAGGAGAAGGATGAGAAAGAGGAGGAGGAGAAGAAGAAGAAGAAGAAGAAAAAGAAGAAGAAGAAGAGGAGGATGAAGTTTTTCTGAAAAAAATTGCAGATCGGCCGCTGAAGAGAAGGAGGAAGAAACGATTTCTCACAAAATTAGGGTTATGCCTTATATATATGACAGCCGATTTTCGGTTTAATAAAACTGATCGGTTTGGTATTACCGAACCGAACCAAAATATAAACCGAATAAAATTAATTATTTATCTGATCGGTTTAGCGATTAAAATTAATTGAAAACCGAAACCGAAAATTTCGGTTCGGTCGGTTCGGGTTTTTCGGTTTTCACCGAAAACCCAGCTCTACTTCGAAGTTCGATCGTTTTCCCATTTCAATGGGCCTACTAAAGCCCATCAACGATCTTTCATTACAAAAGAACATTTTTGATTCACGGATTCGAATATGTGAACTGTTTCGTGTCTGATTTACTACAACATGATGAATTCAAATATTATTGATTGTGTACATTTGTTACAGCAAGACCCCTATAACTCATATCGTGAACCACACTTGCTTTTATATGATGCATCTGCCAATCTCGAGGAAGGCCATGTTAACTGAGACGACATCGCCTTCACCAGTGCCACCAGCTTTGAGTAAGCCATGTTAACTGAGACGACATCGCCTTCATCAGTTCCATCAGCTTTGAGTAAGACCATGTTAATTGTGACGATATTGCTTTCACCAGTCCCACTAACTTTGAGTATATCAAAAATTGGAAAGCTCTAAATCTCCCAATGTATTCAAATTGAGAGGATGAATCAATATTCTAATTTAGTTTGTAGTTTCCATAGCTACTATAACCAATGAGGTATGGTGACAAAAGATACTATCTCTTTCTCAATCAACTTCAATATCATTGTTAGTATTTTAAAGCAAACTCGCGATTTGACTCCACTAACAATGATAGAATTAATCGGTATTTTGAAAACACATGAACCAAAAATAGTTGTAAAAGAAGAAAACACTAATGAAGCAATATTAATGCTCGCGCAAAAGGATGTAAATCGGTTTCAAACCAAACAACACCAAAAATCGTGTAGGCAAAAAATGGTATGAGTTTTGCAAGAGAAACAATCATACAGAAAATAAGTATTTTAAGAAACCGAAAGAAAAATCATGAAAAAAATAAAAAAAAAAGTAACAAGGAGTGTTACAATTGTGGAAAGATTGACCACTATTCAAATGTGTGTCGGTCAAAGAAAAAAGAAAGAACGCATGTAAATATCGAAGAGGAAGACTTGGTGAATACCACATGTTGTTTAGTGCAAGTGAAAAAGTAATAACAACATTAAAAGAAGATATTCAGTTAGTACAGAGTTGGTGCACTAATCATATGACGTAAGAAAAGAGATATTTTTCTAAGATATGAGAAGAAAATTTGGAGTGAAGCCGAGATATTATTAAGAGAGAGTGTTGAAGTATAATCAAATCTCACATTCGTATAAATTAGTTACTAATTAAAAGTAAATAATTATCATTTCGTATAGTTGTGTATTTTCAATTATAGAATCATGTTATTTTAACACAATGAGTTATATCTTTTCATTTATACAGTCATGTTGTTTCACTTTGTATAAATATAGATCGAGTTTAGTTTTTATAAAAAGTTGGAGTGTAAATACAATTAAATTAATAAAATATTGATTACATTCAATATATTCTCTTTTTTTTCTTCTCAACCGTAAAAAATTTCTAAACACCAACATTCATTTTGTATAAATATAGATTGAATCTAATTTTTATAATCAATTGAAATATAATATAATTAAGTTAATAAAAATTGATTATAATCAATATATTTTCTTTTTTTTCATAACAGTAAAAACTTGTAAACATCAACAAAGAACACATGTTTACAACATTTTATCATCTGATTTAAAAATTTTTTTTTGTCATGTGATCACAACAAATTATTCCAATAATCTAATATTTTTATACGAAAATTAAACATAATCAAATGATAGAAATGATGCAAGATATGATAGAAATGATGCAAGATGAGAACACCACATTTTTAAGATAAATGTACATGTGCTATAACTAATATACCATTTACGGTTTTCAATTCAAGTGTCTAACATTTTATACGGATAATGGGGATGAATATATTGGTCTCACCAACATTTAGCGACGATTTGACTTTCGTCGTTATCCTGTCGATAATTTTTATTAGAGACGGGAAACTTCTAGTTTTTTTGTAGTAAATATATATTGCGATGTTATGTGATGAATCCGAGGTTTCAGGGATCACGTTGAGTTGGGTCGGTGGTGCTTCTCAATGCCATCTTTAATTTCTTACGGCGTCATGTGATTCTTGCACTGTTTCCTCCTGTCATTAGTATTATTATTATATGCAAGTATCAGGTGATGCTTGAGACGGAATCATGTGCATCTCGTACGTTGACCATAACCTCCCCGAAAGTTTTCTTGGAGTTGGGAGAATCGCTGACTTGATTAAAGAAAACAACAAATGAATATAATAAAAGATGGCGGTGGGGGTCGGCGCCGTCCCAACACTCCGCCGAATTCAAGGCTCGATGATTATCACAGAGATGGTGTTAGTCTATAAAACAGAGGGAATAAGTGAGGTAAAGAAGCAGAAAGCTAAAGAAAACCGATGATTTCACTGCTATTTCCACGGTCGCCTTTGTGCACAGCAGCCATAGTATTCTACACATGTGTGTGTATTCCCTTGGGGAGGTTGAAGAAGCAATGTGGAGATGCTGAAGCGCATGATGATGCCGGTTACCACCTAACTGGTGTGATGTATGGGGACAAGGAAAAGGAGGAGGAAATATGCTGTCCCATATGCCTTGTAGAGTTTGAGGCTGATGATGCGGTGAACCATCTCCCCATATGCTCCCATCTTTTCCATATCCACTGCATTGAACCTTGGCTTCTCCGTGGCCATCTCACTTGCCCTCTTTGCAGATCTTTTGTATTCTCTCCTACTTCTCCTACCCACATTGTCAATGTCGATAATGCCGCCTCCTCCTCATCCACCTTGTATCTCTCCCTCTTGTTCCTTGTCTTCGTCTTTCTCCATCTGGTTGGATACTTGTAGTCTTTCCTTCCTTGTTAACTCACCCATTCTTTATATATATACTGTATTGTTTTACCAAGCTCATAAATGTGTCGTCGTCTCCATATTAACATTCTGTGATTTTTATGAAATGAGAGACAAATGCAGCAGTAGTTAGTTATCAGAGCTCTCTTTGCTCTGTTTTCCAATTGAATTTCCATAAGTATTCAAATGATACACAACGCCTATGTTTAAAGCCCAATGTCGAACTAGCAGATAGCGAAATATTAATACTTAATGGGCTTGATTTTAAACCATAACAGATTAAAATTGGCCCTTTTTTCACTCAGTTAATATAAAAATGGGTAAAAAGGAAATAAGTTCCAGAGTGAAAAACAAAGCACCCCTTCTCCTTCGGCGGAGGAAGAAAAGCAGAGAGCTGCAGCTTCGCCTCCGTACTTTTTATCTCCTTTTTTATCGTCTGTGATTAACAAAGCAGCTGATCCGGGCCTCACCCTTCAAAAGGTTCGACTCTCTTCCTTTTCTGCGTTATTCCATTTTTTCCGTCGTCTCTCTGCCTCGCCGCCTTTTTTTTTTTTGCATCAGCCCCTTCCTGTTAACAACATCACTTCTAACCCTCACTCCTTTTTCGGGTTTTTGATAGCATTTTAATTTTTTCCCTCGGATGTAGCACTGAACATTGCGGCTGCTCTCCTAGGGTTTCGTAATTTTTGCTTAGATTGCATTGGCTTCACATTGTTGTTTTATCGATTGGGGTGCAGATATAATGGATACTGGCGGCAATTCGCTGGCGTCCGGACCTGATGGTGTGAAGAGGAAAGTTTGCTATTTCTATGACCCAGAGGTCGGAAATTACTATTACGGCCAAGGTCACCCTATGAAGCCCCACCGCATCCGCATGACCCATGCCCTTCTCGCTCACTACGGTCTTCTCCAGCATATGCAGGTTCTCAAGCCCTTCCCTGCCCGCGACCGTGACCTCTGCCGCTTCCATGCCGACGACTATGTCACCTTCCTCCGCAGCATTACCCCTGAAACACAGCAAGATCAGCTTCGCCAACTCAAGCGCTTCAATGTTGGTGAAGATTGTCCCGTATTTGACGGCCTTTACTCTTTTTGCCAGACATATGCTGGTGGATCTGTTGGTGGCTCTGTCAAACTCAACCATGGCCTCTGCGATATTGCCATCAACTGGGCTGGTGGTCTCCACCATGCTAAGAAGTGCGAGGCCTCTGGCTTCTGCTATGTTAATGATATCGTCCTAGCTATCCTAGAGCTCCTTAAGCAGCATGAGGTTTGTCTCCTGCAGCGTTTTCTCCCGTTGGCCATGACATATTTATCTAGGGATGGTAATGTATTTAGTTTTGGCTTCTGAATCTCTCACCTTTCCTCTGTTGTTTGCAGCGTGTTCTATATGTTGATATTGATATTCACCACGGGGATGGAGTGGAGGAGGCATTTTATGCTACTGACAGGGTCATGACTGTCTCTTTCCATAAATTTGGGGATTACTTTCCTGGTACAGGCCATATACAGGATATAGGTTATGGAAACGGAAAGTACTATTCTCTCAACGTACCACTGGATGATGGAATTGACGATGAGAGCTATCATCTGTTATTCAAGCCGATCATGGGAAAAGTGATGGAAGTTTTCCGACCAGGTGCTGTGGTTTTGCAATGCGGTGCTGATTCATTGTCTGGTGATAGGTTGGGATGCTTTAATCTTTCGATCAAAGGTC
>CM032164.1:41524815-41634975 GCA_018901935.1 Pugionium cornutum
AAATTGAATACAAGTTCTGAAGAATAAATTCCAAAATCCATCAGATAATCTGATTCGCCATGCAGAGAGATAAGTGTCTAGCTAGGTTGAACGTTTTAAAAGATCAAACCATTTTTTTTTATCAAACCACGATTACAAATTCAATTGCATGGATCATGTACTACGTGTGTATGCAATGGAAATGAACCACAGATCTGAATGTGGGGCAAACATATTCAACAGATTGATATTAAGTATACCCTGTACTTGAACGTGAAGAAATTTCTTTTTGTTTTTGTATACAGAATTACTTTGACAAATAATATTTCGCCTGCATTATATTTGATAAGATTTTTTTTATCGTTTGCCACAAATTCTTCATGCAATGTCCTCAAGTAGTATGCATAAATACATATTCTTCTTAAGCGCAACTAATGTTGACTTCTCGTGGGTAATCAGCTTTGACAAAAAGGAAAAAAAACGTTGAAAAAAAAGAAGAAAAATTTCAACAACAAATTTGGCCAAACGCATCTTTTAGATATGTGTCGACGCAGAAGTAAAATGTAAACCAAAACGGAGAAGAAAATTCGTATATATTTATAAGAGTAATGTAGAATGACAAAATGATGAAATCATTTTCTAAAACAAAAAAAAAAACGTATTCAGAGACGTATAGGTGGAAGGAGGGGTCCACATATATCGGTGATAATCAATTTCAACTAAACTTGGCGACAAATCCGGTGATTGTCCCACGTGGTTTCGTGACATCCGTTAGATGACAATTAATTTATATGTGGGGGACCCAGTTAATATTCGCATTATTGAAGTCAGCTTGTGACGCGTGGCAAGGTCCAGAAATCAAACATCGCAATAGTAATGTAAATATAGCTTTGTATTTAATTAAATTTTAAACTGTCAAAGTGATTGAATCAATAGTGATAAATACCACTTAAATCTTTCATTCATTTTTTTCAATCGAGATCTTTTCTTACTCTCTTTTCTACTTTTTTTATTTAATGGTTCGTAATTCATTTAAATATTTGCAAAAATTTCTTAAATATACATGCAAAAATTTCATAAATAACTGTTAATTTAGTTTCTCTGTCTGCAGTAAAAACTTACACAGTTAAAATTATTAAAGAAATCACATGAAAAAAATAAAAATACTACTCTTTTTATTTTAAATGTTTGTACACAAATTTAAAACTTATTTATCTTTTAATCAATATTATCGATTATCTGATTAAAAATAATTCAAACAATAAAAATAAACCGGGTTGAAGGATTTATTCAATAAAACATAAGAAACAAAATGATCTTTCGATTTACTTATTGCTATTTACTGGCATACTCTCATTGCATGTGCCTAAACATAAATAAGGAACAAGGTTATTACGTTACCCTTTCAGTGCAAGATCTGTGTCGTTGAATTTGATTGGTGTGGGAGTGGCATCAATGGGTGTCATCTCGAGATGAGGCCGGATCGAGTTTGGTCATGAAGTCAATCTTCCTAGCTAGTTGTTGTGTTTCATTTAATGGTATTCTGATCCGACACATAATATTTGGATGAGATAATATTAACGTAGAATGTATAACACGAAAGAATGCATCTTGAATATGTATTTTATTCATATAGCTAGCTAGTTAATATTGAAAGTAGATATAAAAAGGAGGAATTAATCAGTATGGAGGAGTGGATAGAAGTGGAGGATATTGAAATTGGAAATGCAAAATACAACAACAAACACCACCATAAGCATATATCCTACAAAACCCTCCATTGGGATATCCCAGAGACATGCATTTTGCTTCGCATGCCGGTGTGCTAGTACACCCGTCACGGAAGCATTTGATCGATTCTCCTCCTATTTATTTGCATGGTTCATAAACAAACACATGTTAACATCAATACCTTTTCAAAGTACAAAACTTTCTATTTTGTGATTTATAAATATCTTAATTAATTCCATAAATTTCTGACTAATAAAATTCATTATATTGTGGATCGAAAACAATCTATATCTCTAAACAAATAAACGTGTTACCTAAAACTGTAGGCAAAATGATGAGAACAAACACCATCAGCAAAGGTAATAAAAGAGATGAAAACTTCTTGGTTCTCATTAGTTAGTGTCTTTTAAGTAACGCAACAACTCTTCCTTGGAATGCCTTTCAATCCCACGACAAAACAAAACCTATAAGAAAATAACAACGTTAGAACAAGTTTCTGCATGTTTTATCCAGAAAATACAAAACCTTTCGGCATATTAGAGACACATAAAATATATATAATTAATAAGAAAAACTGATATTTTGTCTCTAGTAATCTTCACTGTTTCTGTTTGTTAAGCTAAATGACTGACTTCTTCAATAAAAAGTTTCCAACATCTCCTACGAGACTTAACATATTCATGTTTATACCACGATTTTACCTTTCGTTTGTAATATTCTGGTTCTTGCTGAAAACTGATTGTGATGATCTTGTGTCTAAGCGTTTACAAATAATAATATATCCTCCATTATGGAATGTCTTTTGCAGAGCAGAAAGATACATTTTTTAATGCATTATGATCTTGATTGTAAATTTGTTCAAAAGGTTTTATTATTTATTATGTCCCTTTTTACGATTGTGTTTACTTGTTGAGTTATTTTGTTTTTTAGTACAGCAAACATGTAAACACAATAATCTATATTTATATCAAATCCCTTATGTTTCGATAACAATGGATTATTGATTTAAATTCTAAATATAGAAAAAAAAACTTGGTTAGCTCCGATCAACTTTGGCATGACTAAAGACTGAAAGACAATAGTTTATAGTGTATATAGCTTGCTATGATAAAAAGAAAGTAAAGTAATGGAAAAGGCAAATCAATTAATTACAGCATCGCAGATCCTTAGAATCTGAAAAGATTTTGTGTGTTTCAAACTCAAAAAGGAAAAACAAATTAAAGAAAGATACAATAAACCAAAAACATAGTAGGAGAGTTAGAACAGTGTAGGCATGCTATTTCTCTAGCTCATGCGAGACCGAAGGAGGTGTGAAGCTCAAACCAAAACCTCTCTTTCATGGCGCAGCCTTTCTTTGTAACACAAACCTCTCATAAGCTTCGTTATAACATATCCGCGCTTTACTCAACCTGAGTCATTTCTTTGGTATTGCTCCATAGCTCGTTCACAAGCTGTAACCGTATGCGTTTGGAAAGACGGTAGTTCGCTTTGTCTGCAATGTGATAGTGTTATAGTGCATGTTGGTGACAAGAGAACACGCGGGCGGGTTCTTTTGCTCAGACAGAGAATAGAAAGGTTTGAATAAACCGTTTAATTTGTTTCTCTCAAGCAAACACAATCACTTTTTACTCAAATTCTTGATTTGATCGTCATTTTGTGTGTACCGTTCTTCTTGTAGTTTCCAGGCGTTAAGCCTAAACCAAACAGTACAAGAGACAATTTGCAAAACCAACGAGTCTTTGCAAATGCAAACGGTGAAGCTAATGGCAAGATGGATGACTAAAAAATGATCGATCTACTAAATGCTAAATCGCAAAGAGTGCATATATACATGCATGAGCCAGCATCAAATAATCTCTTTATCTTTACAGATAATATTCATGAGTATTTGTTTGTGTGTTGTCAATTTGTTTTGTTTCTCAAATGAGCCTGCAGGTGTTGTACCAGTTGGGCCGTTTAAACGAGAGAGTGACAAGTGATATGGTATAGATTGAGATTTCAGTCTAAGAAGAATGTATAAGTTTAATGTTTGTTTCTGTGGATCCATATGGATTATTTTGCCAATTGAGCCTCTTATCGTGTTCTAGACAATAATTTTCAAGTTTAAACAGAGCAAGAAATAGATAAATAACTTCAATACATTAAAACTTATTAAAAAGCAGTAGCTAATGCAAAGTTAAAAATAAATGATTTTGACATGATTATAACAACCAAACTCAAAAAAAAAAACATATGTAATGAAAACATTTGATTCATCTCCTTTCACAGCATCATCATCATCATCTTTTCGACATTAATTGTTGTCTTCAATAGGTGTAATCTTTGACGAACATACCCTCCTTAGCCTCTTCGGACTCACCTTCTCCGGTGTATTTTCCGAGCTGAGCCAACGAATTGGCCTTGGCTCTGGTCAAGAGAGTGGCCTGAGCCGCATTCACGTTCTCGGCTCTGCCTCCCCATGTTTTCAAACAAGTGTTCTGCAGCGCACGTGCGTAGGAGAAGGACACGTGCCATGGGTTTGGTGCCTGGTTCATCGCGTTCAGGTTCAGTGTTGCCTCCAACTCTGACTGTCCTCCGGACAAAAACTGCAAAGAGAAACACCAACAATGAGTCTATCCCCACGAAACCAATTTTAGGGCCTGCCTTATCAAAACACTATACTGGATCAAATCAAACTACATTTCCACAGATTTTGAATTGTGAATTCAGGAATAGAAAACTTGCCATGATTCCGGGGACGGCAGGAGGGATTCTGTTGCGGAGGAGCTTGAGGGTGTAGGAAGCAACTTGTTCAGGAGTAGCTCTCTCTTTAGACTCAGCTCCGGGAGTCACCATACTTGGTTTCAGGAGGATACCTGTGCAACAAGACGTTAGTGATTTTCAGGCATTACAAGTTTGTATGAGAAAAAAAAGCGGACAATAACATGACATTATATATTACCTTCAAACATGACATTGTTCTGAGCAAGGTAGAAGAAAACCTCAGCCCAAACCTGCTCTGCCACTTCGTATGTCCTGTCAATATTGTGTTCTCCGTCCAACAAGATCTCTGGCTCAACAATCGGAACCAAGCCGCTGTCCTGAAAAAAGGAAATTCAGTGAGTTAAATAGCTCGAAAGATTCTTTGTGGCTTGAACTGTTTCTTGAGGGGCAAGCTATGTGTGTTTACCTGTGAAATGGCAGCGTATCGAGCAAGACCCCAAGCAGCTTCTTTGACGGCGAGAGCAGACGGACCATTGGGAATGCTCACGACAGTACGCCTAATCAACCATCAGAGAATAAAATCGTACGGATGCTGGTTAATTAAGAAATGAGATTAGAACAGAGAGTAGGATTCTAAATACTATATATACCATTTGGCGAAGCGAGCACCCTGTTGGTAGTAAGCAGCGGTTCGAGAGGATAGACCGTCGAGTCCTTGGCACCATGATTCATTGTTAGACCCAACAAGTGGCACCAAACCCTACAATTCGTTTAATTTAGATACCTTTAATAATTAAGCACCATATACTATTGTGGTATATCTAATAAATAGTATGCATATAGTTACCTTATCGACTTTGATGCCGGGGACGATGTTTTGCTCGACGAGGACGTCGACCATTTTCTTGCCTTCGGTGGTAGACTGATAGAGAGTCTCCTCGAACAGGATTGCACCGGAGATGTACTGTCCAAGTCCTGGTGCTGATACCAGCAATGTCCTGTAAGCTTGACGATTTGCCTCTGTGTTTTCTAGCCCTATGGAATCCAAACGCTTCCCGCAAGTCGCGTTCGACTCATCCATAGCCAAGATTCCGCGTCCCGGAGACGCAATTGTTTTCTGATACAGATGATCAAATCATTTTTTATAATTTGTTCATACATATTATAATAATATGATTAATATCACAGCCAAGCTTCAAAAAATTCTGAAATATTAACTATATTATTTTTTCTTGTCTGTATAACCCAATTCTAAAAACTAAAAATCTAAACAAATTCGGTTTCAACTGGTTCTAATGAGATGCCAATGAAACAAAAGGGGGGAAATTTTTAAAGGTTGAAATTTTTTTATTAAATTAAAAAAAGGACCTTTAGGAATCATGCAGGTACTACACGTGGGAAAGAAGAGGGTATGTGTGGATACTAACCGCTGTCTTAACAAGCTCATCCGCGTAAGAAGAAGCAGCACGAACGGTGAGGGCGGCGGCGCGGTTTCGGAGGACGACGGCGGCGGAAGAAGGCTGACGGAAGAGAACGCTTTGTCCCTTTACCCAGTCCGATTTGTCCAACACCGGAGATGCCTGGAGGAGTGAAGTTGATGCCATTTGTTATCTTATTCTATCTTTCTCTGCCTTTGGTTTCTTTGTGAGACTCAGAGTAAAAGCTTTTGACACCACCTTATCTCTCACCTCACTCTCCCCCTTTGGATTTATATTTCGCTTCAGATCACTTGTTTGAGGTTCTTGTCACCTTGCCAATCAAATTCCGCCACCTGGACCCGTAATCTTGTTATTATTCACAATTCAAGAAAAACGCACTCGGCCTCTTTTTTTTTCATTTTCCTTTTCTTTTCTTTTTTTTCACTAAGCACGAATCTATACTCCTTTTATTAAGTTTGCTCAAGACATTATTTATCTTACAGAACAAAATTTTCCATGTACAAAAAATGCATTAAGATCTCTGAATATGCAGCACCGTGAACCATAAATATTCTTTTTGAAACCTTTTTGGTGTGTCCCGATTCAATGTTAGAAAGGGTCCTGAGCTAATAAAAATTTTAGATTTACAAGTTTCATTTCGGTGTTAAGTGTAACGATAAGAGATTTGGGGAATATATTTCAGTTATTATCGAAATATTTGTGGGGGCCATAAGCTTTCTGAAACTCTAACCCTACTTAATTGCATATTTTGGGACTTTGAAAATAATTTGCATATTCTGCGACTTTGAAAATAATTTGCATATTCTGCGACTTTTATATCAATATCAAAAGGATTATATCTATGTTTATAGTAGAGTTTTGAAGTTTGAGCAAAAGGATATAAACGATGTTTAAAGTTTTGGGTTGCAAATGTTATAAGAACAAAAGTGAGACTTCCAAAAATAAATTAAAAGTTAATATTCTGAACAACCATACCCAAACGGTAGATCCCATTTGATTTTGAACTCACACAAAGACTAGAGAGAAAGAGGGAGAAAGAGAGAAAGAGAGAGAGAGAGAGAGAGAGAGATTAGAGGAGGAAGAAGACGTACGGTGTTTAAAAATGGATGCAATCAGAAAACAGGCTACAAAACTCAGAGAACAAGTGGCGAGACAGCAACAGGTTACCCTAATTGAAAATAAAAACGCTAAATCAAATCTCAGGATTTTCTGTTTTAGAACCGAATCGCGTTCTTAGTTACGTTATTGAGGTTTTTTTTGCTCGGTTTACCGCTCTTAGTTGGGTTCTTGATCTGAGGAGATGGTTATGTATGGGCCTTCAATCGATTGTGCGAAGTGGGTCTTACTTTTCATGACTGAAAATTTAAAATCTTTCATCTCTGCAATTGATGATTTTTCATTTAGTTTTTGAAGACGTTACATTGAGAAAGGTTGCCTCTTTGGTGTTATTATGTTAGCTCAGATGTCCTGGGTGGGTTTAAAGTTTCTGTATTTAGAAGAAATAGCGCAACTTGTGTTGATATTTCTCTGTTTTTTATGCAAATTTTTTAGGCTGTCCTGAGACAATTTGGGGGAGGAGGTTATGGAGGTTCTGATACTGTAATAACCGATGAGGAAGAGTTACATAGGCATCAGAAACTGGAGAAGCTTTATATCTCAACACGTTCTGCTAAGGTTGTCGTTTTTTCCTGCTTTCACTGTAATCTCTTGGTACTGTTTCACTGAAATCCTCAACTTTGTTTCTTCTTCTCAGCATTTTCAGCGGGACATTGTTCGTGGTGTAGAAGGATATATCGTGACAGGATCCAAACAAGTTGAAATTGGTGAATTTTTATGCATTACGCTCTGCAGCCATACATTTTTTTTTTTTTTTGTATTTCTGTTTTCGGGGTTTATAAAACCCTTTATTAATTGATTGACGTTGTTGCGATTAGGGACAAAACTGTGTGAGGATAGCAGGAAATATGGTTCCGAAAATACATGTACGAGTGGTACAACACTAACAAGAGCTTCACTAAGTTTCGCAAATGCTCGGGCTCAAATGGAGAAAGAGCGCGGAGATCTCTTGAAGGCTCTTGGCACACAGGTTTCGAAACCGTTTAGTTTAACACAATCGATGCATTTTTTAAGCACTACAGCTAAGTTTTGCATGATGAAGTTATTAGGTCGCTGAGCCATTAAGAGCAATGGTAATGGGAGCTCCATTGGAAGATGCCCGACATTTAGCACAACGGTATGATCGGATGCGACAAGAAGCTGAAGCTCAGGTACTCAGCGGCACTGTTTCTTTTAACTTCTGACGCCAAATTGTGTTTTTTGCTAACCTATATTTCTTGAACCTACATAGACGCTTGAAGTATCAAAACGGCAAGCTAAGGTTAGAGAGAATCACGCTAATCCGGAACTAGTAATGAAGTTGGAATCTGCTGAGGCAAAACTAGAAGAACTTAAATCAAATATGACAATATTGGGAGAGGAAGCAACTTCTGCCATGGCTGCAGTTGAAGATCAACAACAAAACCAAACTCTTCAGCGGCTAATAACTTTGGTACTAATGTCCACTTAAGAGTTTTTTTTGTCTTTGTAATCATTTACTTTAAGTTTCTTTAACAAAAAAATTATGCGACAAGGTTGAAGCAGAGCGTTGTTATCACCAAAGGATCCTTGAGATAATCGAACGGCTAGAAGGAGAGGTATATATCTTCTTGACTGGTCACACTTTTCTACATTTTTAATCTCTGAGTGGAGTGACACAATGTAATTGTATAGATGAGGTTTGAGCAACAAAGAATCGAAGCGCCTCAAACTCCACAAGTGGAGAAAATCAGATCGTCGCCTCCTCCTTCATATGAAGAAGCTAATAACGGAGTAAATGCTTCTCAGATGCATATTGGAACATCGGATGCCATGGGATACTTCTTAGGGGAGGTTAAAAAATGTTGGCTTGTTAAATTGACAAGAGTTGAATTAAGCTCTTGATTTTCCCCATCTATCTTTGTCTACACAGGTAATGTTTCCATATCAAGGTGATTCAGATGTTGAGCTCAACTTATCAGTGGGAGACTATGTTGTCATCAGAGAGGTTAGCATTTAAAATCAAAGCATAAAAGATATAACCGAAAGAGTATTAGAATTCATCTATGACCTTGAGTACTTGTTCCCATGTCTATTTTTTGGTGAACAAGGTAAGGAGCAATGGGTGGGCAGAAGGAGAATGTAAAGGCAAAGCAGGTTGGTTTCCTTATGACTACATCGAAAGAAGGGACCGTGTGCTCGCGACTAAGGTCATCGAGGTCTTCTAATGGCTTCTTTCGGTACTTATGTCTGTTTTAAAAGAACCACGTGTTTTGGGCATTTGTCCAGTCTGCAAAATTGAAGGAAAAAGGTAAAAAGAAACGGATTCTCATCATATCCCCACATTCGATGAGATATATGTATGTGGTAACATTGGAAGGGAAATAAATATAAAAGAACAAAGGTTCCAATAAAGGGATCCCATTGACCATATCTTCTCCGATCAAACAAGAAACTATTTTTATATATGAAAAAACGAAAAGTGAAATGAAAGAATATCTATCATGAATTAATTTAAAAGTGATAACATTTTCTAATTTAGGAAAAGATATATATCATGAATTGTTTAGATAATTGAGAATCTTGCATAAGTAAATACATACAGTGAGTGAGTATACCACTACGATGCTTATGGACACTTGATACCTGTCGTCATTGATAAATACATTTACAAGATTTAATTCCATCCAAATCCATTGAAGTAGGTAATAAACAAAAATTCTCAGTAGGTATTGTTGGGTTGATTTGACTATACCCTTAGAAAGAAAAGAAAATACAAACGTGGTGATGGTATAGTAGTGAAGAAGCATAGTAATTAAATATAGGAGTCATTGATGTTGTTATTAGTAATGATGTTATCTTGAAAGGAGACATGATCAAGCAAATCCTCAACTCTCCAACCAGGTAATGTCTCAATCAAATACTCTGATATACTGCCTTGATGATAGGTTTCTTGATGCCCGTAATACCAATTGCTCCTACTCGTACAAGGAGAGCTCTCTAAGATCTCACTTGAGGCCGAGCTGTGGACTTCGCCCGATTCCCCTTTGGGTCTGGTTTTGGCCCGGCCCAATGCGTCAGCCCAGTTTAAATCGGAGGCTGTCGGGTAAGGTGACGGGCATGCAGAGATCTTGACTCCGGTAAGGAGGAATCGATTGTGTTTCTTAGTGTGATCATTAGCTTGATGTATTGGAATGTCGCATTCTCTGCATAGTATTGCTCTGTCTTCTTGGCAAAATAACAATGCACGCCTCTCCTGTCATTTGTATACAGAATTTATATTCCAACATGACCCTTTCTTTTTTTCCCATAAAAGGATAAAAAGTAAACATCTTTTTCTTTACGGATTCACCTTTCCGATTTTAGTAGTGTAATTTTTAAATTGTATTTCAAATTTGGAGGAAAGTAAGTAAATTGAAACAATATTCCAGGAAAGAAAGAAATCATTTTGGCATCAACCAACAAGCAAATCTCAGAAGAAAGAAGTGACCCACAATATTAACATATTCTAAAAGCTCAAATTATATATGAAAAACAAAATTGAAATCGGTTATTATAAGATATTACCCCGCAGATATCACAGAGAGGAGCGTCTTTGAAAGTAGGACAAGTTAGAGAAAATCGAAGATGTTTTCCGGCGAGCTTATTGGCGAAATGAACATTGCGATCGCAACCATTACAAAGAGCTGCCTCATCTGCACAACAAAACACTGAAGCTTCTTCTTTATCACACACATCACACCAAATCTTCATCTTTCACTTTCTTTCTTTCTTTCTTTCTTCCTTAAAAAAAACAAAAACAAAGAGAAGTTTTCTTTTCTCTGGAAAAGATTTGGGTAGGTATTCCTCACAAAAATTGGATCATTTAACTCTCACAGCTTGGATCCTTGCATGGATCCTTGGACTATATTATATACAAATTCAAGTGGGGTTAGAGAGAGAGAGAGAGTGTATGTAGAGGTGATGGGGTATGAGTATGGGCAAAAGGGTGAGAATAATGTGTTGCCTTTATAGATAAGCAGCTTAGGTTTCACTCTCTTCATATATTGTAAACCGGTTTGATCTGGTTTACTATTTTATCTTTTTAAACGGATATATTAATAACTAGATTCACCAATCAATCTAACCATCTCTGACACCCACTTTTCTCTCCCATTTTTTCTCAACTATTATTTTACTTTATCTATTTTGTAAATCAAAACTCCTAAAACTTTAGTATATCGTTTTTCCCAAATTTATACCTTTACTTCCCAAACTGGAGCTGAAATACAAAATTTGGGTCTAATGTATTCATCTTTTATGCTTCAGATGCTAAATAAACTAATAAATAGAAACGACAAGAACAAAGTCGAAATAATTGAAAAGATTATAAGTTGAAAAGTATATATATTAAAAAAAAGGAAGATGGGGGGGAATTTGAAAAATGGACAGCTCTTCATGCCAGCTTTTGTCTTCAATCATCCATGTGTTTATCAGTTTATCTTTTCCTTTTAACCTCTTATCGCTGCTCTTTTATTGCTATATATTATTTTACATAAATGATTTCTATATTGAACTAAAATGGATTTCATATACTCTCACACACAAATAACTGTATCTATTTTAAAAGATAAATAAGAAGAATGGATGTGATATTTAGATAATAAATCATTTATGAGGTGGAAGACGACAAATAATACTTTTAGAGGAAGAAGATTTGGATTGATCTCTCTCGAATCTTTCCTTTCGTTACCTTTTATTTTTGTCGGCAATCGAATGTGTATATTGCTTTAAATAAGCAAATTTTACAAATTGTTTTTGGGTTGCTTTGTAATTCCAAGACGCCAGTTTAATAGATTCTACAATTAGGATATGACTTCTTAAAACATATTATTATTATTATCTCTGTTCGATAACCACTGAATCTTTTTAGTTACGAAAAGATAGCTAAATTTTTTGTAAATGAGTTTTTTTGATATACGCAATGTGTGTCATGGCAATATTTTTGTGATTTTCTCAATATTAAAACTCTTCTATTATTATAATTTATGTAATATTTTATGTGTTTATGCAACTTTATTTCCCTCTATTACTTTTTTTATATATTAAATTTGCTTCATGTATTTTTGTTTTACAATATTTTTTAATGTTATGTAATATTTTTCTATATAAATATTTTTCTTCTCATCTTAAAATATTCATTTAATTTTGTATGAAAAAAGAAAATTAAAAGTTATACTGTAATATAAGACATAAAATTATGAGACTATATAAATATTTTTCTTCTCATCTTAAATTGTTCATTTAATTTTTTATGAAGAAAGAAAATTAAAAGTTATACTGTAATATAAGACATAAAATTATGAGACTAAAATTTATAAGATACATAATTCGAAAGACTACAATTCAAAAAACCCTTAAATTAGTAAAACCTCATAAGTTAAGGTTTTAGAGTTGCTTTAAAAATGTTTAAAATTTCAAATTGAAGATTTTAAGATCTCTTTTGTAGATGCTTTTATATATGACACTGGTGATGATATATATAGATTTTTTGGGAGCAGAAAATAGATTTTGCCCTTTGTCTGTCTTAAATTCAACAATGGGAGCATTTATTGCTTTTTTAAACCTGTCTGTCTGTCCGAATTCTTTAGATCTCAGTGATTTTTTATGCCCTTGGAACCAAAAAGCGCTCTTGATTGGGTGTCATTAATGGGCCAATATGGGTCCATTTGTATATCACAATTGGGTCACTTGGAGAGAGAATCTATTATTATTCACAACCACAGAGTCAGGCCAAGACAGCGAGACAAGTTATCCAAAGCCGCTGAACCCACCAACCATCATTGTGATGGTTCGTGTCTGCTCAATTGAAGTAAACTTATGCATAGTGTGCGACGCATACGCATCGGACTTACTCTGCTCTCCTTCTCAATTCCGTTGATGAACTATTGCTTTCTTTGGGGCTCTAACGTCCACTGGTTGAAGTAAAAGAATTTCAATTTTGTTTTTCTCAGCTGTTTGCTGGTTCAAAAAGCAGTTCGTTTGCCTTGTTTGAGCAGCACATGCACGCCATTTTCTTTTATCCTCTCAAAGGTCCGCGTTAGATTTTAGGCCCATATAAAGTGATTTTTAGTTAAAGAAGACTTGTTTTAACGGCCCACCCGACTCAGCTCATATTAGGCCCATATTGTAAGAAACAATCTAACGGTCAACGGTAATGAACATTTTACGGCCTTGCTCAACAGAAAGCATTTTCTTATTTACACGCTTCATCATTCTTTATAAAAAGAAAAAAAGCAAGAGTCAACGCTAAGAGAGCTCGCTCGCACAAATCACCAAAGTGATTGACAGAAATCACCAAATTATTATTAACGAGGGCTTGATTAATAGGCGGTGGTGGAGACGGTGGCTGAAACGGTGGAGACAAGACTGTCAACGCCACAAATGTTACGGCCTTTGCAGATTTTGTAGAAACCATTCTCACCCCAAGTCTCCCCCCATGAGTTCTTGATGATCCAGTAAGGCTTCTCCTTGAACCTAGCCGGTGCGTAACCGGCCGAGCCATAGCCCACCAATAAGACACCGTGGTTGAGCCTCCTCGCGCATATGTAAGGGCACGAAACTCCTCCAATGTAAGTCTGCATATAGGCCGCGTTTATGGCTACTGCAAGGGGTCCATTTTTGACAAGGTTTGCAGCTATCTGTTCTTCATCAATGGAGATGACACTGAAGTTGGAGACAGAGGCAACGATCTTGGACTTGTCTAGCTTACAAGTCGGGCCGTCCTTTCCAGTGTAAGGATAATCTTCTTCTCTCATGAGCCCTCCGGTTTTAAGGGTGTATTCAAATGCACTGTTCATTAGCCCACCATTGCAACCAGAGTCGCATGAACCTGCCTCCTCTGGATCACACTGCAAAAAAGATACGAGAGCCACATTTATCAGACTAGTTTCACAGAGATTAGTAACTTTCAAGATCATTTAATAAGGTAAACAGCCTTAACTAAGGAATGAGTTCTATCTAATCTTAGTCATCTCTACATACCTGAGATACCAGGAAACGCCATAAACATCTTTTTATGATAACTGATCAAACATATTTAGAAAATCTATATATATATATATATATATATATATTGATATCTGATCAAACATCTATATTTTTGTAACAAGCACACACTACATCTTTTTATGTTAATGCCATCAAAACTCATCCCAAAGTCAAACCTCGTGATCACAGTCGACGAGCTGTTGTTCGCTAAGGCTGACGAGTTTGCCAGTTGCGAGGAAGTTAGCACCTTCCAAAGCTCCGGTGGCGCTGAAACTCCAGCAAGAGCCACAAGATCCCTAGAGGTACAACCAAAGTAAGACGATCCATAATACTATCCCCAGATCATCGAATTCGATAAGACATCAATGACTGTGTACAATACCTGATTTTTGACGGGGGTAACTGCGCCACGATCCCTCCAATCAAACTCCTCTGGGAGATTTTCGGTAGGGAGAATCGGGGCCTTGTTGGCATCCTTGGGAAGCTTAAACCCACCTTTGACCCCCAAATGGTTCTTACGGAACTCAGACCGAGTCAGATCCGAGAACTGCGTAACACCATGACGTGCCGACGGATCCATCTTCTGGTGACGCCTGGCTCGCCTGAGATTGGCCTTGAAAACCGAGAACCTGTAGTCATGCTCCTCACTGGAAACGTAAACCTTCCCGAACTTAGTCTTGAAAAGGGAAAAGTGATCCTCGGAGGATAAGATATTGGGGTCAGCAACATCAACCACCTGCCGGATCACGAGATCATCGCCGTCGCTGCTATCAGACGACGGCTCAGGGAGAAACCCTGAAGAAACGGAGACGAAAAGGAAAAAGACAAGGAAAACGGATAAAGAAGTCTTAAGATCCATGAAGGAAGAGATGAGAGAGGAAAGGAGAGGGATTTATATGGAACCCAAAGGGTAAGGTGAAATGTGTATACACACGCAACATGAATTGTAAAGGTGTATGTATCGACGCTCTTTCGAAATACATTTATTATTAAATTAGAGTCGGAGAAACTAAAAAATACTTTAAAAGAACAAAGTTTGCTCAATCAATGACGTGCCAACACGTGTTAAGTGTTGAATGAGTGAGCAATGGATAAGCTCAACTTCTCGCTTAGCCAATAACAAACTGAGAGACATGAATCACAACACATTCCTCTTTACATAACAAAGTAAACATATTTTAAAGTCTTAACTAATCACTTCCAAGAAACCGATCATTTTATTTCTTTTCTTAGGATTGACACCAATGTAGATTGCAAAAGAAAGCATCCGTGACTCAACTGTATATTTCACTTTGCAGAAACAATTTCACTAAACCAGTTTAGATTTCAAATCGTCGACTCTTTTAAAATCAAAACCCCAAATTCAGCCAAAAACTTTCCTCGAACCTCGAATAGTTACCAATAAAAAATCCAAGATTCCTCGAACGTTGGAAAGATGATCAAATGATATTGTTTTAACCAAGGTACGTCTGATTTTCTCGAACACAGTATCAAAACCAATACACACACCGCAAAGCCACACATAATAGAATCGAACACGTCGCCATCTCTCGCAAAGACCAACCAGCAGCTTCGTGTAAAAAGATTGCCAACACTCTTATCACAGAGAAATTATGCACAAATTGAAGCAAATCTACATAATCAGTGCAAGGAGAACGATAGCTACAAAAAAACATTTAACATTAAAAAAATCAAAATTAATGGCACCAAATACATGAAGTTTTTAAGTAATAACGAGATTTGTGTTTAGAGTATTTGGTTAGGAAAATAACCAAAAAGGGTCCATCGATGAAGATTTGTAATAGAGAAAGTGTTTTTATTTCTGCTAAGCACCAACACAAGGTGAGGAACAATGGGTGCGGCTAGAGACTCTACGACAAGGATAGTTTGGGAAATTAACATTGCTGTTAACAGCAGCAGAAAATGAAGATGAAGATGATTGCTTATGCATCTTCTTCGTCATCTTGAAAGCATCATCGTCATCATCATCAAGAGGTTGGGTTGGTTTCTTAAGATCTTCAAGGCATTTAACATCTGAGATACAAGCGAATGATCTTGCTTTCCCTGAATAGTACCTTGACAATCCTCTCCTATTTTTAAACCATTTAAAATTCCAAAATTAGTAGTAATCCAGAAATCTATAATTTAAAGTAGAACGTAATCAATGATATAGTTTTTTCACGTGTATACTTTTTGGGAAGGTTGTTTCTTAGCTCTCCCATGTCAAAAGTCATCAGGCCAGTTACGCTTTCCATACTTTATACAGAGAGAGATAACAGAAAGGAAAAAAAAAGGAAAAAAACAAGAACAAGAACAAATATTTGGCTCTCGTTTGACTTCTGTGGGAAAATTTAAGCTTTTTCAAATATATAGCTTAATTGAACAAGGAAAGAGAAAAAGAGAACGCATTCGCTTAATTGAAGGGGAATGGTTTCTATTTCTGGGTTTTTATATTGTTCTACTTTCAAGGTCATAATGTTTGTTTGCAGAATATGACTGACCCTAATCTTTTCTCACCTACACTTCCTCTCTAACGAACACTTGTGATCTATACCAAAAAAAACTTTTGCAGGGCTTCTTTCTAGGATGGGGTAGATGATTAGCACCAAAGTAACCTATCTAATAAAGAAATAAATGGTTTCCATGACCATTAACAAAAAGAGGTTCGAAGACCATACAATAATTATATTCAATAAGAATCAAAGCATGACCACACACACAAAACATTGAGGTCTTGTTCTGAATTTAGCTAGTTAAGGTCTTTAACTAGAGTTTATAGTTGGACACCATAATAAGAGAATCGGTTACCAATATATGTACTTTGGAGGAAAAACACACTGTTCACCAGTTTAACCAACATCTTAGAGAAGAGTTAGTTCATTCGCAACGAAAAAATTAATCTAAAAAAAAAGAAGAAAATCCTTGGTCTAAACAAGAGATAAAGACCAATAACTTCCTTGAATACAGTAAGAGCATTTCTGTGTTCTGTGTACAATACTCTAAACTTTATAGGAAAATTCACATAGAATTAAGTTTCAATGTGCAAGTTGTATTTGTAACGTAATCTAACAACTACAATAAAGGAGGATAACATATCCACCCACAAATTACAATTCATAGAAAGTAAAAATAAATTCTTTTTACAAAATACACCACCAAAACATAAAAATATCACACCCCGGGGAACACCACAAGAAAAAACCCTTTAAAAAGTCATTTTTTATTCTATTTCAGTTTCAGGTAAGTTTATGACAACAAATTCGTTTTGGTGCATTCTTTTTGTTTTGTTTTTTTTTTTAAATAAATTAAATAATTATCTAACAGTTAGTTTATCTTCCGTTGAGGTTAGCAAACTGAGTAAACATGGCTGTTCCAGAATGTTCGTCCACGGCCTGAACCTCGGCTGTTCCATTGTTCTCTTCCACCTCAGAAGAAACTGGAACACCAGCAGTCGCGTTGGTGGTGGCTGAGGTAGTGATTGGGGATGGAGCAGCCGGCGGCACCGAGTCAGGTGTCACTGGTTTACTGTTCTCAGTCTCCTCGGCTTTTCCCAGAGTGAATGCATCTTGAAGCTGAAGAGCATATTCCAAGTTCCAGAGAACATCTCCCATTGTTGGTCTATCAACACCGTAATCTTCCAAACACTTCTCTGCAGCTTCTGCAAACTTCTTCATCGATTCAGGATTTATCGTTCCAACCAAATAAGGATCAATAATCTTTTCGAGCAATCCTTTTCGTTTCCATTGCATCGCCCATTCAGCTAAGTTAACTTGTTCTCTTGGTAGCTGAGGATTGATGGCTGGTCTTGCGCACAAAGCTTCTAAAAGAACGACACCAAAGGAATAAACATCAGATTTATCTGTAAGTTGCTGTCTTCTAAAGTACTCAGGGTCTAGGTACCCAAAACTTCCTTTCACGGCTGTGCTGACATGGTTTTGTCCAAAGGCTACATCTTTAGAAAGACCAAAGTCAGCAACTTTAGCAACTAAAGCATCGTCAAGGAGAATATTGGTGGATTTGACATCACGGTGGATGATCCCCTGAGCTGTTCCTGTGTGCAAGTAGTGAAGCCCACGAGCAGATCCGATACAGATCTCTAGTCGTTGTTTCCAGGTAAGAGGAGCAAGGTTCTTTCCGTATAAATGATCCCTGAATGGACCATTGGACATGAACTCATAGACTAGGATCATCTCTGAGTTTTCGTCACAGTAACCAATCAAGGACACCAAGTGTCTATGTCTGAGTTTAGAAAGCATCTGAATCTCTGTTTGAAACTCAGTGATTCCTTGTTCAGACTGGGGGTTACCTCGCTTAACAGCAACTTTGGTTCCATCGTCGAGGGTTCCAATATAGACATTACCGAATCCTCCAACACCAATAATCTGAGATGCTTCGAAATTCTTTGTGGCTTCTTGAAGCTCTGAAAGGGAGAAATACCGGCCGAGGCCAAGAGTTGAGTTGTAGAAGTTGGATTTCTGAGAACCACCTTTGCTAGTCATGAAAGTGCTGTCACCGGCGTGTATTGGAAGCAACCAAGAGGAGAAACTGTTTCTCTTCTGCCAATCTTGTGGTCTCTTCTTCCACCTGTAAACCATGGCTCCGAGGCCAACAAAAGCTCCAAACATCATCACAAAGCCTGCGGTTGCAACCATACCATGTTTCCCCATGCCAATGGTTCTACCATCAACTCCAAACTCTCCATCAAGGCTGTTCACGGAATTGCTCATCTTTAATACCTCCACTCCATTTAAGATAGCATTTTTGGTACCTGTATCTTCTCCCATGGGACCAATCTGGACCTGGAGCTCAGGGCTCATAAGTGTCGCATTCACAACGATGTCTTTGTAGTAAGGAGCTGCGAGATCGCCTGCCACAGTGGACAAATCCAGCCCAGAAATGGCAGTTTTTCCGTTAATGTACACATTGAAGTACAGGTCATTGAGAGACTTGCTAACGATGTCACAAAAATGAAGCCGGATGAAGTAGTTAAACGATGGGTTCGAGGGGAAATTCCAACTGACGTTGAAATTAGGGGCTATGGTGTGAGAATCAGCCATTTCCGCAGCTGTTGCATAAACTGTCTGTGGTGCAATCAAAGGTGTAACTCCAGGAGGGTATTTGATTGCAGTAGGGGTCGTCTTGGCGTCCTTAGCCAAGTTCTCATCTTTCAAGAATTCCTTATCAGGGATCCAGGTTCTTCCTAATGTGTCATTCTGAGGCATGATCAAGGGACCACCAACATTGACTCTGTAAACGGACTGGTAAGCATAGTCAGACAGACCTGATAAACCGTTGACTGGGAAAAGGGCAGTCCCAGAATCAGAGATCAGTTCGTCGGGAGCTGAGACAACTTCAATAGCGTTGATGAACGCTGCAGAGGATTTCATAGGTCTGAATCTGAGGGAAAATTGTGCATCCGTCATGTTGACGAGATACTCCTTCTGGACAATAGCTTGACTATCATTGTTGTTGTTACTAATTTTGAAGTTATGAAGCAACACATATTTCTCCGTTAGAACGGAGAACGTTGCTTGCTGGAGATCAAATTTGTCATTAGGGAAGGCCAAGAAATGGAGACGAACCCAATGCCAACCAGGTCGGGTCAAATGGAACTTGTAGGTGGCTTCGTCACGGAAGATCCTTGCAGTTAGGTAGATAGGAGAAGCAATCTTGTCTGAAGGAGGGGCCGAAACTTGAATATCATCCTTGGCTTCTATGTATTGCACCGTCTCTTGGTCACTCTTAAAGAGTTTTCCATCAGGGGTTTTGGAAGACGATTTGCTTCCACAATCTATGAGAATATCATCTGCGGGTTTAAAAGCGACAGCGGGTCCCACAGCAGTGGCAGCTACCCCAAATGCAGACGGGCTTGAGAGGAAGAGTAGAATAGCCAGGAGGAGAGCCATGGAAGGCCTTGGAGAAAAATCAAAGACGAGAGTCGTGCATATATTTGGTTTCTTTCTTGTCTCCATCCCTCCTGGGTGGGAAGGAGAGAGAGAAAGAGATTGATGAGGAAGAACAAAGATAAGAAGGAATGATGGAGTTTGTTGGATTGCTAGTAGTTGAAGAAAAGAAGGAGAAAAACGGTCATGAAAGAGAGAAATAGTGAGTTATACGTGTGGCCAGCTTTGGAGTATGCTATAATTTGGTGGAGCATATGAGCATTGATGATATTCAATGATCTATTTTTAGCAAACTGCTAATTCTGTTATCTTGATAACTTTAACATAGCCAAAAATAAAATAACTCTCGTTCCCTATTTCAAGAAAAAATAAAACTCTAACCAGAATCATAACCTCACTATCAGTTCTTTTATTCTTTATCAAAGAAGCAAATATGAACGAAGTGATTCCTAATGACGAAGTAAGAAAATTATGAAAAATAAGAAGGTGAGTCAACATAAGAGCACAAGCTTCTCACTGCCACTCAAGTGATTCCAAAGCTTGCTGATGAATGTCTGAATCTCCTGCTGCAACTACATTAAAGGCTGCAACAAATGAAAAAGTAGATGGCGATGTTTAATAGTTCGACACTCATGGGAGCTGTGATCTTTTGCTTCAATGAATTTGTGATTAAGAGCAAGAAACAGTTTTTTTGGAATGTTGAACATACTTGTAGCAACTGCACTAGATGAAGCCTCCCACAGAGGTGGGTTACCGTTCCAATCAGTTATGATACCTCCAGCGCCTTCTATTACAGGGACCAGAGCAAGGAAATCATACGGCTGGTGACGAATAACATTTACTTCCATTAGTATGGTATGAACGGACAGTACCAGTTGAAGATTGGTTGACAAGAAATTTTAGTGATCTCACTCTGAAAGAGCAATTTTACCTTCAGACCAGATTCAATAACCAGATCAACAAATCCAGAAGCGAGGAGGGCATAAGCATAACAATCACAGCCATACAATGGCATCTTCACCTGCGACAACAAAATTTAACAAGTCAGAAGGAAAAATGCCATTCACTTGTGACCAAATTTTAAATTTGAAATCAAAAGAACAAAAAAGAAAAATGTTTCAGAGAACCCATATGAAAATCAAC
This sequence comes from Pugionium cornutum, assembly GCA_018901935.1. NCBI lineage: Eukaryota > Viridiplantae > Streptophyta > Magnoliopsida > Brassicales > Brassicaceae > Pugionium > Pugionium cornutum. The sequence continues at coordinate 41,545,817 of CM032164.1, forward strand.
TGAAAAGAAACCCAGAGATACTGGTTATTGTAAGATGTGTTATTCTGTGGCACTTGAAATTCTCCTAAGGGAGGTCACATCTGGCGGCACTATGCTCTGACCGAGAAACCATCCCAATTTAAGTAAATTCCTCGTATGCAAATATTAGAAAAACAGATAAGTACCTTGTCTCTAACTCGATCATATGCCTTTTCTGACTCCCCACTGAAAAGATGTGGGCTAGTGGTGTATCTGGACAGTCAAAATATGAAAAGAGAAAGGAGTGAGATCTAAGAGTATGGAGATGGGATGGTACTTGAAAGATGAGGCATATTTCACTTTTAGGCTATTTCCTTGAAAATCTGACTACAGAAGTAACAATATATGGCTCAGTGGACGCAAACTTACAAATAGGCTTGTGATAATTTTGGGCAAGATCGCGTTGAGATATCCTCCCCATTTAATGTAGTTCTTCTTCCACACATTCCTATCCATCTTTCTTTTAGAATAGGTTGATCAATTAGGCCTAGAACCTGAAATGGAAAACAACGTCAGTTAGTAAACCATATGCAATTCCTTAGAATCATAAAAGTTCCTAAACACAGTCAGAAAACTTAGCATGCTTAACCTCCTCTTACAGACTATATCCTACGCAATATGAATTCCCGATCTGGCCATTAAATGGGCTTATAATGCATACCACAAACATGGGAAGCTTGCAGAAAAAGATAGTTTGGTGTCTTACCGGTTTACCTTTGTAGAGCAGAGCTATCAACGTACCAAACACAGGTTTCCCTGAGACGAAGCGATTGATACCACTATAAATCCTCAAATTCTCGATAAGACAATAAAAATGACAAAATATCAAAAACAATGACTGCACCTGTGATAAAGCTCTTCGTTCCGTCGATTGGGTCCAAAACCCAAACATAGTCTGTAGATTCCTCTTTGCATCTCCAACCCTTCTCCTCACCATATCTACAGATTCAGCTTTTTACGATGTGAATAAAGGTGAATACATGTGAATAAAGGTGAATACATGAACTGGTCCATGTTCTAATCTATTCCTCTAAGGCTCTAATGATGCCTAAAGACAGATAATAATCAATGTGTCTTTATTTTGAAGGAAACTGTGGTTTAGCAGAGCATAGTTAAAGCATGAGCATATTGTTTATATCATATAAAAGATTATTTTTTCAAGAACAAAAATCCAAGGGAAACTCACATGGCATGAGAAGGGAAATTCTGGAATATAATTGATACCATTGCCTCTTCAGCCATTTGATCAGCGATTGTAACAGGGCCTACAGGTAAACCAAATCAGATTCTCAGAAAGCCAGACAGCGAGAGGGTCTAAATGCTTTAACCGACAAGGATAGTTAAAAGCATTTAGGCCAGATTTTTGCTTGGTAATCAAATTTCGATTTAACTCTCAGTTATTCACGGGACCAGAAGTAGAGATAAAAGTACCCTAACACTTGGTGCTCAATCACCAATCACGCCTTATCTTACTCGATTACCACATAAATCTTTCAGGTCACTAAGATGGGCATAGACCAAGGGTCTAGGGGACCAACCAACCGAGACTTACTCATATCATTTTTATCGATAATGTCGAACTTCTTTCGGAAATACTTTCTGATAACCTCGCCGGAAGCGTCAGCCAGAGCATTTCCCACAGAGGCGAATCGGTCCAGCTCGGTTTCGCTCGGAAATTCTTCGCTTAAGTCAGGACGTTTCAAGTTCGAAGCCATTGTAAGAGAAATCCGGCGGCGGGAAACAGGAACAGCGCTTGAGAACCGATTGCTTTTAGAAGAAGAAGACAGATGAAGAGAGCAAGTCGCAGACCGCAACACCGGTGACGGTGGCGGAATCAGATCGAAGGATTTGCAGAAGAAGTGCGATTGAGCCAACATTTTATGAGGTAAACTGACGGAAACGGGGAGACATGAAGCACGGTTAGGTTTTAAACAGAGATGAGGAATAAGCAAACTCGTCCGTTGGATTGGCTTTAAAACTCCCAAACTCGGTTCAGTTCACTGTTTGACCGTAAAATTAACTCAATCTTATGAACTAGCAACAACATTTTATACATTTTTCATGCCAAAAACAGATTTCTTATTTTTTTAAACTAATAAAAAACAACCAGAAATTCGAGCATGTTACAATGCAGCCCATGATTGTCATTACAAGTTATGTAACTTTGAATATTTACAGAAATAACTTTGATTGAGGTCAAGCTTGTAGATATAATACAAACGGTACCCAATGGCTTGCATACTGAATCCAATTCTGATCTATGCACAACCAGAAAAATCCATTAGACTAATGATGTTTCTATCCCCAACCTTGTATTCTAAACTTTGAAACTATACATGTGTGAAAATCTAGAAATCATGTGACAGCAAAATGGCCTGTTTTTCACTGAATGATACCATGTCCACGTGTGTTGATTTCTATGCAACGCGAAATCTGAAACAACAATGACAATTCGTTTCCTAATTGTAGTTCACTTGTTGAAGTCTTAAGTATGTAGAGAGATAGAAAAGAAGAAGCCTTTCTTTTTTACAGGAAGATTTTCTTTAGGGAATTTACCTCTGGCCCCTAAAGAAAAGTGTCGAGCCAAGATAGGCTTTCCGTATAGCTTTTTAAAATTAAAGAATCTTAGCATACTACTTTTATAAGATGCACTTTATCAAAACTTATATATGTAAAATTTTCAATTTGTTGTCCTAGGATTGAAAGGGGTGCGAAGATGAAGATGAGATATAAAGAGGTTTGAATTGTAGTTTTTCTACAAAAAGAAGTCAGAAATTCAATAAAACAAAAAAAGATAACAAAAACTTAACACGAAATGCCCAAAACTTATATGGGCTCCGTGTTGAGCCGAAAGATTTTATTATTAAAAATGGGTATTTTAATATAGCGGCCCATATAAATTAGGCTGAAGATTATAAGAGCATACCCTAATTGCTCCTCAACTCTATTCGCCGTTCGCTCCTCCGTCCCCGTCCAAGTCAACATGGTATCTCTCTCTGTTTCAACTTTCGCTCTTTGTAATCATCTCTGTGTTTATTCTGAATCATTACTTTCGTTTATTGTTACAGGCGCCGAAGAAGGACAAGGTTCCGCCACCTTCATCAAAGCCGGCAAAATCCGGAGGTGGAAAGCAAAAGAAGAAGGTTCGTTTTCACAATTGACTCATGTTCCCATACGAACTGATCGCTTCTCACGAGAGCGTAGGACCTGTTAGATCTATTGCAGTGAACTGCTAATAATTTGTTTTGAGTGTGCCTACTTGTTGTTATTCTGAATTTTATGGTTTTGAAACGAAAACAGAAGTGGAGCAAGGGAAAGCAAAAGGAGAAGGTGAACAATATGGTGTTATTTGATCAGGCTACTTATGACAAGCTTCTCACTGAAGCTCCCAAGTTCAAGCTCATCACCCCTTCCATTCTCTCTGACCGTATGAGGGTATGTTTTGTACTGAATATTCTTAGTATCATGTCTACTTTATATACTTAGTATGATGTCTACTTTATATTCTTAGTATGATGTCTACTTTATATACTTAGTATGATGTCTAGATAAGCCTTTCGTTTCCAGCAAATTTATGGAAACAGAATATGTTTGATGTGGGAATCCCTGTGTTAGTTAATTCATGTCTAGAATTCTGTTTCTCCTTGTTTGAGTTTGTGTTTCCAAACCAATAAATATTCGATATTGTTGAAAACTACAGATAAATGGGTCTCTAGCAAGGAGGGCCATTAGGGAACTGATGGCGAAAGGTTTGATCAGGATGGTTGCTGCTCACTCGAGCCAGCAGATCTACACTCGTGCCACCAACACCTAAGATGTTTCGTTCTTTATTAGGCTTGGGCTTGTTTTGTTTTTCTTACCTCTTTGTTCGTTCTTCCAAAACTGGTTACAATCCTGTTTTTCTTTTTTACTCCCGTTTTTCAGAAATGTGGCTATTTATAACGAATTTAGAATTCTAAATGTTTTTAGTCATACATTATACCTTTCTGAACCATCCATTTTCACGACTATGTCGTAGTGGACCTTGCGGTTTGGTTGTGCATCAACCTGTTTGTCTTTACATTTTTTAGTTCAACACTAGGGAAAATGGGCAGCATTGAATGATCTATTGACATTTGCCGTAATTCTTCATTATTAGAATTCATTGTAAGATTATTCTATATATTGTTAAATCACTTAGGATTCATTTTTGAGAAATATTCTGATATATCTAAACCTAAAAATATTTTTTTTCAAAAAACAAAAGATCTTTAAAAAATATATAATTTAAATATTTAGGCATTGTTTAAGAATTTGAAATCTATGATTTTAAGGGTTGAAGTTGAATTTTAATTTTGTATATTTCTTCAATAAGACAAACTAGTGATATTTAGAGAAAAACAATGGATAATATTTTGGAATAAAAAGTACTGATAAATGTTAACTATGAATAACATTTTGAAGATAATATTTTATAGTAAAAATTACTGATACCATTTTCGAATAAAAATTACTGATAATATTTTAAAATAAAAATTATTGATAGCATATTAAAATACAAATTATTTGATAATCAGGACAATTATGTAAAATAACATTATTTGTTGTGAATATAACATTAATTTTTAAAATTTATAAAAATAACACAAATTTAATAATAAAATAATTAAAAATTTTATCTTAACAAAAAAAATTAAATCATCAATTAGAAAAAATGAAACCAAATATAATGTTTTAATTTTATATATAATTTATTTGAAATAAATATTTATTTTCACATGATAATTTATGTTAATTTAAAATTTTTATTTTTAATGTGTTATATTTAAAAAATAAATTTAAAAATATATTATTTTAAGTTATTACTCAATAATGTATAGGTGTTTTTTTTAAAAAAGATTCTTTTCTATATTTTTCACATAAATCTTTCATATTATATGGTTTATTTTTGTGCTTTGTTAAATTCTTTTACTTTTTGATAAATTTTTGTTTTAAATCTATTTACAAATTGAAAGAAGTTTATTACACCTACATCAACTAATCAACAAGTGTCGTAGTTTAATTTCTTGAGGAATGGGTTAAATTGCATTTTCAAAAACAATTGGGGTTTAATTGATGTTAACAAAAGGTTGAGGTCCACACAGATATAAACACTTTGATTGGCGTATTATTTCGTAAATAAATAAACCTACGAGAAAACAATTAAAAAGAAAAAAAGAAAGGAAAGTAAAACGCCGATTAAATTCTTCTCCTTCATTTGGTGTTGCGTCTTTCGTCAGATCTGCTCGTTTATCGCTCCATTTGGATAAGCAGCTTTTCATAACTCAACTTCCGTAAGTGCTTTCAATCTTTTGTTGCCTCCGATGTTTACTATTAATAATCTTAGATTCTTTCCCCCAGTTTTGATTGATTCCTTAGGGTCTGAAAATTTTAGTGTCTTGTTGGGATCGCGTAAGCTCCGCCGATTGAGTATTCAGATCTAATGTTGAGCTGCTTTTTTCCTTCCTCTTCTATTTGTTGGAATCATTTTGTTTGATGAGGAAATTGACGATGGAGTTTACTGGAGATCGATTAGCTAAGAGAGCGGCAGTTGCTTTTTTCTAGACTTTTTTGTGCAGATTTTAATATTCATTTCGGAAAAGAAACATGGAAGTGATATTGTGTAGATGAGGTGCATATACTATTAAAGCTAGGAAACAACTGAAATGATGTGATTGCTTTGTGCTTAGCCCTATTATAAAAATGAGAAACAATTGAACTACTTGTTGATCTGAGTTTGTGTGAAATTGAACACCCAACAGTTCTGTTTATCCTCCAGGTTTCAAGGCTCACATTAAATGGACGGAAGCGGAAGTGATACTGGTTCCGTGGCCACGCCTGTTCAACAGCGGGCACATGAGGCATGGAGGATTTACCAACATTATCTAGACAAGACCACACCTCATGCAACTTACAGGTGGATTGGAACTCTTGTTGTTGCGCTTATCTACTGTCTGAGGGTTTACTATATTCAGGGATTCTACATCATCGCCTACGGTCTTGGAATCTACCTTTTGAATCTACTTATTGGGTTCTTGTCCCCTCTTGTTGATCCTGAGGCTGGTGGGGTATCTGATGGTCCTTCTCTTCCTACTAGAGGTTCTGATGAGTTCAAGCCTTTTATTCGCCGTCTCCCGGAGTTTAAGTTCTGGTAATGCCGTGTCATATTTTTTTTTAATGCGTCTCAATACTTGTTGGATTCTAACAGGTAGTTTCAAAACATAAGATTGGTGTTTGGTTAATTACTTGGAATTTGATCTTAGGTACTCCATGACAAAGGCTTTCTGCATTGCGTTTGTGATGACGTTCTTCTCGGTATTTGACGTTCCTGTGTTCTGGCCAATTCTGCTATGCTATTGGATCGTTCTCTTTGTTCTCACCATGAGACGCCAGATCTCCCACATGATTAAGTACAAGTACATTCCTTTCAGCTTCGGCAAACAGGTAAAAACTTTTAAATAATTGCGGTTTTGATTAACAAGTTTAAGCTTTTTTAATCTATTTTTATATCATCCATTACATTTTGCAACTGGTAATCCACGTCAATATCAGTAGATTGATTTTGAGATTAATTAGGCCAATTCCGAAAAGTGTTATCTTGGTAATACTGTTATATATACCAATCGACAATTACCGTTGGTTTGCGTGGCAGAAATATGGTGGACGGAGCAGCAGCGGCTCACGTGCGGATTGATGACCGGTTTCGTAACCATTACCCACTTTTGTCTTTGCCCAAAAAAAAGGAAATTGTTTAGAAAATTATTTCGGACTATTTTTGCTATTTAAAAAAAAAACTATGCAACGACAAGGATGAACTTAGGGGAAGAAAACAGGATGGAAAATTAGCTTCGTTTTCGCTCGCAGGAAAATTGTTCGTTTTAGCTTATATATGAATTGCAAATATGCAATAGTACCGCACGTCTTCCTCTGTAAATATGATTTGCTTTGTTGCATCCCCTTTTTGTCTTTTTTTCTTTTTCAAATTGCGCCATATTTAGATATGGAAGGTTACTTGGCAAGGTGGGTCTATTTCTTAATGAGGTAAGTCTTCTTCTTCCTCTTCTCTTTTTTTTTCGTTGGTTTACTATTTTCACAAGCTTTCCGTTTCTAATATTAAGTGAGTCTCGGATGGAGACATGTTTCCTATTGAAACATTCCTTCATGTTTATCGCTTTCCAAATATAACATATTATCTACGAAAATAATAGTTGTTGGTCTTCAGAGAAACCAAGACCTTTTTGTATTCCCACAGAGAATATCCATCGTTTGTTGTAAATAGCAACAATATTTGCTTTACTTAAAACTACTAAAACAAAGAAAAAATTGGGTTCTGAGTCCGTAAGTATTGGGCTGTCTGATAGCCCATTGCGCTGTTGACTGATAGCCCATTAGGTTGTTGACTGATAGCCCATTAGGTTGTCGACTGATAGCCCATTAGGTTGTTGTCTGATAGCCCATTAGGTTGTTGTCTGATAGTCGATTGGGCTGTTATCTGATATTCCATTGGGCTGACGTCTGATACTCCATTGGGCTGCGCTGTGGACTGATAGCCCATTGGGCTGTTGTCTGATAGTCGATTGGGCTGCTCTCTGATACCCCATTGGGCTACGCTGTTGACTGATAGCCCATTGGGCTGTTGTCTGATATTCCATTGGGCTGCTGTCTGATACCTTATTGGGCTGCTGTCTGATACCCTATTGGGCTGCTGTCTGATACCCTATTGGGCTGCGCTATTGACTGATAGCCCATTGGGCTGTTGTCTGATAGTCGATTGGGCTGCTCTCTGATACCCTATTGGGCTACGCTGTTAACTGATAGCCCATTGGGCTGTTGTCTGATATTCCATTGGGCTGCTGTCTGATACCTTATTGGGCTGCTGTCTGATACCCTATTGGGCTGCTGTCTGATAGTCGATTGGGCTGCTCTCTGATATTTCATTGGGCTGCTGTCTGGTACCCCATTGGGCCGCATTGTTGACTGATAGCCTATTAAACTGTTGTCTGATAGCCCATTGGCCTGTTGTCTGATAGCCCATTGGGCTGTTGACTAATAGCCGATTGGGCTGTTGACTCATAGTCGATTGGGCCGCTGTCTGATATTCCATTGGGCCGCTGTCTGATATTCCATTGGGCCGCTGTCTGATATTCCATTGGGCCGCTGTGTGATACCCCATTGGGCTGCGCTGTGGACTGATAGCCCATTGGGCTGTTGTCTGATAGTCGATTGGGCTGCTCTCTGATACCCCATTGGGCTACGCTGTTGACTGATAGCCCATTGGGCTGTTGTCTGATATTCCATTGGGCTGCTGTCTGATACCTTATTGGGCTGCTGTCTGATACCCTATTGGGCTGCTGTCTGATAGTCGATTGGGCTGCTCTCTGATATTTCATTGGGCTGCTGTCTGGTACCCCATTGGGCCGCATTGTTGACTGATAGCCTATTAAACTGTTGTCTGATAGCCCATTGGCCTGTTGTCTGATAGCCCATTGGGCTGTTGACTAATAGCCGATTGGGCTGTTGACTCATAGTCGATTGGGCCGCTGTCTGATATTCCATTGGGCCGCTGTCTGATATTCCATTGGGCCGCTGTGTGATACCCCATTGGGCTGCTGTGTGATACCCCATTGGGCTGCGCTGTGGACTGATAGCCCATTGGGCTGTTGTCTGATAGTCGATTGGGCTGCTCTCTGATACCCTATTGGGCTACGCTGTTAACTGATAGCCCATTGGGCTGTTGTCTGATATTCCATTGGGCTGCTGTCTGATACCTTATTGGGCTGCTGTCTGATACCCTATTGGGCTGCTGTCTGATAGTCGATTGGGCTGCTCTCTGATATTTCATTGGGCTGCTGTCTGGTACCCCATTGGGCCGCATTGTTGACTGATAGCCTATTAAACTGTTGTCTGATAGCCCATTGGCCTGTTGTCTGATAGCCCATTGGGCTGTTGACTAATAGCCGATTGGGCTGTTGACTCATAGTCGATTGGGCCGCTGTCTGATATTCCATTGGGCCGCTGTCTGATATTCCATTGGGCCGCTGTGTGATACCCCATTGGGCTGCTGTGTGATACCCCATTGGGCTGCTGTGTGATACCCCATTGGGCTGCTGTGTGATACCCATTGGGCCGCTGTGTGATACCCATTGGGCCGCTGTGTGATACCCATTGGGCTGCTGTGTGATACCCATTGGGCTGCTGTGTGATATCCCATTGGGCTGCTGTGTGATACCCATTGGGCTGCTGTGTGATACCCATTGGGCCGCTGTGTGATAACCCTTTGGGCCGCTGTGTGATACCTATTGGGCTGCTGTGTGATATCCCATTGGGCTGCTGTCTGATACCCATTGGGCTGCTGTGTGATATCTCATTGGGCTGCTGTCTGATACCCATTGGGCTGCTGTATGATATCTCATTGGGCTGCTGTCTGATACCCATTGGGCTGCTGTCTGATACCCATTGGGCTGCTGTCTGATACCCATTGGGCTGCTGTCTGATACCCATTGGGCTGCTGTCTGATACCCATTGGGCTGCTGTCTGATACCCATTGGGCTGCTGTCTGATACCCATTGGGCTGCTGTCTGATACCCATTGGGCTGCTGTCTGATCCCCATTGGGCTGCTGTCTGATACCCATTGGGCTGCTGTCTGATACCCATTGGGCTGCTGTCTGATACCCATTGGGCTGCTGTCTGATACCCATTGGGCTGCTGTCTGATATCCCATTGGGCTGCTGTCTGATACCCATTGGGCTGTCTGATACCCCATTGGACAAAACTCGCTTGACGATGTGGATTCGGGTGATGTTCAGTATTACCCACAACATCCTTCCCATGCCGACAAATACACTAATTCCAATCATTCCGGGTTTCAACCACACAATTTATACAAGGAATTGTTCTGTAACAATAATTAAACTGTTGCTATAGCCGTAAATTAATATTGGTCCATAAAACACCAGTCCGGTTGGATTATTTACCATACCAGAGACAAATCTTTGAAATATAAGATTACAAATTATTTAGAACGATAAAAGGATTTTGATACCTTTGTTAAACTACTATTGACTTTTGTCAAACTACTAAGCTTTAGACGTAGTGGTTGAGGATTTCATCAACACTAGTGTATTTAACATCAGTGTATAGCTCAGAAGCCTCTACTCCAAAAGAGGGTTCGATTTCGAAGCTTGTGTGTCCTCCTTTCACGAAAACGCAGTGACAAAGTGATAGCATCACGTTTAGCGGAGGTGAAGCTTCTGCAACAACAACAAACACACTAAACCGTGGACAACGATAACCTAAGTTTTGGAACAAGAAGAAGAAGAAGAAAAGGTTTCGGATCGAAACCTATGATCTGGTTCAGGAGTTGTTCTTCTGGAACGTAGATTCTTTCGAGTGTTTTTCCTATCTTTTTTTCCCAAAGCGAGACAAGATCGTTGAACGAGTAGGTGTTCATCGGTGGCCTAATGTATAAGATCTTGTTCAAGGTTCTTGGATCATCTATGGCCTTGATTGTGTAACTGCCGATGTCCTCTTCGTTGTTAAACACAGCTGCAAAATATCAGCAAAAAATCAGAAAACAAGAACTAGATGAGAGAGTAACTTGACAATAAACTGCAGAAATTTCAGACAATAGAAAAGCATGCTTCGATGCATGTTATTGGATTCTAACAAACACCTTTCCTCTTAACCTTGGTTGGTGTCAACCAAACATAACTTGTGATCATCTCACTCTGCTATTCCTTAGAAATTTTGTTTCTGGATATGCATTAAAGAAATGCAAAGTGCTCTCTTACCTTTGGGGTTTCCATCACCTAAAATAATGACTTTCTCCCGTGGAGCAGAAGTAGCCCCGGGCTGTGCTAAAGTTGGGAGGAAATAGCCAGCAAAAAAGTTGCATGAGACATAAGTGTAAGGAATCCCTTCGGCCTCAATTGTTCTGCGGATTTTTGCCTTTGTAGCATAGGCTGATTTGGCGGGTTCGACACAGTGAACACGGTCTACGTCATTTCCAAACTCTGAAGGAAAGAATCTCTGGTAATTAAGACAGATGTGAAGATGGTGCATCAGTTGGAGGCACACATTTTACGTAAACATCAGCAAACATGGAAACCCATACAATACTCATGCAATGTATTAGTGGGAACAATATCATAGTCTACAAAAAACTTGGCACACAATTTCCAAGTTCATTGATATAAATAATTAACGAGTATCACAGAAGAGACCAGAAGTAAAATTCCATTGTCTACATGAGAGAGAGAGAGAGAGATATATACTATTTTACCTTAACATTACCAGCTTCTTTAATGGCAGCGATGATCTTGTACTGAAGTCCCAAGAGCGAGTGTCCAACCGTAGAGACTACCACATCGGCTTGCTTTATCGAATTCACGAGGCTCGTATGATCGTCAAGATCTCCCTATCCATATTTAGTACAAATACCAAAATTATGTTTCTCTTCTAGCTCATATATACACATTTATGTTTCCCTATATGAAGCCCTAAATGGCGATCTTTAAATAAAGAAAATTTCCAGACAAACATAAAGTAACGAAGAAAAGATCGCTAGAAATACTAACGAGGAGAAACTGAACGCCGAGGCTCTTGAAATTCTCGATAGTGTGAGATCGTGACGGGCTAGTGAGCGTCGAATTTCTAACGAGAACTAGGGTTGGATGGCCAGATCTCGCGCTCGCTTCCACTATGAATTTCCCGATGTAACCTGTACCTCCGATGAACAAGATTTTGCTCTTATTCGCCATTCTCTTGGGGGCTTGATTTTGCCGGAGAGACGGAGCGCGTAACAACCGAATGGACTGATTCAGAGATGAAGAGACATTTGATCCCAAATATTCGCAATTTATACCAACCCGTTGCTTTTTATGAGGACAGAGGATTTCGAAATGACAGTGATACCCCTATCTGTCTACTTATTTTTTTGTCAAAATTTGTGTTCTATTTTTGTGGTTGGTGGCATTGGCGGCTTTATTTGTTTATTTGTTTTTGCGACGCAGCTTTTTCCTTCGGCGACCGAAATATGTGATATGTTTCGAATACAATAACCCATAATCCAAGTTTGGAGGGCTAACAAAAGCCAACATTCGACCCAAACAAAAACTAATTGTATGGTAAATAAACTATTTCTTTTCAAACTCTTTCTCCTTCCCCTTTAGCAACGCCTGTCACCACGAAATCAACCAAAACTTTCGATTTCCTTTTTTTAGTTATTTACCGAACTTTCATAGAATTTGCATGTACCCATAAAATAAAAAGGCAAAGCTCGCGAATTAAGTAAATAAAGCCCTTAAACATTTGTGTATAATTTGATCTCTTCAAATTATTACAATAAAAATAAATTGTAGAAATTGAGATTGTCCGAGCAATCACTAAGAAGATAAATTCAATGCCATGGTTTTGCTATTAGTTAAATCAAATATATACTTTTGTATGAAAAACCAAACATCAATATAATTCATTCATTGAACTAAAAGGATAATTGAACATTTCGTTTCAGGCAAAAGCAGATTTCACACTATCAAAAAAAAGTAAAACGAAAATAGTCAGAACGGAGACACCACCAAATCTTAAAACCAAACAACCACAAAACCGCCATTACTTCGATTACCATCCACCACCACCGCTTCCTCCATAAGCTCCATCACCTCCTCCGTAGCCACCTCCATCACGGCGTCCACCGCCACCATATCCACCACGGCCACCGCCACCGTATCCACCACGGCCACCGCCTCCGTAACCTCCGCTGCGTCTTTCGTATCCATCCCCGCCTCCACCGTATCCACCACCGCCTCCTCTGCGGTAACTACCACCACCGCGTCCTCCACCACCGCCGCTTCCTCTAGACTGGGCCTCGTTCACGGTGATGTTACGGCCATCGAGCTCTTTTCCGTTCATCTCCTCGATGGCATCCCTCATGGATTTCTCGTCTTTAAAGGTGACGAATCCGAATCCCCTTGATCTTCCAGTCTCGCGATCGTTAATGATCTGTCGATAACAAATTAGTCGATTCATAAATCAGTAAAGAATCAATATAGGACAAAAACATCGATCCAGCTCATAAAAGCAGGAAGATTAACGTACCGATGGGACAAATAAAGTAACAGTAACAAAGAAGGAGAGAACATAGTAACAGTAATCGAATCAAGTAACAAAGAAACACAGATCTGTCGAGGATGAGAATCATCGGAATCGGCTCGACTGAATCCGGGATCCGGGAGTAATATTTCCCGTATAACGGACCTTATAATCAATAACTTCGCCGAACTGTGAGAAGGCCCTTTCAAGGTCGTGATCACCGGTGGCCCAAGCAAGGCCGCCGACAAAGCACCTGTACTCAGCTTCTGCAGACATTTTTCTTTTTGAGAAGGGATTCTTAACTTGTGATTTGAGATGTTAAGAAGACGGAGTCTCAATTTATAAATGAGGTGACGTAATTTGGTTAGTGGATAGAGACCCCGCCGCATCATGTGAGCATTTTCGACAAAAGAAAACTGAGATTCTCATCTTTATAATTACACTTTTACCCCTCGTCAAATCTTTATTATATTAACAAATGGGCCTTCATTTTAGGCCTACTAAGTCAAATTGGAAAATCATCAACTGCTGGCCCAAATTAAAGGAATCGAGTTGCAGATCTTTGTAGACGTCAACTGTGTGGCACGGTCTTAACATCATGCCACAACTAAGCATAAACTTATCATCAATAACAATAAGAAAAAAGATTAAAAAGATAGATTCCAATGAGTGTTGACACAATTAATATAAAAAATGCGAAATAACCAATGAGGTAGAATTGAAAATACTAACAAATAAGACGACTCAAATTCCGATTCGGCAGATAGGATTCCGTTTAATGAGATCGAGATCAACCTGCAGACAAAGAAGAAAAAGCGGATATGTCTCAACAGAAACAAGGGAAATTTCATACAAAGATTTATTAAAAGGGAAAAATAGGTTACCTTGTGTCCAAACAAATCTCGGATGTTGTCGATGCCGTATAATATCATTGTTGGTCTGGTTTATGAACAAACAAACAAACAACAAAATTCAAGAAAGAATAAGAAATGAAGCTGAGATGTTGTGGGGAAATTTTCAAAAATCATAACCTTTCAAGAGAAAGACCCCAAGCTATGACTCGGACATCCTCAGGAAGACCCATCGGTAGAAGCATTTCGGGTCTGAACATTCCAGAGTTTCCAATCTCCACCCACTTCCCTAAACCTTCATGGTAACTGAAATCCAAGCCCAGACATGGTTACATTTTGTCTCTCTGTTTTATGCACTTTTTTTCTTCTTATCGATTACCTGAAAATCTCCATGCTTGGCTCTGTGTAAGGGTTGTATGCTGGCTTGAACCGCAGCTTCGACATCCCTATACAAAAACATAATCGCATAAGAATTCAACTCTCTCCTGAGAGTTATAGAACCAAAATTAACAGTCAAACTGATGAATTAAGGATGAGTTTACCTAAGCGTGAGAAAAAGTCATTTAATACGCCAATCAGGTCTCCCAGCGTAAGGCCGCGGTCACATATTAAACCTGATCAAAATATCGATTTTAAGCGAACCAAAAATGCTATTTCAACTTTTGACAGAGCTTCGAAATATTTCCCAACTGTGACAACATCTACCCATCGGTACTGTACCTTCAATTTGATGGAACTCTGCCAGATGGGTCCGATCAACAGCCTCGTTTCTGAACACACGGTCAATTGAAAAGTACTTCTTGGGGACAAAATGTTTCTACAGACATATCAAAATCTAGTTATGCTACTGAAATTTGGAAACAAACTTTCTACAGACAGATCAAAATCTAGTAAGATTTAAACGCTAGGCTAAAGTCTAGTCAGACCTGTGCTACTGCATAAAGCATCCTAGAAGAGACAGCGGTTGTGTGAGTCCGGAGAAGATTCTTGTTTGCTTCTTCTCTTTTCCAATCATAATTATACCTTATATGCAAAAGGCATTGTCAGAGCGATTACAAGTTTGTCATAGCTACTATGATGTAACAAGCATCGATACATTTCATTTACCCTCTTGATCCATATCCACCACACTCATGAACACGTTTCACCCTCTCAACATAATCTTCTGGAAGTATCCTTGTAGTAGAAGGAGCTACATTCAAAGATTTATACCTTAAATTAAGAGTTAGATAGTCATTGAGATGTCATCAAGCAACTGAGAAAGAGCTGTCCAAAAAAAAAATCAGTGACTAAGTACTCAATATTTGAACCTTTTAGAAAGAAGGTGTCGTGAGAATCACGAGCAGGGTGCTGCTGAGGCTGGAACAAAGCATCAAAATTCCAGAAGCTACATTGTATAGGAAACAGGTTAAGATCAACCACGAATAGCAAGACAAGTGTCTAATAAGATATCCCTAAGAATCGTACCTGCTTTCCACAAAGTTGTTTGTTGGCATCTCCTCAAACCTATGATCACATAAGGCTCACCATTAATTTTGACCAGCGACAGAAAATGGAGAAACTACAATATATGTCATGACTCATAAGTCTCTCTCACCCCATCTGAACAAATATGTCTTTAAACTGCTTCCGCACCTGAGACACAAGAAAACAGAAAAGCTTAAGTTTGTTAAAAACAAGGTTACCCCAAATCAGTAGAAAATATAACCACTAATATACACTTGATCTATACCAAACACAAAGCGTACACTAAAGGGATACACTAAGCATACCTTGAGAAGGGCGTGAAGATGCCCAGCCTCAAGAGGCGCTCCTTTAGCATTGAAGTTATACTCCTTAAACTCTAACTCTTTCCAGCTGCAATAAGTACCAATCTATTGCAAATTTTCTAACTATAATACCATTAGAAAGCTGAAAAAGGCAGGGAATAGGACGAACTTTTGTAGATTTTCTCGAGTCAAATCGGTGGCCACCTTCTTTCTCTCAGGAGCATAATTAGGACCTTTCTTTACGGAATACCCCTTCCATATCCTGAGAAGTAGAAAGGATATAAGATAGTAATAATGTCTCACAAAAGGAACAAAACACACAAGAAAAAGTGGGATCAATTACTGTGGCGCTATGAGTTTTCTGGCTTTGAGAGAACTGATACCATCTTTGTCAATTTCCTGAAGGGTAGAAAGGGACACTTAAATCGATATGAATTATGAAGGCGAATCCAACATAGAACTCTCTAATTAAATAACATGGCACAAACCTTCCCTTCTTGTATTTGTAACAGCAGCCCTTGCACTTTATCTTCGACATGTTGAACCTACAAAAAAATGGTTCAGAGCTATTCAAGCAGACAAAATAAACCAAAAGTAATTGCGTATAACATAGGCTTAATTGATTAAAACACGGTACAAAACGTTGGAAAAAAAGAGACGACAAACGGAAATAAAAGGGAATAACAAGCAAAAACGTTGAACCCCATTGCAGATAGACATAAACTAAACCATTTCAGAAAAGTTTGGAATTACCTTTCTCGAGACTTGCTTTCCCATTTCCACCCACTTGTTTTTGCCAGCTTGTGAACAGCCAATCTTGAAGACAGTAGGGGCTAGCTTTTTCTGAATAGCAAGAATTTTAGGGCTGCTATTTTAGCATGACTAACAAATCCCACAATACATATATATATCCTTCGTAATCACCTGGAGCTCATCTTTTGATATGCTACCTTCTTCTGGGACAGCTAAGAAAAGTTGTACCTCTGGTGATCCTTCTGCAGCATATTTCTTCCCCTCTTCAGTCAAAACCCATGTCTCTCTTTTAATGTCCTGTCGAAATAGTCAACTCGTGGGAAATGTGTAAACCCAGATCATCGTAATTGTGAATGTGAATCTTCAGTGGAATTGATGAAAAACGAAAACCAAATCTTAGCAAACACACTGGGCCCCTAGTCAAAACCCTATCGATTATATCCTTCATCCGCATATCAAATTTAACCAGAGATTAAGCCTACTAGAGAGATTTTACACTCACGGAGAAGGATACAAGGATTAAGAATAGAAATACCCCGGTCAGACAGTGAAGCACGAGTACCTGAACATCGATGTACCGAAAACCATGGAGGCTTTTGATAACATTGACAACTTCATTGTGGTCAAGGTTGTGCTCGACAGAAAATTGACCAGAATCAGTGATCTGTTGATTGTACTGCAGAAACCCTAGTATCGCCTCTTCAGCCATAAAAAACAATCTCTTGGTTATCTTTGACGTTCGTATTACAATTCCTTCAGAGAGTTTTGGTTTCAGTTTTGCCCTGCTCTATATTCCAGTCAAAGTCAAACAGAGTAAACGCCGCAGGGAATAGCTGAAAATGAAAATTAGACTGCAAGGATTTCAATTTCTTTTCTTTTATTTTACACCAAGGTATCAATTTTTGAGTCTATTTTCAGTGGAGTACAGTCATTTTGACATTACACAACGTAGACCCCCCAATTAACTTAAATTAACAATTTGTCTTGTCTACATATCTTTTATATTAAACGAAAATAATACTCTGTCTACATATCTACCTAACCTAAACCCCAATTAGCTTATCTAATTTGTTTGGATCATATGTCGCAAATCTTCTACCTTGCCCTTTTTCCATCGGTCATGACTAAAAAGTGTGGTGCTACGCACTTCCGGATTTGGTTTTTGTTTTGTAAATCTCAATTAACATTGTTAACAAGTCCTTTACCCTTTTCTTAATCCATATCCACCAAACTCAGAACACGTTTCTGAATTCATTGGTAAAAATCAGAATACTATTTTTCTGCTTTTGAACTAATGAGGGGGTGTAGATGATTAAATTAAAAAAACAGAGGCATATTTATGCTACTTCTTCGAAATTTAGGAACGTTGCCGTTTCGGTTGTAGGGTTTAGTGATTTGTTCATTCCTCTCACTCCCGAAGACAAACCAAATTTTCTCTTTTCTCTTCGGCGAATCTTAAAATCAGAGATGGCATCGTTTTGCAGATCAGCGTTAATGGCAGGTTCCAGAAACTTAGTATCTAGATCCAAAACCGTAACACAAAAGTCCCTCAATCTTAAACCCACAACGACTTCATCTCCTTTCGCTTCACTGTCCCAATCCGTCCCTCGCGCTTCAAGGTCTGTACTCTTTTTTCAACTATTTCAAGAAATATTTTATCCTTGCTTCCATGAAATCCTTGTTTCTCGTTCTAAAACCCATGAAATCTAGTGAATATCCACGGTTCTAGACTGGCTCGATAATGCGTGGTAGTGTTAATCAAAAGACCTTCTCAATGCAAGGTGATTTTTTTTTTCATATTTCAAAGGGTTCTCTCGGCTTTGGGAAACGTTGAAACGATGATTCCGCTTCACAGTGTCGTTGCTTCAGCTCGACTCAGGTCAAACATCGCCGCGGATTCCTCTTGTTGGAGCTGGCTTTCTCAGGGTACATTTTCCTCTCTTTTTTGCTCGTTTTCCTGCATATTTTCCTCAAAATTTGTTGCCTTTGTGGTTAGGTTTTTGGTGAGTTGAATCTTTTTCTGCTTTATCAGTGGGCACTTGGCATGTTTTCAGTGTAAAATTAAACCTGAAGATTTATTGTCACTCAATATGTTTCGACTAGGAATAAAGATGAAAACTTCGACAGATTTTTGAACAAAGAAATTGCTACGTCTCTCTTACAAAATCATGTTTTATTGAGATATATGGTTAGACTTGGATTCTGTACGTGCCTCTTATCTGACTTGTCTTCTTCTATTTAATGCGTTAGGATTCGCCACGCCTTTGTGACCCCGGTCTGCTGGATCAAAATAACAAGAATAGTATTTTTATTTATAGTTTGAACTCTTTCGTGGATGTATTGTTGTGCTTCACGAGGATTTGTTGTTTCAAAGCTGTTGTCATTTTTCTATCGCTATTTGGATTCACACATTTTCTGGGGGCTTTTTTCCTGCACCAAACTTCTTTTCCATTCTATTTGTTCATGATGTCAAGTTCTGTGTTACATATGAATGAATCTTGTTAGCTGATCCTCTTCCCATTTCTGTATCATAGAATTGGGAGTTCCTCGGTGACACCATCTGACCATCATTGGCATTGGTCTTTGATCTTCATGCGTCCATGTGTTGATGCTTGATACTGTGCTTTTTAAGTAGTCTTGATGGTGCCAGTTATTGGTCCAGTTTAAGACCTGGATTTCTCAATTTGGTTCCTGTCATCTTGATTTTAGATTTTTAGAGCATGGATATTAAATATCTCAATTGTTAATCAACATCCTTTAAGCATTTTACATCTGCGTTCTAAGGAACACATTTAAACTTAAAACCCTAATAACGTATAATTGTGAATCCAAGCTTTCTTGCACTCTACTCCTAAAGCCGTTTATTGATAATATAATAATGTTGTCAACATGACTATAGCTAAAAGTTAAAATAACTATTTGTAAAAAAATATTATAAACTAATTAATTTTGGTAAATCGAATGAAGAAGAAAATATACCAGTGGACACAATATATATATATATACATACATTGTTATTTGAAGAAGTATTAAAAGCGATTTTAATATTTGAAAAATCATTGGTGTGAGGCTCATATAAACATATGTAACATAGGCGTCCTTAATTAATATGGCAATTACAATCAATCTTATTTGGGCGAAGGACCTATATGTTGGTGCGTGAATGGTGAGTGAATGGACGTATCCGTATCGTAATTTTCAGAATGTTAATGTCTCCTAGGAACACATGATACATACATATATATATATGGTCTATAAGAAGAATTATGTATTATAGGTAGCTAGTATTCAAAACGAGAGTTAAGGCAGTTTGCACTAGAGAGAGAGAGAGGCACACGTTCCTTGAGTCAGATTTGTTGTGGTAACGTTGGTTCAGAGTGTCACAGAAACATGAAATTCCGACACTTTGTTTTAGTTTCAGGCAAAGGTCCAATTTTCCATGTTATATATCAATCTCTGATTTTTTTTTTAGCAATAAAGTTTAGATATATACTGATTCGTCACCCTATCATTTTCATAGTCACTCACAAGAGTCTACCACATTGTTACTTTCCGGTTGCCGTCCACCGTGAATTCCCCCAATTAGTTCCGACAAATAATGAAATAATAGGTCACGTGCAATTACGTGAACATGATCGCTCTAAATTTAATGCACAAAATCATACATGGCATTCTTTATCATTATTCATTTCATTTATTAAAATTACTCTGATGTCGGAGGACTATTTAATGGTCGTCAGAAAAATATAAGTTTCATTGAACTATTTCAACTGTAAACATTACAAAATCCTAAAAACATAAACTGTGTATTTACATATCCTAATAAAGTTATTACCCTTTTCTCTTCTCCATCCCTAATTCGACCCAAGGAAAAGAACGGATAGTATAAGTAACATACATACATACATTTATTTTATAGCACAATATACAAAAAAAAAAGACCGAAGGAAAAATTAGACTGACCCTTAGATGATTGATATTCAAAGAATCTGCTTCGGCTCTGTTTCTAACTTTCACAATTTCCCTTCAGGAACTTCTTTAATACTCATATCAACCATCTCTATTGTACTGAATCCTCCATCTTCTACGGATCCGATCGTAGTCTGTGGATCTAGCCCGGACCCAGCTTGTATCTCCTTAAACATCGCCATCACTTGTATCATTGTCGGCCTCCTCGAAGCCCGATCATCCAAACATGAAACCGCAACTTTTAAATGCTGTAAAAGTTCCATCTCTAGTGCTGGATCTTCCTTCAAAAGCTCCGGATCGAACACATCGCTAATCCGCAATTTAGCGTGCTGTTTCACCCATCCAACAAGGTTATTATCTCCAAAATCCGGTGAATCTGTCGGCCGTTTACCCGTGAGTAGCTCCAGTAAGACAACACCGTAACTATAAACGTCCCCTTTTGTTGAACACCTGAAACTTTGGTAATACTCAGGGGGAACGTAACCCGGTGTACCAGCTAATGTACTGACGCTTAAATGTGTATCCATGGCGCTCATCAACCTCGCCATCCCAAAATCTGAAACCCTAGCTTCCAAGTTTTCGTCCAGCAACACATTGCTTGATTTCATGTCTCTGTGTATAATATGCGGAATGCAGTTGTGGTGAAGATACACAAGCCCCCTAGCTGATCCCATTGCAATTTTTCGTCGTGTGGACCAGTTTAGTTTTACGCCAGCTTTCTTTGGGTCGTGCAGAACATCTTCCAAACTTCCGTATTTCATAAACTCATACACAAGAAGCCGCTCTTCTCCGACTTTGCAGTAACCAAGAAGTGGAACGAGGTTTCTGTGATTGATCTTCCCGATAGTTTCCATCTCCGCTGTGAACTCTCTGTCGCCTTGACCGCTAACATGAATCAGTTTCTTGATGGCCACTGCACTTCCATCCTTCAAAATTGCTTTGTAAACATCCCCGAACCCACCTGATCCAATCATACTATCATTCTGGAAACCGTTTGTGGCCTCCAGAAGATCTGCAAACGTGAGTTTCCGCAATGGCTTCTCGAAAGCTGAAAGATTGATACTCAAGGCTTCTTTCGCACCCGTCAGCTTCCAATTTGAGTTTTTAGTGGTTCTATCGCCAGAGTTTCCATCTCCATCTGCATAAATCTGCAATGTTGCCTCTTTCTTCCTCCGTCTCTTCCTCATCTCTCTACGAACAAGGATCAGTCCAAATATGCACACGAAAGAGAACAACAATCCCATCGCCACACTACCGGCTAGAGACGCCGGTCCCCTGCCCCAAGATCTCCCATGGTGAGAAATCCTGTCCGTGTTGGCGGTGCACCGCGGAAGCGGATAACCGCAGAGACCAGAATTGTTAAAGAATTTAGCCGGAGGAAAAGTCTCGAACTGACCCATCTCAGGAATCGGACCAGATAACAAATTGTTAGACAAATCGATCTCGGTCAACATAGTAAGCGCTGACATTGCTGGAGGGATCTTCCCGTCGAGCTTATTGCTTGAAAGATCAAGAATGTTTAACCCTTTCAGGTCACCGACCTCATCTGGTATGGAGCCAGAGAGAAAGTTATGACCCAAATTTAGAATAAACAGATACGGCATCGAACCAATGTCCTTCGGTATGTATCCAGACAACATGTTATAAGACATGTCGAGAAACATCATCGATCCGTTGTTGTTAAACGTCGGTGAAGTGTGACCTCCATAGACTCTGGTGAAATTACAAGGGTTCCTCGTGGAAACACGGTTAAGTTGTTCCTGTCTGATTCCTTGATATTCGAGTAAATTACCAGCTCCGTGGCATTGTTTCTTCATCCCGTCATTTTTTATGTAAAGGTACCTTTTACCGGCGATAAAATTAGCAGCGATTTTCCCTGACTGCTTAAACATTTCCGCGGGAATCGTTCCGTTAAAGAAATTGGTATTGAGATCAAGCCAGATTAAGCTTCTGCAATCGCCGAGCTCAGCGGGAATGTTTCCGTAGAATGAATTGTTGCTGAGCTTGAGGATGGCCAGATTCTCTAACCGGCCGATCCAGCTAGGAATCTGACCGGTTAACCGGTTATTCGACAGAGAAATCCAGTTCAGATTAGTACAGTTGCATAAACCGGACGGGATTTCGCCAGCTAAGTCGTTGAAGTCGAGAATCAGAGTCTCTAAGGTCTTGACATACATGAGCTCCTCAGGGATCTGTCCTTCTAGCATATTCAGCCATAGCTGCAAATCTCGAAGCTTCGATAGGGAGCCTAAGGTCGACGGGATTGCTCCGGAGAGGTAATTGAAGCTCAAGTGAAGCGAAACAAGCTCTGAACAGTTGCTTAAACTCCGTGGAATTTTCCCGGTGAAGCCATTGTTTTGAAGGTAAAGCTTCTGGAGAGTGTTTTTACGGTTTGGACAGAGATTTGGGAGAATCGGGCCCGATAAATTGTTGGAGCTCAGATCTAGCGTTAGCAGCGAAGCGGATAGATTCATCAGAGATTCCGGTAATTCGCCGGAAAACTCGTTGAAAGAAAGATCAAGTACCTTGAGTACTCTCATCTTCAGTAACGTATCCATCGGCAACTCGCCTGAGAAATTGTTACTCGAAAACACGAGTGTTTCCAGAATAGAACACGAGCCGAGGAAAGGAGGAACCGTACCGTGGAAATCGTTTCCGGAGAGATCAAGCCCAATGAGTGTAGCACACGCGTCGGAGAGAAACTCCGGGATCTGACCGGTGAATTTGTTCTCGGCGAGAGAGAGGTATTGGAGATTTTTGAGCGGCAGTGAGGGGATGGGACCGAAAAATTGGTTACCGGAGACATTTAACGACTTGAGCTCAGTGCAAGAGGAGATAG
Source organism: Pugionium cornutum (assembly GCA_018901935.1). NCBI lineage: Eukaryota > Viridiplantae > Streptophyta > Magnoliopsida > Brassicales > Brassicaceae > Pugionium > Pugionium cornutum. Next base: position 41,569,124 of record CM032164.1, read on the forward strand.
CACGGGAGAAATCGCCGGATAATCTGTTCCCTGAGATGTCGAGATGTTGCAGAGCCGAGCAACCTCCAAGAGACAGAATCCCAGTGGAGAAATTATTCGAGGAAACATCGAGAAACTCGAGATTTGCGCAACGAGAAACATCCACGTCTCCACTGATTTTGTTTCCGCTAATCGCGAAGTGCTTCAACTCTCCACAGCCATCGGAGAGAACCCATCCAATGACGTTAGGACCGGAGAGCGAAATCGAGGAGAGATCTAGAACTTCCAAGCTACTTAACTTCAACCCACCTGAAATTTTCCCGGGAAAATCGAATGTATTGAAGGAGACGTTAAGAAATTTCAGTCCGGAGCAAGAACCAAGGCTCGACAAAGTCGATACAGGACCCGAAATAGAGTTCCTCGATAGATCCAAGCTGGTGAGAGAAACAGAGCACTTAAAGCCAGAAATAGAGCCATTGATGTAGGAGCCTGAGAGAAACAGAGACTCTAATCCTGTGAGAGACATTAGAGACGAAGCCACAGCACTAAATCCGACGTTGAGAGGCTTGGAACTGAGATCAATCGAAGAGACCTTGTCGTCTCTGCAGGTCACACCATAGAAGGTACACGGGTTTTTGTTGGGAGACCAGTTTGGGAGGAGATTTTTGTCAGGAATAGCGTTTTTGAAGCTTATAAGCTGAGGGTTTTCTCCGTAAAAATTTTGAGATGGTGAAGCTTGAAAGGAATGAGAGAAGAGGAAGAAGAATAGAGTTGTTACGGAGAGAAAGAAGCTTGAAAAAGTCTTCATTCTCTCACTTTTTAGAGGGCAAGGTGGGGAAGCAGAGAGGGTGAGAGGGGGAATCTAGGGTTTTGGTTCCACCATTAGAGAGGAAATGGAGGTTCAATAGAGAGAGATTTAGAAAAGCTTGAGAGTGACGGGAGAGACACAGGAGAGAGATAAGAGAGTGATAAGAGAGTCAAAAGGCAGAAGAAGGAGGATAGAAGAAGGTATTTATGAAATGGTGAAGGGAAGAGTAGTCAGAGCTGTGACTCACATGGCATGTTACCTCTTCTTCTGATTATTGTCATTAGTAGGCAAATCAATTTCAATTTCGATAACACATTCAAACAAATAATACAACTTTTAACTATTGTATGTGTTATGCAATAGGATACAAAAATAAATAAAAATACTTTATCTCAAAGCTTTTATAGTAAAGCTAAAGAAATGAAGTATTTGTCTGTACATGAGAGGTGTTCTTTTTGTTTTATTTAACAAAGAGAGGTGTTTAATTTACGTGAGATTATGGGATGGGATCATGTCTTCCACATTCTATATCCTATTTACCCTTTTAATTTTTTTAAATCATCTTACACTTTATTGAAATTTAGTAAATATTTTACCCAATCACCTATCTCTTCTCAACAAATTTAAATACCTTCGGTTTTGTTTTTTTCTACAAAATATTTGCATATAATACGGAATCTTTTATCTGTAATGTTAATACTGTTTTAGACTTATTCTAAAACTGTGTAGATGTTTTAAGAGAATTCATATTTATAGACTAATGAGAACCTAAATTATTTTATTAGAATTGATACTCATATATACAAACACTGAATGTGATGGTTAGGAAAGGTTAAGACATACTTTAGTGTTAAGATGAGATTAACAGTTTTTTACTCTTTTACATGAACTATACAACAACCAGGAACATATCACACTCACAGTAGCTAGTCTCTTGTTCATTCGCACTTGTTTGTGAAAAATTAAAACTTGTGAATGAAGGATTGCCTCTCTAGCTTTTTACAAAAGAGAAAGGAAGCAACGAGCGCACGTGCGAGCTACGATTTGGAATATTTTTAATTATAAACTCTCAAGAAAGGATTACCCTTTAAGGATAGCCCAACCGGATAAAATGAAGGACCATAGATACATAAGTGTCAATTAATATATAGTGCATTCCTTTTTTTAGAAGTTAATCTCTGTTAATCTCTCTCTATTAACACATACCAATGTTTCTATTATCATCTTCATCTCTGTCATAGTGTTATGTTATAGATAGTTCATAAAATGTCATAAGAAAATTATAGAGGCATAACATTTTGTAACTTTCTGTTGTAAAGGGAAAAATTTTTGGAAGGTTTTGTAGATACAGTGAAAAAGGAAAAAATAAAGGCGTGATAAAGATAATATATTGGTGAACAAGTAACTCTTATACAAACTGAAAAGAAAAGTGTGTTTAGTGATGTATTTATTTCGTATATATCTCACTACAGAACATTGGGTCATGGATCTCGTAATGGTTTAATGAAATTTAAGTTGACGACAAAAATTAATAACTTCCAAAAAGGGACCAATCTGTCCCGCCCAAGCGTTCGTGTGTCAAAACACTCACGCTCTCTCTATCTCTTTTTCTTCGCGCGTCAGAAACACGCTTAGAAGATGGCGTCGTTTAAAAGCACCGAACTACAGAAACGTGTGTGACACGCGGCAGTGACGCTGAGTGTGAATGTGTGATTGGTGGAGAGTGTGTCTATCTAAAAGTGTGACTAACACGGACGTTCGTAAATGTTTACAAGTGTAGTACGTTGTCAGAGATGGACCCCCCAACGGTCTGAAATCTATCACAGCCATTGATATAATCTCAACGGTCAGGACTTAACCTGGTGAATCTATTGTAGCCATACCGTATCATATCTAACACTTAATCTAGCAACGAAGTTCCTCTTCATTGTGAAAATACGTCATTACCCTTGGTTTATTTTTGGACGTCTGCGGGACATACGCGAGGATATATACGTCATTCCACATGGCCCTTCAGGAGATATTTAGAACATAACTTCAGCATCCGTTTCTTTTTTTTCTTTCTTGCTGACAAATGCATCTTTTTTGTTACTACTGACACAAAAATGCATCTCATTCCTTTTATTTTGAACTCATTATTAGTAAAGTTTAATAATCGACACTATTAATAAAATGCCCTTATTACTTATTCCTGATAATATCAAACGACTTATGGAATAAACAGATTTTTAAAACACACAATCCCTATATAGTCTAAAATCTAAGTCGAAGATCTATAAATAAATATCATATAACACTAAACGAACAATGAATTATAGATTTTCGACCCAAATTCTTTTGCCGCAACTAATTCAATTGGTACACTGGAAGAGTCATGTGATCGATTTCTTTTTAACATTGGATCCATTTTGTAAAAAATATAGCAAACGATTAGTACGTATATATAGAGACCTGCAATCATAACTAAATTATGTGTTTATACAAGTAGTAGCTTTAGAGAATTTGCCAAACCAACAAAGAAAAAGAATGCATATTTGGCAGTCAGCCGATTACACCAATTCTTGAAGAAGAAGAAGAATATATAGGGATCCATTTGACGATAATATTTCAACGATGGGTGCTACTCCTATGGGCTTCATCTCTTTCTTAAATATTTGTCTTAATAAAAAATAAATTTTAAGCTGAATTAAAATATTTAGATTATAATTTTTAAAACTTATTTGGTGTTTGTGATATTTTACTAAAAGTTAAATAGTATTTTGGAAACAATAACTAGTAATTTAAAAAGAAAATCATTTTAGTGATGTATTAAAATATAATACTAAAAAAAGAGTATCATTAACATGATGAGTTTTGCGGGTCCCACTAGATCTGAGAAACTACACGTGTTCATGTACAGAGATGACGTGGTATATTTCCGCACGTGATATGTGGTCTTTTGACCATCACGATCTCCCAATGTATGAATTTAATCGTAACTTAGTAAGACAGATTTTGAGTATCTTTATGTTTGTGGGGGATTCATTTTTAATCAATTTTAATAAGAAAATTGGATTAGTTTTTTCTTCCGACAGATGCATGGATGCAACATTAAATTATTTTAAAAAATCTAATGTATGTAAGTTGAAAGCCAGCTTTATTGAGTATTTCAATGGTTTCCAGATCCTCATAAACCGCCTGACAACACGAAACATCGCATATTTGTTTGTTCCAAATTATTGTACATTTTAATTGTCTCTTAATTTTGGATTTTATATGTTAAAAAGAATAGAATAATTATCTAAAATAACATTATTTAAAATTTTTATTCCAAATTTAATATTATTATTAACACAAATTTAATATTAATATATTTAAAAACTTCTTTATATTAGAAAAAAAATTAAATATTAAATTAGAAAATACTTGTATAGCTAAAACCTTTGACCAATAGCTAGAAAATGCATTTCCACAATCTGAGTGATTTTTAAGATTTATTATTTGCTAAATCACGAAAATAAAAGACAAAATTATAAGCTTTCCCTTTTCCATGTACAAAATCTTTGGGGAATCTCATAAATAATAAAAATAAAATGAGCTAAAAGTTAAATCCAGATAGAGAAGAGTTAATGAGTGGTGGTTGTCTGTTTGATTAGATAACAAACAATTATACGAAAGAATACAAATTTATGAGATGAGAATTCGATGGACGTCGAAGATAAGCTGATAGCTTTATGCAGCCATTTAGCTTTCTTGCCTTTCTCTATTTTTCCACTTTTTTCATTGCCTTTTTTAGATGACAACAGAAAAATTATTAGTCACGACTATTGATTTAGCAAGATATGTGGTACCATGAATTTTCTTTAGAATTACTCCTTTTTTTAAACGGTGCAAAATATATTTATTAATTTATCACATGCTTTCCTACAAACTTTGTTTCCTATAAAATGTTCTGTATTTTATAAACTGTCAAAGAGGGTATTTTCTTTGCAAGTAAACGTCTGAATCCCAATATCTTAAGGTTTTTATTAATCAAAATCTTGTAGTTACGTTCTATCTACTTATTTTTATGTCTTAAAATCATATTTATGTATAACGACCAAATTAAGAGACCCCATGCACGTTGTAGTTATAACAACGCAGCGATGCATTCAACCAACTATATATATGTATAGTACATAGTCGACCCATTAAAACTACCATATTAATTCAATCATTTGTTTTCCACCAACCATTTTTTGAAATCAAAATTTTTAAAATTTGATTTCGGATGCATGAAAAACCTATGAATCAAAGATCTGAAATTTTCACGGTGTACAAAAAAAAGCATTTAGTTTGGCCTTTGCTTAGTTAATAAGATTTAAGAAATTGTAAGAAAAAATAATAATTATAAAACAAGTATTTCGATTGACTTTTGATATAAAATAGGATTGACTTTTGTTTTATGTGTGTGTTTGTATTGAAAAAATTGATAAAACGAAATAATTTTAAGACGAATAAATATTTTGTCGGGATATGTATGTATTGAGTAATCAGTAGAAGCAATAATGCAATAGATTGATTCCAATTTTGTTAGTTTCTTTTTCTGCTCTTTACTTGTATGGACAATTTCTGTTTTTATTTTATTTTATGAAACAAAATAGTACAAAAACGGGAGAAATCGTGACAATAACGGGAATATTCATTTTACCCAAAGAAAAAAAGGGAAAGTCACACATTCTTCTGTCCTTTAAAGTTGAAACAATCTAACGTCAAAAGAAACAGACACACGTGCGAGCAGATATCCCGTTTAACATTACACTCACACGTAAGCAGGCTGCTTTCATTAGACTTTCCCGGTTCGGTTTTAAAATGTGCTTATCCGTCCAGGAACTTTGTATTTATATGGTTAATGCTATTTTAAATCAGATATGATATCTCCAACATTAAATGCATAAGATCGCATTCAATGTAACATTATATACCTTCGGTTCATTTTCAGTGCAGCTATTTCTTTGAGTACGACCACTCAGGGACCAAAGAACAAATTATGAGAAATACTCTAAAATACAATATCTATTTAAATTATGAAAAGAAAATTCAGAAAAAAGCTCAGTAAGAAAAGCAAATGTAGTTCCAGAAATTAAATAATTAAAACACCCTTGTTGTTGTATCTAAGTTTCTTGTTTTTGTTTCTATGTCAATGCGATTACTTCTTTCTTTTAGACCTTTTCACCAGATTTGGTTGTTTCAGATAAACCGTTGAGTTTATGTGCCTTGGTTATGCGAATAGAGAGGCTACGACGCTCTTTACCACCCGGTTTAGATGATACATTACCGTACCAGATCATACCAAGGATTGCAATGATCATTCCAAGTAATACTTGTAGGTTTAAACTTCCCTTACCGAAGAAAATGAAGCCCAAAACTAAAACCAGGATTGTCTTCAAGTGACCAAGTTCTTGGAAAGACACCGCCGTGAATCTTCCGATACACATGAATTGGCTGAGATTGGTTCCCACCGCAATACTGCACGAGAGTATTAAGAAGAACTGCCCCAGAGGATTTTTTTTAGACCACAGAAACTAACAACGTCAAGAATTAATCGCGATTTATTCATCGTGTTCTAATAAAAAAATCCAAAGTTCAGATAAGAAAAACGGTGAAACATAATCTGTGTTAAAATAGTGTCAATCCCTTTATCAATACATCAAATTCAAACTTCTTAACTGAAACCAAACTATCACAATATCATATTAAAATTCAATTTGATCTTTATAATTGAATTCTAAGCCAAAATCATGAATAAATATTCTTGTAATCCGTGATCTACATGGATTAACCCTTGTTAGATCTGAATCTGTTCAGTAGGTTACTTAGATATCTACCAAACTCTTTTAATCGAAATGTGATTCAATTAATTAAAAAATAAATAAAACAACCGAAATTAACTGCACAAAACAAGATAATAATCAAAAAGAAGAACAAAAACAATTGATGGAGAGTGGATAAAGAACTCAGACATCCAAGGAAGGATAAGAGCTGCATTAGCTCTCAAGCCCGGCGAAAGGCGAAAGCTTTAGGCGGCCACTGCGAATGTTTTTGAGAAACAAGCCTTAGATTTATCATCATTGGTCTTTTTCAATAAAAATAAACTAAAATTTTGAACAAAGATCGGTTTCAGACATCCAAGGAAGGATAAAAGCTGCATAAGCTCTCAAGCCCGGCGAAAGGCGAAAGCTTTAGGCGGCCACTGCGAATGTTTTTGAGAAACAAGCCTTAATGGTAATCCTCATTAACCGAAAAAATCAAATATGACAAACAAATTATTCTAAAACTTGAAACTAAATAGTTTAAAAAGAGGTCTCAGACATCCAAGGAAGGAAAAGAAACATCATAAGCTCTCAAGCCCGGCGAAAGGCGAAAGCCTTAGGCGGCCACTGCGAATGTTTTGAGAAACAAGCCTTAGTGTCAATCCTCATCGACCCAATTCACAGATTCAATCTTATAGAATTTCCCATCCTAAAATGATCAGCGAGAAACCAATCAAGACTGCTGACAAAGTGAACAGATGGACTAACATGTGAGGGACGTTGTTCATTCCTGTAGCACTACAAAAATCAATTATGCTAAAGGAAGATTATAGACTCAATCCCAATCCTATAATGAAAGTTTATTCAAAAGATTCAGACATCCAAGGAAGGATAAAAGCAGCATTAACTCTCAAGCCTGGCGAAAGGCGAAAGCTCTTAGGCGGCCACTGCGAATGTTTTGAGAAACAAGCCTTTGGAATTATCATCATTAACAAATATCAAACGAAAACAACTAAACTCTATCACCAAATCTAGGGTATAAGATCCGACTCCGGAGAACAGAAAATCGAATAGATGATAACAAACTCTAAGAAATGGATCCCTTCACAGTATAGACAGAGGAGGGTTGAAAATGAAAGAGAGGATGAGATATTTATATAGCGAGAGAAGAGGCGTCTGATGGTTAGGGTTTTGTTCTTCCTGACACGATGAACGGCTAAGATCTACATATTTTATGTGTAGTAGAACAATCGAGAATCCGAGATGCTTATTGTAATACGGTTATAATGGGCTTTATTGATTTTGTTTGGGCTTTTAAAAGTCTGTAGACTTTTTTCTTTGGACAGATTTGGTGTACACTTCTAATGTCAATAGACACTGATTTGACGCTGATTTGTCAAATCTAATATATTAATTGAGAATCATTTTAAAAAAATAATCTTATATCGACGTGTTATTTACAATTATATCAGCTGAGGTGTCGCTTCCTCAAAATCTCTCAAAACAAATTTAAAACAAGTCTTAATTTACTAGATAAATTACTATATATGCCATTCAATCACCATTAATACACATAAAATCATTAGAGTAAATTTTATAAATATTTCTCTACATTATCTACTACTAATCAATACATAAATTATTATATGTCAATGCCAACATTTTGATTTAAATTTTAATTGAAAAATAGTCAAACTATATTTATACTCTTTTATATTTATCGATAACATATTTTAATTTCTACACCAAAATATTTTACTTATCTTATTAATGATTTTAGTATAAGCACTTATATTTTGTTTTAATTTTAATTGAGTTTTAAAATATTTCTTTACTAGAATTTTTTAAATTTCAAATATTCAAATCTTTTCACATAGAAAATGAATTTTTACTCATATAAAACAATCCATAAGACTATATTTTACATTATACATAATACAATTATGATATATTATTTTATCATGGTAATATGATTTTTAAATTTTCAGACAATATTTCAATATATAAACTAATTATATATATTATTTTTATAAAATTTTATTATATAAAATATAATAAATAATTTATTCCGCGCATGGCGCGGATCAAAATCTAGTTTATATTAACACGTGTTGTTTTGTCCATCAACTTACCTGATATGATTAAGCCAAGGTCACCGACAGTACTTCTCATCTATTTAAAATGTGTTTTTCCGTGTCAAATGAAAAATAGATTAAGCCAAGGTCATGAACCATGATGATACTATTATCATTCCAACACATTTCTCTAGCTATTCTATCTAATAACTTAATGAAGAACACTTTTCCCAAAAGAAAATGAAGTAGAAACCACAATATCCCTTTGCATACACTGCTAAACATTCGGATGAATGCATATTATGTAAAAGCTTCGTGAAATTCAATTACTATTTCGTTAATCAAATTTATAATAATATAATAATTTGAATAGCTTCTTATTACACAACCGAACCATCAATTTAATAATTTCACACATATAACAAATAAATTTTAACAGAACTACTAGACGCAACAAAACAAATCAGCAACCAAACAAAGACACAAGTGTAAGAGAGACGCTTTTGAATTCTTTTACACTTAGTAAAAGGGTGTTTTTAACTTCCACAAGAGAGACATTCATCACGGTTTGTCAAAGAGCAAACCATCTGTGCCATCTTTGTCTCGTTGTCCTCTTCTGCTTCTGTTGCTTCTTCGTCTTCGGTTACATTTGGCTTCTCCTACATAAAACCCCACCCAACAGAATTCCCAGGCAATTGTCAATTTTCTGTGACTCAAGTATAAAGCCACACGGTGACCAAACAATATGTATTGTTTTACCTTTAGCATTGCTGTGTCCACTGTGAATTTTATCGCATCCGCTGCAGCACGTGATCGCAGGTAGTACATTCCAGTTTTCAGACCCTTTTAGTATTAACAACCAACAACAACAATAGTTAGATTGGGCGCAAATCAAAATATGAAAGAAAAGGCAAAAGAGCCAGTTAAACTAAACTCTTCTGTGAACCAAAAGTCTAATGTCATTTGATGAAAACGTATTGAAAATATTCATGAACATTCATACTTGCAAGTGTAGATGCAAGGACATTGAACATTCTTGAAAATTTAGTGAAGTTTTCGGATAAGTCATTACCTTTTTCCAAGCATAGAAGTGTAAGGATGTGAGTTTTGCAAAGTTGGGTTTGTCCATATGTATATTCAAGCTTTGGCTTTGATCTATAAAGCATCCACGATCAACAGCCATGTCAACCACTGTTCTCTGCTTAATCTCCCAGACAGTCCTGAGTAAATTTGCAGGGGGCAGACGGGTCAAATTACATGAAGACAAGATACTAAGAGCATAAAACAACTCGGAAGTTATATACCTGTAAATCGCTTTTAAGTCATCTGGTATCTCTGGGACATTTGTGATAGAGCCATTCTCATATATTATCTTGTTTTTCAACGTGGGAGACCAGAGTCCCATATCAGTCAGGTCGTGAAGAAGATGCTTGTTCACTACTACGAATTCCCCGCTTCAAATACAAACAAGGCCAATGATTGTGCCTATGGAGACAACCAGAAACATAACTCTATGGAGTAATCGCTTAAAACATACCTCAAGACTCTACGACTATAAATGTTTGAGGTATACGGCTCAAAACATTCATTATTCCCAAGAATTTGGCTGGTTGAAGCAGTTGGCATTGGTGCCACTAGAAGAGAATTTCTGATTCCATTTTTTGAAATCATATCCCTGAGAGCAGCCCAGTCCCAACGGTCTGAAGGAGTTACATTCCACATGTCAGGTTGAAGAATCCCCTACAAGAATCGTCCGATAAACCAGCAAGGCAATTAGCAAGACGACATTAATACAGTGCTCAACAGATATCAAAAGAATTGCTGACACTGATGCATACCTTACTCACAGGACTTCCTTGGTAAGTCTCATATGTACCTTCCTTGGTAGCGATCTCTGAAGATGACTTGAGTGCATGGTAGTATATGGTTTCAAATATGTCTTTATTCAGTTGTTGGGCCTGAGATTATTGCAGAAACTATTCAGAACAGAGTAAAAAACTATTTTAAAGGGTTGGTTATGTTATATGAAGCAAATTTACCTCGGGGGAATCAAATGGCATTCCAAGAAGGATAAATGCATCAGCAAGACCTTGTACACCAATACCGATAGGCCTATGACGCATATTTGAGGTTCTCGCAGTCTCCACAGGGTAGTGATTGACATCTATTATCTTATTGAGATTGACAGTAACAGTTGTAGTCACCTGAAGACATGAGCAATAATAACATAAAAAGTCAGCATCAAATTGCACAGATATGGACATTTAACAAAATGAGCCAATTAGTTATGTAATTACCTCTGCTAACTTTTCAAAATCAAAGTAACGATTCTTTGAACCTAAACTCCCAACAATCTTAGATAGATGTGCATCCAACGGGACATCCTGTTAGATGTAAGAAATGTCAAGAGTTATGCACCAAGTGACAAAGCAAAATCAAATTCCAAGGAACCATTGAACTCACCTTCTCCCTTACAAATCGGGGTAAAGCAATAGATGCAAGATTGCAGACAGCTGTTTCTGTTGGACTAGTGTATTCGATGATTTCAGTGCATAAATTCGAAGACTTTATGGTTCCCAGATTTTGCTGGTTGCTTTTCCTGTTACATGAATCCTACAGAAAAGTTTCAAAAAGCAAAAATGAGAACCAGAGATTATATGTTTATAGCGTGTGGCTACAGAATTACAACTGTCTTTTACCTTGAAGAGCATGTATGGTGTCCCTGTTTCTACTTGGGATGTCAAGATTTCATACCAAAGCTGCTGCGCCTGAATAACCTTCTTAGCTTTACCCTAAAGATTAAAAAAAAAGAACAGGTTCACATCCATAGAAAAAAGAAACATAACAGGTAATTCTGAAAGGGCAGTAAAGCCAGAAATGAATCAATAAACCTCTTTCTCATACTGAGTGTACAATCTCTCAAATTCCACACCCCACAAATCTGCCAAACCCGGAGCTTCATTAGGACAAAACAGTGACCACTGCCCATCTTTCTGAACCCTCTCCATAAAAAGATCTGGTACCCAAAGACCATAAAACAAGTCTCTAGCTCTGTGTTCCTCCTGAAGTAAATAGTGTACTGTGAGAACTCACAAAATTATAGGGCAAAATCAAATGACTTATCTATTCTTTGTACAACTATACCTTGCCATGATTCTTCCGGAGCTCTAGAAACTCAAAAATGTCAGCATGCCACGGCTCCAAGTATACAGCAAAGGCTCCTTCACCAATTGCAAAAAAACTAGCATAAGAAACTGAACAACAAATACTTCACAAAAAGAATGATCATAGTAGCAACGCATATTTTGACATGTTTACCTTTTCTCTTGCCTCCTCCCTGGTCAACATAACGAGCAGTATCATTGAATACCCGCAGCATTGGAACAATACCATTAGATGTTCCATTTGTACCACGAATGTAACTTCCAGTTGCACGAATATTGTGAACAGAAACACCAATACCCCCAGCTGATTTGCTTATAACAGCACATTCTTTCAATGTGTCATATATTCCCTCAATGCTGTCATCCTTCATGCAGATCAGAAAGCAACTGCTCAACTGCAATTTGCAATTGCAATTGTTTTTAACAGAACATCAGTAAAACACCAAAAATCAACGCAGTTGCAATTATGTGTTCCGGCTAAACATCAGTAAAGGTACATTACTTGAGCCCTTGGTGTTCCTGAATTGAAGAGAGTGGGAGATGCATGAGTGAACCAACGCTGAGACATTAAATGGTACGTTTTGATTGCAGAATCAATATCTTCCTTGTGGATGCCAACAGAAACCCTCATAAGCATGTGTTGAGGCCTTTCAACCACTTTTCCTTTGATTTTTAAGAGGTATGATCTCTCAAGTGTTTTAAATCCAAAGTAATCATATTCAAAATCACGATCATATATGATTTCACTATCCAGACGAGTAGCATTCTGAAGTAACCAATGGAAACACAATATAACAAGAGATTAGAAATTGGAAAAGCGAAAAAATTCCATCACCAGATGGTGGGATTAACACAAGCTATTTACCTTCATAATTATTTCGAATACATCATCAGCAATAAGTGGAGCATCGAGTCCAGATCTCTCACTGACATGTCTGTACATGTCAATAATCCTGAGGAAACACAAAATCCATCGAAGTCAACACATATGAATACTTAGTCACTGATACGCTCATACAATTATTTACAGACCAGTAGAGCACTCACGTCTCAGAAAATGATTTCTTAGTGTTCTTGTGTAGATTAGAGACAGCAATCCTTGCAGCTAGCTGAAATATAATAATTGAAAAAAAATGCCAATGACCGCTTTGTTTCCAGAATATCGCAACTTAAAAAGGCCAGACATATGAAACTGATAGCCTGATTAAATTTCGATATGCAGGTCAAACAACAATCCCATTAATAAGATGCAATTCCGTAATGGAAAGTTCGAATTCTCGGCACATAACTCGTATATCTCAAACTGATCAATCGAACTAAAATACAGTAAAAGTAAACTCACGGAGGCGTAATCAGGATGGTTGGCCGTCATAGCAGCAGCAGTCTCGGCGGCTAACTCATCAAGTTGACTCGTAGTGACGCCCTTGTACACACCGGCACAGACTTTCTGAGCAACGAGGACAGGGTCACAGTGCTCGCTACTAAGCCCATAACTAAGCTTCTTTAGCCGGGCGGTGATTTTGTCGAAGTGAACAGTTTCTTGCTTTCCGTCACGTTTCACAACATACATTTTTTGTCCGGAGAATTAAAAAAGAAAAGAAAAATATGTAAGAGAAAATAAGTCGAACAGTTGTAAGGCGTCGGAGTCGGAGGATAAGAAGAGAAGAAGAGGGTCGCACAAGGTTATAAAGAAGAAATCAAAGGAGGCATGTATGGGCCTTTTGATGTTTTGATTTCGGAATTCTAGGGTTTCTTGTCCTTTTTTTTTTTCTTTTTACTCTCTTTTTTTTTCCAACCGCTCAAAAGTTTCAGATTTCCCCGCCAGCTTCTGAGAGAAGGAAGGATCCAGTAGTCAAATGGCGGGTAAATTTTCTTTCAAGACTTGGAGCGTTTATAAGGTTCAATGTGGGCCCAGCACATGAGGCGTCCGTGACACAACCAATTGTCCGCATTAAACCCAAAAGTTATAAATTAACTTCTTTTATGCAATTCAAATGTTATACTTGTATTTGTAAAATGTGATATAATATTTTAAGTATCTTTTAGTTGTGGAATTAAGACACTGGTCAAAATATGAAATTGTTTGTATACACTTTGTAGTGATTGCTTAATAAATTAAAATTGTTTCTGGACAAACAAAATATATAAATGTTGATGAAAGTATCAATATTATGTTCTCTATTTTATATTAAATGTAGCTTTGTAATTGTGTACGTGGTAGTTAAATATTACCGACTTTTGTGGTGGACGTGGTTTAAATAGTATAATCATTATTGGATTGAAGATAAGAATCGATTTTGATTGAAGAAAGATGGTAATCTACTGGACAATTTAAACCTATTGTGATAAAGAATATGACGAACAGCGAGCAGAGTATAAGTTTGGAAAAGGTAACAATTCATTATTAAAAACGACGAACATCGTATTATATATAACTACATATACATTCAAAAGAAAAACAAGCAACTCTATTAGTAAAAACAATTAATTTAGGTGAACAAAAAAAAGTTAAAAACTGCACATCTCTATTTGCACCCTACAACCACCAAAAGAGTAGTCTGGGAAACTTCACGATGAAAAAGCCTAAAGCTTGCTCGCTTATTACAGAGCTTAGTTGCCACAATTCAGACCACAGATCTCCAACACTGGTCCACCTTTAGCCACAAAGGGGTTAACTCTGACCCAGAGGAGCGTCAAGATGGAAGCAAGTAGAATAGACCAAACCAGAATAATGGTAGGCATTCTATCTTGCTTCCCAAGCAATCCCTTGAGGAATGGGTATAAATGAACAATGACCCAAAGTGCGAAGAACAGTCTCCCAAAGAGAGGTCCCCAAGAGTCATACCCATTGTTAATTGCATCCGAAACGCCTACAATAACTCCGATGATGTTTATGATTAAAAGTGTTGTCGGAGGAATTAACAAAGTTGTCCACTTGAAGATGTAAAGCTCAGAGAAAGCTCCGTCGTCCGCTGCTTTTGACGTGACTGTGAAATTCGTGTTAACTCCCGCAAGAACTTTGAGCAAACCTTGAAACAGAGCAAATAGATGAGAAGAGGCCCCTCCGATTACCCAGAATTGCTCGTTTCTCCACCAATCGTCAATTCCAACTCCTCCCCATTGCATTTCGAGAATTCCAGTTACTGCTATGGATATGAACATGAGCATGAAGAGGATACCTGCGTAGTTACTTATCTGTCAAAGTATAAATCACACCAAAAAAACTCAGTAAAAAAAAAAGCAGAGAGTAAGATTTAGATTGGCCATGGATGCTGACGAAAATGCAGAGGTTATCATTATATTACCTCAGGGACGATGAATTTTCCGGTGAGTAAACAGACCGCCGGAAGAGAACAGTAGACGATCAATGGAAGTGAAGTCCAAGGATAGACAACCGAGTTTATGTATGAGAATCTCTCCAACCATTTTAACCCACCACCATAACCATACCAAATCGGACAATGTCTGCTCAAGAAAATCTCTACAGAGCCAAGAGCCCAACGTAAAACTTGATGAAGACGATCCGACAAGTTAATCGGAGCAGATCCTTTGAAAGCTGGACGCTTAGGCATACAGTACACAGATCTCCATCCATGGCAATGCATCTTGAAACCCGTCAAGATATCTTCAGTCACCGATCCATAAATCCACCCGATCTGCGTATGTTTATTAGTAAGAATGAGATCACAAGAACTTTATAGTTTTTTTTAAAAAACTGAAAACTATATAATGTTTTTGACCTCTTTTCCCCATTCGGTTTTATCTTCATATCCGCAGCTAATAACTTGAATGGCTTCTCTCAACAAACAAGCGGGCCTTGCGTTATGGGGAACTCCACCATCTTGTAGAACAGCAGAGGCTACGAAAACCGGAGATTGTCCAAATTTCTTCTCCAATTTCAATTGTGATGTTTCAGATCTCTTCTCAACAAATGACACTTAAAAACAAAAACAGCTACTTAGACTTTAAAAACAAAAATAGAACCTGTAAAAGAATTGTTCTTTGCTTTTCCTTTACCAGGGACGATGACACCTTCTTCAATGTTCTCTAGTGCATGAATCTGCTTTGAAGTCTCTTTAATGTTCTTTTTCTTATCATTAGCTTTCCTTTTGCTCTTCTTTCTCAACCCACAACACAAACAACACCATTTTGGCCAACAGTTACAGGTTTTGCCTGGTGGTTTCTTCTTCTTAGGTGCATCAAAACCATAAAGTGCTTGCCTTCTAAAGACACAACCTGTCCCAACGTATATCGGTCCTTGTATCCCATCAAGACCTTTCATGTTAATCTTTTCTCGCACCAAAAAAAAAATGACCAAATGAGAAAGGAAGGAGAGCAAAAAAAAACATAAACAGAACAAAGCAAAAGAGGTAGGAACACATACATCAAAGAACACCACATTGCGATTTGAGTATCGGTCATGTCTATCAATCCCATCAAATCTCTGAGGAAACTGAACGTAACAAACTTTCTTTCCAGATTGCGGGTCCATCATAAAACACATAGCTTCTCTAAGTGCCTTGCTGTTGTTGATGTAGTGATCACAATCAACGTTAAGAAGGTAAGGAGCATTTGATAGAACGGCAGAGACACGGATCTTCAAGAGACAAAACAAAAAAGTAATGAGTTTTAGTTTACGAAAAATATCTGGAAAGCTAACAATGGAGATCAATAAATAAAGAAACAGATAATCCTCACCAAGGAATTCATAGCTCCAGCTTTCTTATGGTGATCAAATCCAGGCCGCTTCTCACGAGAAACATACACTAGACGAGGTAACTCATTCCCATCCGTATCACGAACCCCACTGTGTCCCAAGAAAACCTGCCATTTATAAAAAAACAAAGTGAAGAGGAAATAGAAGTAATTTGTTTGAGCCTGAGTCCAAATGGACCAAATAGGAACCCCATGTAACCAAACAGAAGAGGAAATAAACCGATTTGGTTGCAACATCCAAATAAACGTAATAAGAAGAGGGTCATCATTACCTGAATCATTCCAGGATGGTCTCTGACATTGTTTCCAGGCCAAGGAGTTCCATCTTGCATAGTCCAACCTTCCTCAGGCACCTTCTGTGCTGTAGCAACCAATGCATTTATCTTCACTTTAAATTCCTCATAATCTCTCTGCAAAAAAAAATACACTCAAACTTTTATGATAGGAAGCCAATATAAAGTGAGGAAAGCAGCAATGAAACCTTCATAGCACGACGTTCCCTGACAAAAGAAGGATGAACTTTATTCTTTAAATAATCCATCTTCTGGCAAAAATACCACTCAGGAGCTCGTGGCTCAATGTTGAACTTCTTACAGAAAGGAACCCATTTTCTAGCAAATTCGGCTGTTTCAGAGAGAGATTCAAATGTAAGCATAGCTGCACCATCGTCCGATACGTAACACGCAACCTTATCCACAGGATAATCAACTGCTAGAATCGAAAGAACTGTGTTTGCTGTGATCAACGGTGGTTCTTTCAAGGGATCCACGGTACTAACAAAAACATCAACAGATGCTAACCCCGACGGTTTTCCTTCCTTCTCGTACCTAATGTCAGAGAAAGAGTTTTTTAAATCTGAGTGACTTAAAAACAAAACAAAAATCAGACAATAAGAAGAAGTCTTATGTTTATGTACCTGAGAGAGAGTCTGTCGAGGTATGTTTCACGTTCTATAGGATACCATTTGGGGAATTGATCAAGAATCCAAGATACAGCGAACCATATTTCGCATATAACTGATGTTAACCATAATCCATATGCATCATTGACTGGATGGAGAATTCTATAATGGAAAAAGAGACCAAGAATCGCGAGCCGACACAGAATTAACATCCTATAAGGATTAATTCTGCTTGAACGAATAGGCAGCTTTCTTGATAGAGGCTGTCTTCCTTCATCCATCCTGGTTTAGCATCAAAAATGTTTAGTCAACAGTAAGAACACAAGGCATTGAGCACCAAAAATTTCAGAGCATCATTTTACATGAAATTATGTTAGATTTACATTGAACTTACATGGGCATGTCTGGGTCATCTAGTTCGTCATCATCATTGAAACTATGACCATCATTTCCTACCTCATGTTTAATGACCTGAAGCTTTTCTCCTTGACGTTTCTTCCAAAATTCCATACGGTCCTTCCAAGCAACACTTCCATATCCATATTCTGCAATATCTTTCTGAGGTACCATTGATCTTGCCTGTGCTGTAAACAAGGAGCAAAACCATTTGATATCTCATAAGAAGGTGCTAAATTCATATACAATAAAAAAAATTAATAGGAATCAATAAAAGTAAACACATACGAGGTCCAGAAGAATCTGTAAACAGAGCAGGATGGACTCGATTCCCATATCCCGTCGAAGGAGGAACGATAAGAGCATGTCTATCAGAATACATATCAGCATCCTGAAAAGAAAAACACACAGTAGTTAAAAAGAATCAACAAATCAACACCATTTTCAGCAATAATAAAACTACTTGGATTACTCACCTCATCACAATAAGTCAAAAGAGGAATTTGAGACCCAGGAGGAGCTGAATCCAAACCACCACGACCAGTGTTAAGGCGTGAAGAGAGTGCGGCTTCAGCAATATGTTCAGGGTCCATCCCATGATTAAACTCATACTCAAGATCATCAATGTCGTCTTCTTCTTCATCATCACCTTCAACCCGTGGACTACCTTTAATCCGCTTGTACCGGGTTTTGCACTGAGGACAAGCTTGATTTCCTTCTCTACGTTCATACTCGTAGCAAGGTCTACAAACTGGGAATGCGCATTCGTTGCACGCAACAAATGGCTCGCCGCTAGCAGTTAATTCGATTTCATCGCCACAGATTTGACATGTCTGCCCACTCAGTTCTTTCACTGATCGTATCTATATAGCAAAATCCACAATGGTAAAAGAAAACAGATCAGTCTTAATTGTACACTGAACTTATTACTACACTGATGAAGTTCGACAATCTCATCAATCTCTGGTGACACGTATGAATCATGCAACACTTAGGGAAAAAACAGAGCATGTGAGATGTTGCATTGCTCCCCAGAAACTTCCATTTTCAGAAACAGATACAAAACTTCAATCGAGATCCAACTAGAAAGGGAGATGATTTTCCCTTGTTAGTTACAAATTCAGACAAGAGTGAATTTTTTCTTACTCTTGCATTCTCATCAGCGTTAATAAGCACGAACTCGTTTCTGTTGTGAGACCCAGCAATGAGCCGACCACCAGTATTCATGGCTCTCCACCGAATCAAGAAAGAAAAAAACGAATTTTCTCTCTTACAATAACCGACTCAGAGACCTTGACCGAACCCGACCCGGATAACAGATCCCGACTGTTAAACTTCCATTATACGGATTCAGCGCATGCACTAGGAAGACGAAGGAGATGCAATAAACCGAATCGACAATTAAGTTTTGGGTCCGAGATTATATATTTATTTATAATAATAAACAAAAAAACGAAAAGAAGAGATTCCGAATGAGGGACAAACGAATTTTTCGAGTCTCGCTTTCTCAGAGACAGCTAATGCTTCCACAAGAAACAAACAAAACAAACGGATCGCAGAGAATTTTAGTCCATGGTTTGTGATTGATTGAGAGGAAGAAGAGGGAAGAGATATCAGACACAAACCAGATAGTGTTTTTGTTGAAATGTGGGCAGCAAATTGAGATTAAATACCATTTTAAACAAAAAACTAATTCTTCGAGAAAATACAGAGGGAGACGTCACAGAAGAAGTGGGTCCTGAATTTAAGGACGATGGCTATGGTGGTGGTGGAGCTGGACTGTGCTCCACCTGCAAGAGTTGGTAGACAAGAAAGAGTTTTTTTTCTAGCAAATTGAATGAGCGAGCGAGATTTTTACAGGATTTTTTTTTTTATTTCGTGTCAAAAATTGAAGGGTGTTTCTCGGAAAGTGGGAGAGTGAAAGGGAAACGGGTAGAGATAGGACAGCCTACAAACAAACATAAAAATCTCAGTTGTGTCACTTCATTTAAAAGAAAAATTGATAACATTACCTAACTTCATTTTTCAAAGCTGGTTGTCTATTATTTCAGGCAAATCCTCTTCTTCGCCATGGATTTTTAATGGTGGGTATACCTACGGCGGGAATTAATCCTTTAGTTTCTCGTCTTTACTTTTTTGGTTCACTTGCCAAATTTTCCGAAGACGTTTTTCTCCTTTCGATGGGGCGGCTCAACGTATGCTAATACGTACGATGGACATGTCGGCGTAAAGAATTGGTGTTGATGAAATTCTCTTACGGTCACATTTGAAAAATCTGTTGATGAATAGGTAGGCAACTGTCTCATTTTGGAATTTGGTAGAGATTCAACAACGTGAATTTCCCGCGAAGTGGAGGCGGTCTTCCGCTTGTTAGTTGGAGATCAACAGAGGTTTGGTTTCTGCTCGTGTCTTCATGTTCATGTCCAACCTTTTGTAACTGTTAGGAATAGTTTCAGTTCGATGTAAAGATCCTTTCTTGTTCTGTGTGTTATCTTGAGTTTGTGGATTATGAAAGTTTGTAATAATGACACAAGAAGATTACGAGTTCGGCTTGACAACTTGTCAAGCCTACGTCTCGCCGGAATAAACTTATTCCGGGAATCCACTACTTGAATCAACCTTACACTTGTGCTGTGTTTTCTTACAGTCTTTCACTCTCGTCTCTCTACAAAACTCTCTCTCACACACGTCTCTGTTTTTCCTTAGAAAACTTACAAGAAGAAAGAACGAACAACGACATCACTCTTTACTATACGTTGTCTTTAACTTCTCTTGTGTGTGAGTTTCGATGCTCTGTGAAGAAAGAGCTGACTTTCTTCACCTTGTCGAGCTTAGTTCCTGCAGCTCGTGCTCTGTTCTGTTTCTTTCTTCATTTGCAACGACAAACAGAACATATGCAGGTTGCAGTCCTTTTCTTCTTAAGTAGAAACCTTCTACTTGGCAGAGAGACTCTCTTTTAGACTGTATAACTTTGTTGGAAAGACACCTGTCCACTTTAAACCTTCTAACTCGAATAGAGGCTCCCGTAGAGTTTATATATATCTTATAAACTCGACCTTTGCTCCAACATAACACCAACTGTGTTCTGAGATTTGCTGTCATCTTTCAACAAACTTCCCCTTGACTGCAAGATCTCGCATACTCTTGATTCATGGATTCCCTATTCCGGATTCTCTTCCTAGTCTCAGGTTGATACTAGGCCGAGCAAACTTAACATTTCTTGAAGTTTGCTCACTGAAACAGTCTTCGTAAAAATGTCTGCAGGATTTTCTGCAGTAGCAACTTTTACAACTTTAATTCTTTCTTCAGCAACCAATTCTCTTATGAAGTGAAACCTCACATCTATATGCTTGGTTCTTTCATGATGCACTGAGTTTTTAGCAAGAGCCATTGCACTTTGAGAGTCACAATAGATCTCCATAGTTCCTTTATTTAGTCCCAACTCAGCACACAATCCACTTAGCCACATACCTTCTTTGATTGCTTCAGTCATCGACATGTATTCTGCTTCTGTAGTTGACAAAGCCACTACCTTTTGCAGTCCTGATTTCCAGCTGATACATGTTCCTCCAGCTGTGAAAACATACCCTGAAATAGATCTTCTTCTATCTCGATCTGTAGCATAATCAGCATCACAAAATCCCTTCACAGTAAAATCATTCCGTTTTCTGAAACATAACTTCATGTCCTTAGTCTGTTTCATGTATCTAAGCACCCATTTAACTGCTTGCCAGTGCTCTTTTACAGGATTCCCCATGTATCTACTGATGACTCCAACTGGGTGAGCTAGATCAGCTCGAGTTCCAATCATTGAATACATGATTGAGCCAACTGCACTTGCGTAAGGGACAGTTTTCATGTACTCTGACTGATCATGCAGCTCTCTTTCCGTGGCTGCCTTTAGTCTGAAATGAATTCCAAGAGGCGTGGAAACTCCTTTGGAATTCTCCATGTGAAATGTCTTCAGAATTCTTTCAACATACCTTTCCTGTGATAACTCCAAGACTCCATTCACACGATCTCTTGTGATCTCCATACCTAAGATTCTTCTGGCTTCTCCAAGATCCTTCATCTCAAATTCTGCTTTCAGGAGCTCCTTCAGTGCCTTAATCCTGTTTTTATCCTTGCACGCTATTAGCATATCATCTACATACAAGAGTAGGTAGATATATGTTCTGTCCTTATGTTCCTGAAAGTAGATGCAGTGATCATAACTGCTCCTGCAGTAACCAGCATTAATCATAAAGGAATCGAACTTCTGGTTCCATTGTCTAGGCGATTGTTTCAGTCCATACAAGGACTTCTTTAGCAGGCATACAACTTCAGCCCCACTCTCTGTCCTATAACCTTCAGGTTGCTCCATGAGAATGTGCTCTTGTAGGTCCCCATGTAGGAAGGCCGTTTTGACATCTAGCTGCTGCAACTCCATGTCTTGATCCACTACATAAGATAAGATTAATCTTATGGAGACATGCTTGACTACAGGAGAAAAAATCTCCTGATAGTCTATTCCCTCTCTTTGGGAATACCCCTTAGCAACTAGCCTTGCCTTAAAACGTGGTTCAGAAACACCTTCCACTCCAGGCTTTCTCTTATACACCCATTTGCACCCTATGACCTTTCTTCCTGTAGGTCGACTTATCAGCTCAAATGTTTGATTCTTAACCTGGGACCTCATTTCTTCATCCATGGCTGCACTCCAATGTATCCAGTCTGGATCTTTCTTAGCTTCTTGATATGATTTTGGTTCTGGTCTTCCCCCATCCTCAGCCACCATGAATGCAAACCCAACCATGTTTGCATCTAAATATTTCTTGGGTGGTTTTATACTCCTTCTTGATCTGTCTCTAGCAAGTAAGTAGTTCTCAAGAGGATCCTCAATCTCAATCTCCTCTTCTTCTGATTCAGATTCATCCTCATCTCTTTCTGAACTCAAGTCATTCTGATTTCTGTTCTGGCTTGTACTTCTTTCACTGCTCTGAATTTCTTTTCCCTTTGTAGTCAAATCAGATTGACATTGATCAAATTGTAGATCAAATACTGTGACTCCCTGAGTTTCAGGTTCTGCAACCACTTCTTTTAGATGTTTATACATCTGATCTTCCTGAAAAATAGCATCTCGACTGATGGAGCATTTCTTCTCTTCTAGTATCCAGAATTTGTATCCCTTTACACCGGGTGGATATCCTATGAAGATTGCTTTCTTAGCTCTTGGATTTAGCTTTCCCTGATCACAGTGAAGGTAAGCAACTGAACCAAACACTCTAGTGTCTTCATACTTTGGCCTTGTGCCAGTCCAGATTTCATCTGGAACTTCAAAACTTACTGCAGAGGAGGGTGATAGATTTATCTGATGGACAGCCGTGCTTGCTGCTTCTGCCCAAAAAGATTTTGGCAACCCTGACTCACTCAGTAAGCTTCTTACCTTTTCTAAAATCGTTCTATTCATTCTCTCAGCAGTTCCATTCTGCTGAGGTGTGTAAGAACACGTCTTATGCCTGGTAACTCCTTCTCTTCTGCAGTAATCTTCGAACTCATTATTACAGTACTCGAGCCCATTGTCTGTCCTAAGCACTTTCACCTTCCTGTTTTCTTGGTTCTCAACCATTGCCTTCCACTCAACAAACTTCTCAAAAGCCTCATCCTTTCGTTTTAAGAAGTAAATCCATGTTTTTCTGCTGAAATCATCAATAAAAGAGATAAAGTAGTGACATTTACCTAGTGAAGGTGGGATGTTTGGAGAGCCCCAGAGGTCAGAGTGCACGTAGTCTAGTTTTCCCTGAGTGTTCATTCTTGAAGCTTGGAAACTTACTCTGTGTATCTTACCATAAACACAGTCTTCACAAAATTCGAGCTGCGAGATCTTCGTCTTATCTAGGAGCTCCTTTCTCATCAGTGTGTTCAGTCCCTTCTGACTGATGTGCCCCAATCTCCTGTGCCACAACTTGGTCTCATCAGTCTTGTTTTCTGCTGCATTAGCTTCCCCTACCATTGCCTTTCCACTGAGTACATATAAGGTGTTTTGTTTCTTCCCCTTAAGCAGTGTAAGGCAGCCTCTGTTTACCCTTAACTCCCCATTTCTAGACTGGAACCAGCACCCCTGATCTTCAAGAGTGCCAAGGGAGATAAGATTTTTGGTCATTGAGGGCACATATCTCACGTTGGTTAACAACACTGTGGTACCAGTCTCATTCTTTACCCTGATACTCCCCACTCCCTTTACTTCAGAAAACGTGTCGTTTGCCATCTTAACACTTCCTCTGTCTGATTCATCCAGGTTGATAAACCACTCCTTCCTTGGCGTCATGTGAAAAGAACAGCCAGTGTCCATAATCCATTTTTCTGATAATTCTTCTGACAGTAGACACATATCCTCAGAAACCATAAGTGCTGCAACATCCTTTGTTGTAATCACCATGTTAGATGATTCTCCTCTTTCTGTTGACTGATCTCTCCGGTTTCTCTCTTTCCACACTTGACATTGTTTTTTGAAATGCCCCTCCTTCCCACAGATCCAACACTCTCTCTTCCCTTTATCTTTTGATTTTGACCTGCTTCTCGACCTGTTTCCCTCTTGTGTCTTGTTTTTCTTATCAGTTCTCCCTCTGGTCTCTTTTACAAATAAGCTTTCTGCAGCTTGTTTGTTCTTCTTGGCGAGCTGACCAAACTCTAACTGTTTAGAGTGAATGGCGCCAACCACATCATCTAGAGCCAGAGTATCTTTTCCATATTTCAAGGTGTCCTTAAGCTGGTCAAAGGCGCTTGGAAGAGACATCAATAAGATTATGGCTTGATCTTCATCTGGGATGGATACCTTTACATGTTCAAGGTCAGCTATAAGCTTGAGCAGTTCGTCTGTTCCTTCTTCTACTGAAGTAGATTCAGAAATTTTGAAGCTATAAAGCTTCTGCTTCAAATATATTCTGTTAGGAAGAGCCTTGGACATATAAAGTTGGTCTAGGAGCCTCAACATACCTGCAGCTGTTTTCTCTTTTATTATCTTCCTGAGGACGTGATCACCAACACTCAAGATGATGGTAGATCTAGCCTTTCTCCTCTTCTCTTCCAACTGCAGTTCTTTAAGGGCCTCTTCTTTTTCAGTTCTTGGACTCGACGGTCCAGCTTCTTCTTCTTCCACTACACTCCCAGCTCTTGCCGGCTTATCTGTTTCCTCCACATCTTTCAGTCCTTCTAGTAACCCCAGAATCTCAAGATGTGCTAGAGTCTTCTCCTTCCACAGTGTGTAGTCCCCCTTTCCATCAAACTTCTCTAACTCCACTCTGCCTGTAGTCATCCCTTTTGCTGTCCAGAAGCTTTACTTCTCTGGATTTAAGATGGCTCTGATACCAAACTGTTAGGAATAGTTTCAGTTCGATGTAAAGATCCTTTCTTGTTCTGTGTGTTATCTTGAGTTTGTGGATTATGAAAGTTTGTAATAATGACACAAGAAGATTACGAGTTCGGCTTGACAACTTGTCAAGCCTACGTCTCGCCGGAATAAACTTATTCCGGGAATCCACTACTTGAATCAACCTTACACTAGTGCTGTGTTTCTTACAGTCTATCACTCTCGTCTCTCTACAAACTCTCTCTCACTCTTTACTCTGTTTTTCTTAGAGAACTTACAAGAAGATTATTCGAACAACCACTTCCCTGTTTCCTATATGTTGTCTTTTAACCTCCTGGGTGTGTGAGTTTCAATGCTCTGTGAAGAAAGAGCTGACTTTCTTCACCTTGTCGAGCTTTGTTCCTGCAACTCGTGCTCTGTTCTGTTTCTTTCTTCATTTGCCACGACAAACAGGACATATGTCCTTTTCTTCTTAAGTAGAAACCTTCTACTTGGCAGAGAGACTTTCTTTTAGACTATACAACTTTGTTGGAAGGACACCTGTCCACTTTAAACCTTCTAACTCGAATAGAGGCTCCCGTAGAGTTTATATATATCTTATAAACTCGACCTTTGCTCCAACATAACACCAACTGTGTTCTGAGATTTGCTGTCATCTTTCAACAGTAACTAAGGCTAGGATGCTAATGTTCGCAAATAAGATTTGGTGGTCCTCTTGGTTTTCTTTCTAGACGGAGTTCAAAATTCTCTATGAACTTAGGTTTTCTCGAGTTCTTTGTCACTTTAGAGTGAATTACAGGAGTTAATTGTTTTGACATTCACTCATTTATCTCATTTTTGGGGTCGGTTTAGCTTGTATATAAGTTAATGTTAGTTTCTCTTTACGTGTTTTCTGTTCTTTTGGAGAATTCTCTCTTCGAGACTCGTGTTTTGTTTGTCCTTCACAAGCGACTATAGGTTCGTGATGAATGATTGTGTTAGTTTTGTAGTTTTACTAGTTCGAATCTTAGTTTCATAATTCTTTATTTTTAGTCATTTCATATGTGTGTTTTTATATATCTTTAATATATTATTTGAAAATTTTTTTAACAAAATAAGACGTGTTAATAACAAAAATATCATGCTGACGTGTCAACATCACAACGAGTTTCACCTTAAATATATAAAATAGCTTAAGTTACTAGAATAATTATAATATATGTCATTTCTATTAATTTGGTTAGATAATCAATATATTTTATTCAACTAACCAAAAAATAGTATTACATTTGTAAAAACAATAATTTTTATTTCTTTAAAATTTTAATACTTTAATTTATAAATAATTTTAAATAAATATAAATAAATTTAAATTATTACCTAATCTCTAATATATTATTTGAAAAAATGTGTTATTAACTTAAATAACATATTTACGTTTCATCATTATATTAAATTTCAAATAAATATATAAATAGATTTAACTTATTCGAATAATTACAAGATATGTCATTGTTATTGATTTGGTTAAAGTATTAATATATTTTATTAAACTAACCAAAAAATACTATTAAATTCATAAAAAAATAATTATTTTTTTCCTTAATTTATATATACAAAAATTAACATTAAAAATAATTTTAAATAAAATTTAAAATTATATAAATATTTAATTTATATTTAGTAATAAAATATAATTTAACAATATTTTTCCCAAATCTAGTTGTCATTGTTTCCTGTCCTTGCGGTTTTGTTTTTAGAAGACGAGGTCTTCTCAGCTATATATACCAAAAACATATCCTATACCTAAATTTCATTTTCACTCGTAATAATCTAGGTACAAAAACATAACTTATATCTGTCAAACAAATAAAAACCAAAGATATTTAACGAATACAAGAAAAACACGATATATTTTAACAAAACAGATGAAAAATCCATACAATTAAAAATAAATCATAGAACATTTGATATTACTTCAATTGTTTTTTTTTTCTTATATAGTTCTTGATACCAGATTGCAAGATGCATGTTACATTTGATATAAAATATTTTATTTTTAGGAAACCCGATTATTGTTTTATATGCGTAACTTTAAGACAATAGAAATTACGTTGTATGTTATTTGGTATAATTGATTATGAAAATCCAAATTTATAATATGGCACGTGAATATTGTTATGCAAATCCGTGGTCGTTCGTTGTGGGTATATTTTTTACGGCCAACTTAGAATAAACATTTCGTAATCTTGTAAACGGAAGATAAAAAATCTTGTCGGTGGTAACCTTTTTGTATATTTTGTGCAGTGGAAATAAAAATACAGCTGGTTTTGATTAATGTGAAAATGGCCTAATAAAACTTTAGTCTACACTAAACTATACAAAGCCGCCGACAAATAATGTAACCACAGGAGCAGACAAAAATGGAAACATCGTTCAAATACACAATTACAAAAATGTGAGAAATCTAATAGCAGAAGGCAGAAGGCAGAAGGCAGAAGGCAGAAGGCAGAAGGCAGAAGGCAGAAGGCAGAAGGCAGAAGGCAGAAGGCAGAAGGCAGAAGGCAGAAGGCAGAAGGCAGAAGGCAGAAGGCAGAAGGCAGAAGGCAGAAGGTTTCAAGTGTCTGTCTTGTTTTGAATTTTAGTTGAGATATGTAAATCTTAGGTTTAGAAGTTCATTATCTAATTATTGATAACAAACATTATAAAAACATTATATAATGATAACAAACGTTATAAAAACTGATTAGAGAGGACGATGTTTTCAATGCGTCGACTACTATATTCTACCGAATTATCATAACACATGCATTGTTAAAACGTCTCCACCTTTGCAGTATTTGGTTTAAATCGATTTCGTTGATGGCGAAATTATAACCAAATAGTTATTTTTCTAATGTTAAATAAACTTTTTTATAAAATGAAATAGAGTATATAATATCTGGTTATCGTTTTTCGGTTTTTGTTCTCTTAGAAATTGGTCAAAGCAAACCAAGATTCATACTATACGGGCAAGCTGTTCCCCATGAGATCTAACAATTGATTAGTGTCAAAGTCTATACTCGTGGTCTGATGTAGCTGGTTTACTTTCCTAAACCGGATATATTCACTACTTTCGGGGGAAGAATTTATATAATAAAATGGTCAATCAACAAGTACCCATTAGAAATCATATCCAAGTCATTGCCACGTGTAAAACCTGTAATTTAACAAAAAAAAATGTGGCTGCTGGGATTCGAGCCCAGGTCTCCACGGCCACAACGTGGAATTCTTACCACTAAACTACAGCCACTGTTTGTTTATTAAGGTATCCCACATGGTTCCATAGTGATACTCTTCATCACAAAAGACTTCCCTAATCCTGTTCTAATTGCTCATAATTACCATTAACCACTAATCATTTTCTCTCAATCTTTTCTCACTATCATCACTAAGAAAACTTTTAACTACTCTTAATAACCACTAACAAAAAAATCAGTATAAATTCGAGCCATCACAACCAGTCTCTAATCATAAATTATACACAAAATTACGAAAACCAAAACCAAAAAACCCACATCGATTAAAACATGGCTTCAAACACCACTTTCTTCTTCTCCACCGTCGCCCGTCTCTTCCTCCTCATCCAAACCAAAACTGTTTCTGACAGGAATCTCTCGATGGAATCAACCAAACGGCAAGGCTTGAGAGCGAAGGACTAATGGAGTAATGGTGCACATTGTACGATCTTAAACCGTGCACTAAACAAATCGTTCTCTTCTTCATCAACGGCGAAGCCAAACTTGGCGTTAGTTGTTGCGAAGCCGTTGACGTCATAACGACCAATTGCTGGCCGGCGATGCTCACTTCTATCGGAGTCTAATGTCCTCCGTGGTTTGTGCAAGAATTCAAACTCCGGTGACTCTTGTCCAGGTGAGCACCAACATATAGCTACATAGATATAGAAAGAGACAAGACAGTTACCACGCGCTTCAAATATGGAACAGAATTAGGTAGAGAAGAGATGAGTAGCTAACGTACACGCGCGATGGTGGTGGGTACGGAGCACGTGGGCCACCGTTCATGCAAGCTGTTCTTGTCGAAAACGTTCCCTAACAACGTCTCCTTCCGCGGTGGGCCGCCGTCCCTTTCATGTCTCCGCAGAATCAACCTCTTCCTCTCTCTCTCTCATCTCTCTCCCACATATGTTTCCGTTTCATCCATATACATTCTCAATAAGGTCGGCCCTAACTTTAACAAAACCGAAATCAAAAACCACAAAAATGGCCGTTTTACATTATTTTATCATAATATTTTCAAAATAACAATCGATTCTTTTATAAAAATATGAAATGCCGCAAACACGTAATTGTTTCGTTTGTTTTCAAACCCGACTCTAGATTTCTCAATTAAATTATTATCTTGCTAATAGATATTCCTCTCTTTTTTTCTAATGCCTAATAGACATTTTAATAGGAAATAAACATATGAAATGGAGAACATAATTGGTAGATAAATAATTGATCTAGAAAACCGTAGAATAATTTGTATCATATCATATAAATTGAGGATTTAACATTGGAACGTAGTTGCCCATCTACATGTCAAATATGTACAAATAAATTGTTTAGAAATTTGAGGTGTGGACGAGATGTACAAACTAAAAAGACGAACAAAACAATTATTAAGAAAAAAACTTCTGTACGTGAGACAAACCCGTTTCCACACGTGTGAGCTCTCTGTCATATATTTACAGCTAAGGCTTCTGAAAACGATTAAACGTCTAATCGGGTGACAATTAAATATTAGTTTTCGTTTTTAAAGAAAATGATAAGCAATTATGTATGTCTTTTTAACCACCGATTAATAATGCTTTATACGAAATTAAAAATCAACAAGATATACGAAGAACAAGCGCTCACAGTTAAGCTGTTTTCTCCCATTAAAATACATTGTTGGAAGGCCCATAAACTAAAGTCTGAGGAACCTTTTTCAACTGTATGCAATAACCCATGAAGGCATAAACACTTGAGAATGAGAAAAGCCTCGTTTTTGGGTTTTAGCAAACACTTGAAAAAGCCTCAGGCTTTAGTTTGAATTTTAAAATATATTTTAAATGCTTCTGGATTCGTTTTTTAACCAAACAATCAAAACTATGAGACACGGTTATATTCAAGTTTTCTCTGTGGACCTAATAGTTAAACAAACAACGATACAAAAACAGCTCGTACGATTGTGTATACTTTGCTGTGAGCCTATGACCATATTATATATACTGTCTCAACCGAGAATATCGAATTTTACGATGCGTTAACAAAGCCTTGTGCTTTGGCAATTACATTCTTCAAAACAAAAACAAAAAGAAGTCTCCGAACTCAGTCAAATAAATAATATAACATTAACTTCAAAACAGCACATTAATCATAGTACAAATACAATCTTAAACCACCACATAAGCACATTACACATTTATATATATTGTAGTTATTCTTTTTTTATTAAGGTGTATTGATAGCTATCAAAGATAATTAGTTGGAGGCAAGGATGATTAATTTTGATATTACTAGATTAAAAGAAAAAACACAAGTAAAAGAAATTGAAATCACCAGAAGAAGTTGGAGAGAGGAGAGTGGTGAGAAGAGGAGAGAGAGTCGTCGTCGAGAAGATTAGAAGGAGAATGAAGATGTCTTCCCTCGTACGTAGTGATTACCATTCTTGGGTCATCTGCTAATCTCTCTACTCTCTTCTTCACCCTACACTTGTCTTGTGTGCATCTGTAATAGCTCCTTCCATTTTACAATCATTATTCATCAGTGCTTATCTTATAGCTTATTAATTTTATATTTTCACTTAAAACACAAATCATCTTTAGATAGTTTGATCTAACAAAAAAGGGTGCATATCTAATGGGGGAACATTTACTGTTTGTGGTTAGACTTTCATCTACAATATATGTATATATGACAAACCAACCGAATATATTAAGTAAGGCAATCAATGGACATGATATAACTTTTACAAAACAACTAAAGTATACTTTCAAGAACTATACCATTTACCAAGACAAATCATTGTTGGTAAATATCAAATGTCAACTTGTGAGAGAGAGAATCTTACGGAAATTGTCTCTTCACTTTTCTCACATAATACTCAAATGCTTCTACATGAACTTTTATTTATTTTTCCTTTTTAACGGTTATCTTCTTCTCTCCTATAGCTATATAACAATCCCCACTGGCCCAAGAGTTTTTTGGAGTAGTTCTTAATACAGAGAATCACCAGCAACATTATACTAAAAACTTTCAATTCATTACCAAAATATCATAATTAAAAGCACATTTTAGTCTTTAAATGGCTCACATTTAACTGTTAATAGGCTACGTATTCCCATCATATTAACAACTTGAAAGCATCTACCGATCCAACGCTGATGATAAGTCATCATTATCCCTCATGCAATGATGGCAGAGAGAGTGAACTAATTAACTACTATATAAATCATATATATAAGCAATCTAGTTATTTAATTACAATTAATCAATATTAAAATGTATAAAGTAGTACCTGGGATGTTGGGTGTTTTTGACAACTTTCTGGCCGTACTTCCTCCATCTATATCCATCATCTAAGACATCAACCTCGCTAAGTGTCTTGAAACAAAACCGAGGTTCCCTCACTTTTCTTCTTGTCTTGAGCTTCTTCATCTTCAATGTAGAAACTACTCCCAACACCGTCGTGTTATGTTTATTACGAAGAGGAGTATCACGATGTTGATGGTCATCATTATCATTAATACCACCACCATCGTCAACATCATCATCATCATTTGCATCAATCTCGCTTTCATGGTGGTTTCTCTTGCTGTTTCCGTACCCTGCTTGACCACTCCATGCCCTAAACCAAATTAACACAATGCATAATATCACATAAGTAGCTCTGTCATGTGTACACGGTCGACTCACAAAAATTGGAAATTTCTGTACAAATTTTACACTTAAAATGACGGCGTACATATGCAAAATGTGTGCATGTAAAAATATATATGAAGTAAAAAGCGCAAAAGCACTCTGAATGTTATTAGGCTCTTGATAACTAGTAAAGTATAAATGATGAATGTATGTGATATTCTGTAAGTAACTTACCATGGATTTGGAGGTGGTCTTTGAGATGATATACTGTCGGTAAAACGATGTTGATCGAGATTAACAATTCCATCATGATCATCTCTTTGCTTTGCTAGGGTTTCAGGGATATCCGTCATGAGATTGATGGGATCTTGAGAATGAGTTACGAATGGGGAGGGATTATTTTGAAGGAAGGAGTTTAAGGAGTGGTGACCTAGAAACGGAGATACAAGAGAAGACGAAGAAGAAGATGAAGATAGAGTGTGATTAGGGAAAGAGAAGAAGAAACCTAGATGGTTGGAATTATTAGGGTTTATGATGGTCTGTGATTCATCAAACAAACTTATTCCTTGGTTTAACGTAACCATCTCTCTCCTTTTTCTAAACACAAGCTTGAAGGACAGATAGAAATCGAGAGAGTTGGTTTTTGTAGATGGAAGAGAGAAGAAATGTGAATGTTATTAACTGATTTGAGACAATCCATCCATGTGAATGTTACGACTTCCGGTTGATATATAAATGTTGGAAAAAAGAAAAGTTGCAGGTGGGTCCACCTGGATTGTTTTTTTTGGAGGATTTTATATCTGCTTCAAATGCTAAATTGTATTTTATTAGCCTCGTTTCGTAATATTATAGTGATGTGGGATATTTTAAAGGAAAAAAACTTAAATTACTATAAAAGATTTGACTGCAAAATATTACCTTTAAATTTTCACTAGTATTTTGAAAAATATTAGAGTAACTTTCAAAAATTCATCAACAATTTGGATTTCAATTTGGATTAAATTCTATATTAATACTGATTTGACTATTTTTGTATGAACAGTTTCGTTGATGTTTTTAGCAAAAACTATTCGAGAAAGAGAGAAGAAAAAGCAGAAAACGCGTGAGGGCAATCGAGAGATATAGACGAAGAGGTAGTGGTGAGTTCACGTCGTGTCGTTTAAACGGCAGCCAACTTTTGTCACGGCTTCCCGTTACTTCTCTCAAACGGCGTTCATATGTTATGTTCTGTCTGACATCCAACTAACGTTCATATGTTCTGTATAATTCCCTCTTTTCATATATTTTCCCCTTTATTTCTTTCCTAAAAAATTTAATATCTTTAATTTGTTGAATAAATATTTTTATTTTTTTTAGCAATTTTCGCATTTTGAAAACAAATGAATTGTGAAGATCAGTTGTCGATCTTGACAAAAAAATCAATAATTAATGTTTCAAAAAATAAATTCAAATCTTCTAGAAGTGGTGCTTTTAGAAAAGATTTGCTAATAGAACAAAATATTATTACCAAAATTATATTCATGGGAAAAAATTGGCTGGAGATGTGACGGCCGGGGGGAATATACACACATCCATCACTTTCTTGTAGCTAGAATTTCATATTTTGTTACAAAATGATGTAGTGCTAAAATAATTTATACGATTGCTATTATTTCGGGAATCGAAAAAGGAATATATAGATTAGGAGGAGCAATGATGACAAATCTTAGGTGCAAATCTATTCCTCTGTACCCTATGTGAGGATATCATGATTATGATTTGATGAATTAGGCTCCTACTTGGTATTTTTGTTTTCTTTAAAAATTTGCACCTAATAGATTCGTAGAAAATTATTAATCATACAAGAGAGAAAAGTTTCTTACCTTTTCTCGTTCTACCTTTCCCAAGATCGCATTTTGTAATCGTTTCATCAAAGTTTAGAAACCCCACCGTTCAATTTCGTCGGTTTATTAATCACATGTTGAGAAATGCATATTTTCTAATACCTATAAATAGTTTCTTTATCCATTTTAGAAGACGTTTGTTTTACATACCACCTAACAAAAAATAGACTATTGTTTCACATACATTAATTCAAGAATATTTTAATTTAATGATGTAAGAATTTAAGTTCTATAGCATATACAAAAATATCCGTTTAAGGAAAAATTGAGAGAATAAGAACGAGGACGATAAAAGCAGACAAATTTAGGTTTTTATCACATATTCTCTCTTTTCCAAATTCTTTAATTAGACAAATAGTTGATTATAATTTTTAAATTATTTTCGGGAATAAAAAATCTAAAAATGATAAATCGAAATAACTTGAATAACTTATTTGAATTGTGTAATATAAGCGATGTTTGTTTGTCTGCCGCAGTGTCTGTAGCAACGATCTGCGGTCAGATGCTACGGTTAGACGCTATAATATTGTTGTTCGTTTGATCACCACAGGTTATCGCTGCAAGTTGTATCACAATTGTTTAATCGCAAACGTTACAATTTCACAGCGGTTAAAATTTTTTACCGCTGTTTTCTACGGTCGATCGCAGCATTTGACCGCAGAAACTTGCGGCGGTCAAACAAACAATATTTGGCTGCATGACGCAACCGCAAGTTCATACGATTACGAAACGAACAGCACTATAATTGAAATGGAAAAAATAATAAAATATTTGAATATATATATATGAATTACTATAAAAAAAATTGATCCTCACCATTCAAAAACGAGAAAATGAACGCTTCTCCAATCATCGCGAGGAAACCATTGGGACAATCCAAGAATTTCTCGTCTTAGTTATCGACATCATATGATCTATGGTATGTCAAATAGATAGTTCATGGTATTAATCAAATCTTCTATATGGTTCTAGTTTGATAAGTTTCGGCATCTATGTCCTATATCGAATGAAAATGATCAAGATGGTATCGAATTTGAAGTCCTAATTTTGGTAATTTGTTATCTAATTTTGGTCTTTATGACTGTACCCCTTCGCCACTGATTGTTTGAATTGGAGTGCAATGGTCAATAATCTTTCGAAATAGTCATCTCTTGCATTAGAATTTGAAGATTATGAAAACCTATTTAGTTCATATTTGTATTTTTTTAAATCATTTTGTTGTAATGCTTATGCTGACTATATTGCAAAATAAATAGAAGAGAGATAACTACAGCGATATTAATATAATGCGTTTTGAAAAGAAAAAAAAGATCTAAGAAATCTTATTTACTTTTTCGAAAAATGAAGGAAAATGATATGAGACAGAACCTCGTCAATAATCGTAGCATATTAGTAACATCATTAGTAAATATCGTAATTGGCGCCGTACGTTCATTAGAGCGAAACAAAGACAGTAATAATCATGTCATTTCTTCTAACGATCATTTCCTTTTCAAAACCATCTCTAAATTTAAATTATTGTGCTGATTTATACGCTATATTAATTATATAACTAAATTAATAACAATGATATACTTGTATTATTTTAATAAGTTAAACTTATTTATATATTTATTTGAAATTTATTTTAGTGATGACGCGTCAACATGATTATTTTATTAAAATGTTTCTCAAATAATGTATTAAAGATTATGATAATAACTTAAATCTATTTATATTTATTTGCAATTATTTATAAATTAATATATAAAAAATTTAAAGAAAGAAAAAATATTGTTTTTACAAATGTAATAGTATTTTTTGGTTAGTTGAATAAATTATATTTATTTTCTAATCAAATTAATACCAGTGGTATGTATTGTAATTATTCTAGTAAGTTAAACCCTTTTATATATTTAACCTGAAACTCTTTGTGGTGTTAAGACGTCAGCATATTATTTTTATTATTAACACGTAAGGATAAAATTATTCTGTTAAAAAGTTTCTCAAATAATATATTAAGGATTTGTACATCTCTTCCCGCCCTCTAATAGTTACAATTTCTTGATCTATAATAGCATTGTTTAAATAAACTTTTTACAATACTTAAATATCTATTTTCTATGAGAGCAAACATTTTCCTGAATATGATTCTTATTGTATAGTTGTGTTTTAGCCTCATGGTGTCGTAAGGACAACGTCATTATGACATCGATTTGGCCCGTGTGGAATATATTATAACGAACATACATTTAATACATGTAAATATGTAATGAATAACTTTTTGTGAGATTGGTTTCCTTTTTAAAACATTCGTGTTGGGGAGGGTTGCGTTTATTTACTTTAGTATTTTACGATTCATATTTAAACATTTGGCTGAAAAGAATGAAAAGGGTAATTATCTTTTGGAAAAAAGAAAACAAAAATTATGAGTAATAATATGAATCTGATTAATGGGCCTTCAGAAGTGGGGAGAGATTGGAGTGTGGGTTGGCGAAAGTAATCATTTCGTTTTTTTTTGTAACTTTGCTTTTTTGTTCGTATACTCTAAATTTTTTACATTATTTGTTTTCACATCCATCACCTTTCTTCCTCTTGCTTTACCCATTCCATAATTACATTCTCAGTGATCTCTGTACAGTTTTGAAACATCATATCTAACTACGACCGTAACTCTTACTACTCTAGTCCGGTTCCATCGGACCGATCCCAACCGGCAAATCGGATAGATTACATAAACACAATTTTGATGTAGACCAAACACAACCATGTTTCAGTTTAATACAAGTTTGATATTAACCAGTAAAGACGTCGTCAGTTTAAAAATGTTTTAATTTTAATACAGCCTGACTAACCTAGCAAACGGTTATGATGTCGGTTAAGTTTCAAATTCCAATTCATAAAGTTTAAACATATAACGAGTATACTGTTGTTCTACGCATGTAAACATATACCAAAGGCATCGATCTCATTGACTTTCTCAACAAAAAAATTCATAACATATATTAAAGTTGACTTTGGGTTAGGCCCGCACAAACCCACCAAAAAGGAAACAGTAGTGTATTTTTCGTACAACTTACAACACATAAATGATACATATCAATTTAGGACATGCTAATGAAAGGAAATAACATTCTTATAAGGTGAAAAATATTTTTGAAAGAGATTTTGAAATGGGGCATGAGGAGAAATGATGACACCATGCCGGGGCTCTGCGTCTATTCGTCTTATAATTTGACAACATTATACTTATCCGACCATCCACAACTGTCTTGTAATGTCCTTCCTCTGTCATT
Source organism: Pugionium cornutum (assembly GCA_018901935.1). NCBI lineage: Eukaryota > Viridiplantae > Streptophyta > Magnoliopsida > Brassicales > Brassicaceae > Pugionium > Pugionium cornutum. The sequence goes on from CM032164.1 coordinate 41,606,306, forward strand.
TTATGCATTTCCTATACATATTTTTCAAAAATGAACTGCACTTTATTCAATTTGCAATGACTATCTTATCTCTACAAAATAATAATTGACAACCAACGAATTTACATGAAGAAATAATAACCACGATGAGTCCAGATCTTTTTTTAACAAGGTAATGCATACGAACGTTGTTACAACATGGAATACATTTCTTATATTTCTTCTTCCTCTTTGCATTTTCTTTTGTCATATCCATATAAAACTATAGATTTTTGGTTCATTTATGTTCCGGTTACAAAACTCGCATCAATTTTACGGAGATTACTGTCTGATTCTTTTTTTTTCGAATCGAATGATTGAAATTTGTGTAAATTTAATTCGTATTTAAAGTGGAGAATTCAGCATACAACACGAGGCTACAAGGTAAGGTGATGTGAGAATGAATATCATGAGGCATACTTTTGGAAGAGTGTCTATATATATAAATAACGAAAAAAACATTATCCATATAAACTTGAGCATATGGAACATGATAATTTAGCCAAGGAAGTAGTTAATTCTTGTTTCTTTTAAATTTAAAAACAAACTTTTGCGGGGGCACAAATTACGCAAGTAACTTCAATTCAAAATTCAAACATTAGCAATCAACAGATATATGCACTAAAAAAAACCTAAATGACAAATGTCAAAACATGAGAAAAGAATGAGTAATTAATCCACAATCAAGTGAAACTGAAAACCCTAACATGGAGGGACCATCGAATGATTAGACATAACTGCACTAATCAAAAACAGAATTCTGAGTTTAGTTTTGGCATAAATTAGATTGGTCATATGCAACGGGTCCTATCTTAATATGACATAATTTAGGGTAAATTATTTGAATATAAAAAGTAGATCTTACCATAAAAGTCAGTTGTTATTATTACCAATGTTTGCCATTATAAGTTATCATTTCCATTTTATTTTTTGGGGGGTCCGAAAATATTTTCAACGACAAACCAGTTACGTCACCCTTTTTAGCACAAAAAATAATATTATAATTATAATTGTGATTTTAACAAACGGCTATTGTTTTATACCGGTTTCTTAAAAAACAAATATCTAATTCGAGACTACTTGAAAATAATCATTATGCCTTAACTCTAATATGAACAAAAGCTGATTCTGAACACCCGTGAAAGTTATAGATAAAAAAATCATCAACTTTTAAAATTTAACAAAAATTTTATAGACACATTTATAGACACACCAGCATCCCAAATTATACATTTTCGTCACTTCCTGTAAATTAGTTTTGGAGTATAATAAATGAAAATAATGTTTATGGTAAACTATATCCCGACCGCTGATTGTAATCGGCTGAACTTCTTTACAAGTCCATAGATTTGTGATGCGATGGAGTTCACGTGGCACAGCTGCGCGCATGGGTCACCCAAGCATAAAATCTACTGCATTGTTAGTTGGTTCTTACTAATTTACAACTGTTTCTTATCTTATCAACAAATGAAATTTCATTTTTAAGAAATTCAATACGCTATTTAACGAGTTAAAATGAATAACGTAGAGTGTCACCAAATTTGATTTATAAAAAACAAAGAATGTCTTTCCCAATTTCAAGAAATTATATGAATGGGACACTTTCTATTCTTAATGAAAGCTGAAATTGATCATTGGTACTTGACAAAATGTGATAACATACAAGTCATAAGCGGTTGAATGTGAAACAAACTTAATCAATCATGGTTTCGATTCTTTAGCCGTGTTGGGGCGTTTCTGTGCAAGTGTTCTCTTAGTGCTCTCGAGGACACCAAAGAAGATTGAACCTCCAATTCCTATCCACAACACTCTTGGCCCAATACCCTACAAGTCAAAGAAGTTTGAACCTCAATTTAGATATAAACTTTCCCTAAGGATGTCTACCTGAAACATCAAACTAGTGTGTGTTTGTGTATGTGTACCTTTAAGAGAGCAGGAGCTCCTTCCTCTCTTACAATAGTTTTAACACAGTCAATGATTCCTTGATATTGTTTGGCTGATCCCTAAAAAACGTCAAGGAATAACACTAAAAAAATTGGATTTTGGAGACGCGCTTATTTTGAAGGCACTATTATTACCTGAACCATTAATCTTGTCTTTATAACATCAAGCGGAGTGGTGACTGCTCCGGTCAGAGCACCTGCATAACAAATGCACCAATAAGTATTGCTGCTTACATCACTCACACACACTACGAATACCTGGTTTTCTTTGTAATCACTCCATTGTACTTTGTAACATTTAGGTAAATGCGGACCCAAGTCTTCTTTGAGTTCAGCGACTTATAATATATCTCGTTCAGGTTTTGATTTTATTAAAGCATATAAGGTATGTCATTGTCACCAACCAGCAAATGCACCAATTAGAGCGTTCTCAGGATCATTAAGCTCTCTACGTGCCTGCCAAAACGTTGAACAAAATCAATCTCATCCAAATATCAGTCCCACAGAAGTTAGTACAATGACTTTTTGATGGCCCTATCCAAGGCTGAATAACAGAGCAATAAATGTTAATTATTTTGCCGAGAAGCTCTTACTGCTCTTTTATAACCCAAGCATAGCTGCTCATATATGCAGAACTGAATAGCATCAAACGGCAAATCTCGCAATAGGAAGGATCCATATCCCTAGAGCAATTGAAATAGGTTACCACACAAAAAAATCAACAAAAGTTGCAGACTAATAGGAAGAGCTTAAAAAAGTGTTACTAACTGCATAGAGACCCCTAAATCCCTCCTTTGATGCAATAAGTCGAACAGCATTGGGGGCTGATGTAAACTGTCTAGTCTGCATTCTTTGCTTAACAACCTAAAGAATACACACATATAAATCTTGGTTGAGGGATTTTACGTAGAACAGGATCTGGATTATGATATCCATGATATCCAAAAGAGTGTTTTTACCTCTGTAGGCACTCGAATCAGAGAGGCAGCAAGTCCACCGATGGCCCCTGCGGTCTGGAATTGAAACAAAGGAAATAAATTGTACCTTTTCACTCTCAGTACTATGTGTACACGAGTAAGTTCAAAGATTCAAAAAACAATATTGGTTCTTAAAGTATACCATTCACTCATGACCTGATTATTTAGTGATAGCAGAGACAAATAAAATATGGTTTCAACAGCAAAAGAACAAATGAAGATAATATCTCACCAGGTGAGCAACTGCACTTAAATGATCAGGGAAGGTCTTCAGCAATTTCTGCTTTGTGGGTTCGTAAACTCCAACAAATAAAGCTGAAGCCCTACAAAGAAACATTGTCCAAATAACCGGCATCAAAACAAGTTTAAAACAGGAGAAATTAAAAAGGGAAAAAGGATAAAATTTTGTCAAAACTATCTATTTTCTTGGGTTTAGGCGAGACTCTTGGAAAGAAACCGGATAATCATCATTTATGGTTATTGCATCAGCCACCACCAATGTCAAGTAGGCCAAGAGAGACGGTGGAAATTAGGGTTCTGAATCAACACGAATAACCACGGATGAGCTCATAGTCACTTACGGTAAGACACCAGCAATATTTCCAGCTAATCCTGAATAAAGACCTTTCAAAACAATTTTCCCACCTCCACGAGCTGCCTACATCATAAAATAAAATTAATTTAGGAACTACGTTAAATTTTTAGCATAGTTTTGTTATGCTTAGATTCAACCACCAGGAGGTAATTTGCATAACGAAAAAAAAGTTTAGCAAAGGAAAATAAATTATGTGCATGACCTGCCTGAAGTCTTGTCTTTATTGTATCAATTGGGTATAAAGCTGTTTCTACTACAACTCCAGCTGTACCTCCTGCTATAAATCCCTCTGCATTCAATAAAATTAAGTATATTCAGTTGAAGGATCTTCAGAAGTGAAGATCAAATTAAAAAAAGAATTATGGTTGAAAACGAACAAAAGGAGAAAGTAGAAAAGGAATATAGATACAGACGAACCAAAGAGAGTGCGGAAGAAATCAAAGGGTTTATCTTCCTGCGTACTGACTGATGCAAAGCCTTTGCCCGTTTTGAGCTTTGGACTCTGCATTATTATCTTATTCGGAAGATCTGCAAGACCCCAACAAATGAATCATAAGACACATTTTCTATCCGAATGACCAATACGCAAACTAACTGAAAGAAAGTAAACAATTTACCAGGAGAACTCGCTGAAGAGCTCTTCGCATCAACAGAGAGAGTTAGAGGAGCCATGAGAAGCGTCACTGCCCTAATTCACCAAAACAATTCCACTCATTTCTTATACGGCGAAACGAAAAATTCACAGAAAATGCATCAATGTCATAGAGCTTACAGTAATAAATTAGAGAGGCGCCAAGCGTAACTGAGGAGAAGGAGAAGAAGCTAAGAGAGCCTTCACCTTCTTTCGGCTCTTTTTCACAAGTTTATGGATTAGAAGCATTCTATATTCACAGTTATGTCCTTATACAAATGGGCCTTAAAGGCCCACCAAAATGTAATGGCTCGTTAGGTTATTCAAAGTCCGTCTTCAATATCTTGCATAAATGAACACGTTACTAAAAAAAAACCGCAAAATAAAAAAATGTATGAAATTTGCTAGCTATTAGAAATCACTACATGAGTGCAGAAACAATCCGTCTTCTGCTCGGCTTCAAATGCAGCAACGTACTCTCCCTAAGCAGTTTTTGTCTTTAACCCGACACAGGTTAACATTCAATAACCAAATGTCATGTATGTAACTGCAACATCACAAAAATATGCTTACATGGGCACTTCAATCTCAACAAGAAAACTTCTAACTGATGATATGCATCGAGTTAGATGTGATTAGAACAGTGGTGTCTACCCGTGATTTATTTCCCATGAGTAAATTTGCTTTTGTATGCGTTTTGTAGTCGTTCTCGGGACTTGGCCTGAGCAGCCAATGCAACATCGTCAAGAAATCCCTTTTGTGGAAATTCTTCAGGTACAAGACTCCAATAGATTTCAAATTGTTGATCTGCTTCTTCTTTTTTATCCATTAAGCTATAGGCTATGCCCTGAAACAAATACCAGCAAGTTCTTCAAAGCGGAATAGCAAAACCATAGAGCTAAAACTCTTTACTCAGTTCCCCAGAAACCGAGAGAAATCTATAGTGAAACTAAAGATCATAAATAAACTTACCTGGCAAAGGTATGGTCGGAAATCTCGGGGGTTATCATTTACCATCTGTTGAAATATCTTTATACCTTCTTCAAATTGACCCTGAAGTTTCAAACCAATCCCTATTTACATTGCATACAACAATCCACTATTCTTATGCATACTTAAGATTTGTTCAAAAACAAACAAGGGTGTGCATTATTACACCTTCACAATATGCATTTGGCCTATCAAGACTTGTATATTTCTCTCTTCCGTTACTCGGTTTCCTTGCCGGGCAACTTCCATAGCTTCCTTGAGCATATCAAAGACAGAGGAGTCATGAGTCTTGTGCATTACCATTGCAAGACCCTGCATGAAATAAGACAAGACCAGAAGTGAACAATCAATCAATTCAAGATGTTGCAATATGAAACAGCATTTCTCCTAAACATCCAAAAACATCTCTAATACTAAAGAACTATCGAAAGGTGAGAAACACATACGTGCAAAGCTCTGATCAAAAGAGGGTTTTCTTTGAGAATATCCTTATACAATCTCTTGGACTTGCTCAATTGTCCCATCGTCTCATAACAAAGCGCTTCTAAAAGCTTCCATTCAACTTCACGAGGCTCTAATTTCATTAGCTTCTCAACATATTTCACAGCATCTTCAGATTTCCCTCTCCTCATCTTCTTGTACAAAACAACCTTCATCACTTCCATGTTCTCTGGCTCATTTTCCAGAAGCTTCTCGAGCATTGCTTCATCCTCTAACTCCGCTTGAGAGCTCACGGTTGCAGTGGGTAGCGCTAAAGCAGGTTTTGAAGAACAGAACCCTAGAAAGACAAACGACCCAACAAGTAAAATCGCTGCTTTCCTCGCCAGAGTCTGGACGAAAACTTTAGAAGAAAGAGACGTCCAAGAGCGTATAGGAGGGAGATGCGAGAAGGGCGAAACGAAATCAACGGATTGGGGGAAAGCTCGAGCATTTCTCAGCTGAAACGGAAACCCATTAGGATTACACAAGTGGGTAGGAATAAAAATATGGGATTTTTCCCGGCGATGATGAAATTTAGCCGGAGAACAGAGAGCAAATACTCCAATTGAACACATTCGATGTCTTAAGAGAATTTTAGCCGGAGAACACTCAGAACAGAGAGCAAATACTCGCGAAACGGATTTATGGTTTAAAGACGATGGGTTTCTGAATAAAATTTTCTAAAGACAGAATGGTTTAATCGGCAATTTTTGCGAGTATACAAACTTCACCTTCTTCGGATCTTGCAAAGTTTCTCTGTAAATGGATTAGAAGCATTTCATATTAACAGTTATGTCCTTATAGAAAATGGGCCTAAAAGGCCCACCACCAAATGTTTTTTTTTTTTCCAACTTATCTATTCAGTGTATATGCTCAATTGATTAATATGGTTAGCATTATTAGTAATTTAGTATCTATTGTATTCTAAGAAACCAATATTATAATCTAAATGCGATCCTACATATTACTCCAACTCCAAAGTTTTCTTATACATTAAAATATAATTATTATTCAGTAATATTTAATCAGCATACGCACATTTTTCCATAACTATAAACATAAATATAGAATTTAATCATCATACACTATTTTAATTTAAATATTCTCAATTATTATTTCTTGATATTTACGTTTAGTAAGTTCATAAAAACCTAAAAATCAATATTTATGGAACGATGAAAGTATCTAAAAATCAATTTAATAAGAAATGAAGAATATTGAGTTTAATTTCTTAACGTTTTTAATTAATCAAGTCTATGTATCTATAGTAGTCAAATTATATTATTGTAGTAATATTTTCTTCGACATAAAAAATTCTAAACCTCGTTTTCTTAAGAAAGTTTCTTAATTAGACAATCCAGCTGGTTATCTATTGAAATCATAAATCCAGTAAATCAGTGTGAATGGCTTTGAAATTTAAGATACGATGCTATTTAATGAATGCTTTTGAAATACAAGTTACGTATTTAACAAATGAATTCTTGTAGTTTTAGTTAAAAATGCAAAGAGAAAAAACTTATGTGTATGTTGATGGTTTGGAAAAATATATTCAAAGAAGGTAAATCGATAGGTATTTGTAAATAAATGTTTTGAAATGGATGATCTAATAACTAATTGGGTAATAATTTGTCAGATGCATTGGTTTCAGAAGATGTTTTGACTTACAATACCAAAACAGACAAGATAGGATAGAATCACCAAAGAAAGATATTATTCCATTTAAAATTATTCAAACGAGAAAGAAACATCACCAAATTCAAAGACGCACAAAGAAAATGCTTATATATATGTGTGGTTTATAAGAACAAAATCAATTAAGAATCAAACAGCCATTTTGTGTATCTCAAAAGAAGAAAAAACCATTTTTTAAAAAGTATTCTCTGATGGCTTCGATAAGCTTGCTTGAAGTCTCCATTGCCTTCTTTTGTTTTCTCGTCTTCCGATATTTCTTGATCAACAAGAAACCTCACCGTTTGTGTCCTACAAACTGGCCATTCCTGGGTATGATTCCTGGTTTGCTCGTCGAGATTCATCGTGTTTACGACTTTGTAACTGAGATTCTTGAGGTCACAAACTTAACCTTTCATTGCATAGGCCCTTGTTTTGCGGGCCTCGACATGTTGTTAACGGTTGATCCTGCCAATATTCACTACATCATGAGCTCAAATTTTGCGAATTACCCGAAAGGACCCGAATTCAAGAAGTTATTCGACATTTTAGGAGATGGAATTTTCAATGCTGATTCTGATCTGTGGAAGGATCTAAGGAAATCAGCTCAAAGCATGATGACCCATCCAGAGTTCCAAAACTTTACATTAGCTACAAGCTTGAACAAGTTAGAGAAAGGGCTTGTCCCACTTCTTGACCATGTTGCTAAAGAGAAACTCGTTGTGGATTTAGAAGACGTGTTCCAAAGATTCACGTTCGACACCACGTATGTTTTAGCTACCGGGTATGATCCAGGTTGTCTCTCGGTCGAACTGCCGGAAATTGAGTTTGCAAGAGCTTTAGACGATGCAGAGGAAGCCATTTTCTTCAGGCATATCAAACCGGAGATCTTGTGGAGGATGCAAAGCTTGATTGGGCTTGGAGATGAGAAGAAAATGAAGAGAGCTCGAGCGACTTTGGATCGTGTTTGCTCCGAGTGCATAGCTTCAAAGAGAGATGAGATAAGCCGTGGGATTCATTCTTCGTCTAATGATTTGCTGACGTCGTATATGAATTTGGACACGACCAAGTACAAGTTGTTGAATCCAAGTGATGATAGATTCCTGAGAGACACAATCTTGACCTTCATGTTAGCTGGTCGAGACACAACAGGGTCTGGTCTCACTTGGTTCTTCTGGCTTGTCTGTAAGTCCCCACAAGTGATGGTCAATATTCGTCAGGAAATCAACACAAACCTATTTCCAAGAACCAAGACAGAAGATGCTTCTCACTCTGAAGAAAATTATGATTCATTCAATCCACAAGAGTTAAAGAAGTTGGTGTATCTACACGGCGCGATTTGTGAAGCCCTAAGGCTTTATCCACCTGTTCCGTTTCAGCACAAGTCTCCTACTAATCCGGACGTTCTTCCAAGCGGACACAGAGTAGAGGCCAACTCGAAGATTTTGTTCTGTCTTTACTCATTAGGAAGAATGAAATCGATTTGGGGAGAAGATGCGTTGGAATTCAAACCGGAGAGATGGATTTCTACGAGTGGAAAGTCAGTGCATGAGCCATCTTATAAGTTCTTGTCGTTTAACGCCGGTCCACGAACTTGTTTGGGAAAAGAAGTGGCTTTAATGCAAATGAAGGCTGTGGCTGTGAAAATCATTCACAACTATGAGTTGAATATCATTCAAGGACAAAACATCGAGCCAGCTCCTTCTGTTATTCTCCACATGAAGCATGGTCTTAAAGTCACTGTTACTAAGAGATGTTACTAAGAGCCATCACGTAACTCCTGTCTGATCTTGCGCACAGAAGGAGAAAATGAACAACTTTAATTTATCTCTTAAAAGCTACACTCCTTTAATTTATTTTAAAAGAAAAACACATCAGCAATATATAAAACCAAAGTAGAGATATACTGAAGCAAACACATTCCAGCAATAGTACATAAAATGTTATTATTATATAACTTGCGAGAATGAATTAAAGCAACATAAGCATTTCATTTCAGGTTGAACACCTCTTAGTGAGTGTGACTCTAAGACCATGCTTCATCATAAGAATAAGACCAGTTTTTGGCTCAATCATATGTCCTTGAACGACCTTAATGTCAAAGTTTTGTAGTATCTCAACGGCAACTAACTTCATCAGAGTAATAGCTAAATGCTTACCAATACAAGATCTTGGACCGGCGTTAAACACTAAGAACTTAGAGGAAGGCACATGTTTTAACCCTCCTGTCTCAGAAATCCATCTCTCTGGTTTGAATTCTAAAGCGTCTTCTCCCCATACGGCTCTCATCCTCCCCAACGCGTAAATAGGTATAAATATATTATAGTTTGCTTCGACTTTATGACCACTTGGAAGAATATCTGGTTTTATAGGAGACTTGCGCTGAAATGGAGCTGGTGGGTAGAGCCTCATTGTTTCACACAAGGCTCCATGTAAATACACTAGCTTATTCAACATCTCCACGGAATCAGTAGAAGAAGACGTCTCTTGGTTACTTTCAGTTTTTGCTAGATTGGTTTCAATCTCTTTACGAATCTTGGCCACCATTTTAGGGTTTTCAAACATAAGCCAGAAGAACCAAGTGAGAGCAGAAGCAATGGTATCTCTTCCTGCCATAACGAAAGTCAAGATGATGTCTCTCAAGAATTTATCGTCACGTGTGTCCAAGAGCTCGTACTTGGTCGTATAGAGCTTTATGGATAACGTTAAAATATCCTCACTTTCTTCTTTGGAATGATGAGTAGACCCTTGCGATCTTATCTCTTCTCTCTTGTCTGATATGTATTTCGCACACACGCGATCAAAAGTGGCACCAGCTTCAGTCATCTTCTTCTCTTTTCCCAGTCCCATCCAACTTTGTAACTTCCACATGAATCTTGGTAAAATATTCCTATACAGAACTGCTTCTATCGTCCTTCCTCCCATAAAGTCAAAGAGGAAGAAGCACGTCCTTGACTTTACGTTTTGTGGTCTTCACTGATAGGCTTTGAAAGCCTTGATGATTGACCATGGACTGAGAAGATGTCCTCATATTCTTCCATAGCTCCGAGTCTATGTTGATCGCCGCGTCTCCATATACATCAAATATCTCTTTGAGCTCCGGTCCTTTGACGTAGTTGGAGAAATTTGAGCTCAATATGTGATGGATATTGACGGGATCAACCGTGAACAACGCATCCATTCTAGAGAGCCATGGACCCTTGAATAGAAAAGTCAAGTTGGATTCCTCAATAACCTTGATGACATCATCGATCATTTGAGCTCAATATGTGATGGATATTGACGGGATCAACCGTGAACAACGCATCCATTCTAGAGAGCCATGGACCCTTGAATAGAAAAGTCAAGTTGGATTCCTCAATAACCTTGATGACATCATCGATCTGGCGAAGCCTCACAAGCATAGCGGGAAGCATTCCAAGGACGGGCCAGTTCCAAGGGTAGCTTTGAAGGGTTTTCTTGATGTGTAAGTGATCAAAGGGTTTCTGTCTAAGGAAATAATAGAAAATAAAAACAGAAGAGACAACTATGAATGCTTCAAACAAGCTAATCAAAGCCATTAGACAAGTTTAATTTTGGGGTAGAGAAGGAAACTATAGAATTATACAAAGAGGATAAAGCAATAACCGCCACAATTAGATGATCAAACCAGAAATATATATCGTTCGATTCCTATATGTCTGATATCAACGAGCTTTTCTTCAAATAACCAGAGAAAACAAATCATGTAGAATAAGAAAAACACAACGGATCCGGGTTTTGCTCTCTTAAAAGCGAGGATCACATGATTCGCATTAATGGTATCCAGCGCAAAGTAACTTTATCTGGATGGTTTCTTGATGATTAATCAATCTAAGGCTTTCTTGATAAGAACACAATCGAAGGGTTTACTGAAGGTTACAGCGATTTGTACACGATTTCTAAAGGTTCCACAGTTTCACTAAATCTAAATACTTTTCCCATCTCACACATTAAATGACAACAACTTTTAGATGATAGTCATCTGAGAAGTGCATCAGAAATTAAGCTTGGTTTAGGAATAGGTAATTCGTTCCATCCAATTCCTGTCCAGAATTTCTCGGTTTTTTGGAAACAGAAAGTTGCAATTTTCCATTTAAAGTTGAGTATTATATTTCAATAGATAATAAAAAAGATCGGGAATGAGTTCAGACTACTCTAATTTCCTATTAGATAACAATAAAAAGTAGTTTGTTTTGCACTATATTAATTTTTTATAATGTTTGAAAAAAACGTATTAATCTGAAAAACACTGAGGTACTCTGACAAAACATCAGTCACATGTCAATTATTGTAAAAATATGACAAAAAGGTGGAGATACAGATTTTCTCTGGATATAATACAGTACAAAAAAAGATAAGCTCAGAAACCAAAAGAAGATCCTCCTAAGCATCTTCAACATATAGAGAGAGAGAGAGTTCTGACAGTGGTTTCTCTGACTTCTTCATGTACATTGGAAAATCATATCTTTTTAACGATCTGAACAACATCCTCGTCTTCGAGCTCATGTTCCTGAGGTGTTTCAACACACAACAAAGACAGCTAACCATGTCAAAACAGCAATAATTAGTCAGGGATATTGCAATGCAACTGGTTTACCATTGACAAAGCCTGACTAGGTTGGTATTTTTCAAAAAAAAAGAAAAAGATCAGGCCGAGCAAAACAAGGCTAGACCAAATCAGTCCACATGCTTTTTGGCTCATCCTTAGTGACAGCAACAATGGAAGTCTTGGGCACTTTAAGTCAAAAAGCTACAATAGAGAAATTTATAAGTAGCCTTACCTTTCCAACTCTTTGTGGCTTGTGTTTGGCACTCGAACCCCAAACCAGAGCGCTGCATAGGGAAATCATAAACATTCATACGTGATGCTCCGAGCAAGAAACAGAACAATGATAAGTTATGATACTTACTACTTGAATTGTTTTAGCATATCCTTGTGAATCCGGATACAGAAGTCCTCAACTGTTCTCTTCTTGGAAGATAAGATAACCGGATCATCATAATCCGGATTCATTGCCTTCGGTTTGGTGTAGATTCGAGTTAGATCCAAGTATTCCCATATCTTATCCAGAAGACCATCAAGATTCCACTCCAGATGAGCACTGCGAGATGATTAGCATTGACTTCATCTTAACGAGAAAAGAAAATCAAATATATAAAAATGTCCTCAAAAGCACAATATTTACCTGATAGGACAGTAATGAGGAAGTTTGTCCAAAATTTCAAGTTCCTCAAGTGTGATTTGATCAATCTTGTTAACAACGTAGATACAGGGCATATAAATCCGACTACCCTCGATGACATCAATGAGGTCATCAGCAGTTGCATCATACCGCAGAGTGATGTCAGCATTGTGAATCCTGTACTCACTGCAAATCGCCTTGACAGTGTCGAGGTCCAGGTGTGTGACGGTGACTGTAGAAGTTAGATTGATACCACCTTTGTCTTTTTTCCTGAAGGTAAGATTAGGTGGCTCCTTGTTCAACCTATATAGCAACAATCCAAGCTCGAGTCAGAATATACACCAGAAAAAATTAAAGAAAGAATTGACTGTGTAAGGTTATTAAGTGATGTATACCGTATTCCAAATCCTTCAAGCTCTTTTTCAATAAGACGCTTGTGCGTTATTGGTTTAATGGCATCAAGAACAATTAAGATGCAGTTGCACGTCCTAGCAGTACTTATAACCTGACAATAGTAAATGTGTCAAACATGGCTGGAGAGGGTCAATATATATAAGATACATCATAAAAAATTCAGAAATTTTATGTACGACTTACCTGTCTTCCTCTACCTTTTCCATCTTTAGCACCTTCAATAATACCAGGAAGATCTAATAACTGCAAGCCCATAAAAGGGGACATGGAAAAGAGTATTACCACCATCCAATGAACAATAATAAGTCGATCTGAGCTTAACTAAGCACAAAGAAGTCATTAAAAACTCAATCAAAGAATACGCTAGATATAAGAGTGAGACTTGAGAAACGAGGATTACAGGCTAAGATATGGCATATATAAAGCCAAGGATTTCTTTGTTTTTCACGAATGTCAAAATCATAGGAAACAACTTGAAAACAATCAGAAGATGCAATCATATAATCTCTCTCTATAAATAACAGATTAACAAAAGAGGCATAGTTGTAGATACCATACCTGGATTTTAGCTCCTCGGTATGTAATAACTCCGGGAATGCATGTCAATGTCGTGAATTCATAAGAAGCAACCTGAAAATCATAGTAGTGCATGTACCTTCAGAAACTAGAGCATCAGCCAAAAAGTATTTCTAGTTCCAAGATTTATGTTCACCTATCCAAGAAAATGATAGTGCTGATCAGTCTAGCCTTACAAGTTATATGGAACCAGAGGTATGTCCAAAGCAACTAGAAAGCGGATGAACAGGGTAAGTCTGAATTCTCAAATTTTGTAGCCATTAAAATACAAAGATCCAATATTTGAGAGACAGTAGAAATGGAAATTTCAATGAGATGTCCAATCACATGCAAGAACTTAAATTTAGAAGGAAACTGCTATACCATTGACAGCCAGATAAAAAGGAAGTTCGTGATTTTTAAACAATTACAACCTCGGAGAATGTTCCAGTTAGCTTGTTCAAGAGCGTGGATTTTCCAACAGAAGGAAACCCGACAAGTCCAACTCTTGAATCTCCACTTTTAGTCACATCAAAACCTTCACCAGCACCACCACCACCTTTGGTAGGTGGTGCAAGAAGGTCCCTCCTTAACTTAGCAAGTTTGGCCTGAAAAATGGGCACATATTCAATAAGGCGTTTAGCTTTCATGTAATGCTCAAAGATCTTCTTTTCCATTTCGAATATTTTTTCTATTCTACGACTAGACAACCATGTATCCCTTTTAAAAATTAAAACTACAGAAAATGAACTACAACCAAAAACTCTCACCTCGGTGAAAAGTTCAATAATTTGACGAGGAGATTACCTTTAACAAACCCAGATGATGCGCCGTAGCTTTATTCTTCTGTGTCCTAGCCATCTGCCCACACAAGACGTTGAGTAAATCTAATAAATAATTTAAAGGATCAATTTTCGAGAGAACTAACTGAAAAGTGCATGTTTCTGATTACAGCTATATTCATCAAAACATGAAGAACACAAGTGAAGAATCGAGATCGAAAGAAAATAGAGAAAATACCTCATCTTCGATTTCTTTGATCTTCTGCATAATAGTCGACATGGTTGCAGCAATATCAAAGAACTCACGGCGATAGCTGAATTGGCGACGGACGAGAGAAACAGAATAAACAGAGGAAACGGAGGGTTTTCGCTTCGCCGCTTGATTACGACAATAACAGATTGAGAATCGAACGGTCTAGAACTGGAATTGACCGCGACAGTTTACCACTGTAGTAATAATGTCGTGTATAAAATATTGGGCTTTCACGAAGCCCAATGACTAGTTCTAGGAATTCCGGTTTAAGAAAAGTTGGACCCGAATGAGAATCCAATTTAGTTTTGGTTAGATACTATTTCAAACTTTCAATTTTGGTCCGCTTCGGATTTCTATATCACTTGATTTCTAATATTTTCTTAACAAAGTTAATAAGTACTTCAGTTTCTTTCCAGTTTGATTCCCCGATTGCGGTTTGAGGTAAAAACAAAACAAAACAAAATTACGTAAAACCATCTACTTTGCATTCCGATAATAAATCAGAAAATTTATCGACCGTCGGTTTTATGGTAAGAATTCTAAAATGACGATTTTAGAAATTCAATCTTCTAAGTGTATAAACATTGAACATGATGAAATGAAAAGAAAAGAAATATTATTAATCATCTAGTATTCATAACGTACGTCCGCAATCTCCGGCCGAGCTTTACATGCCACGTTAAATTAACTTACACCAAATATAATAAATATATCAAACTCTCAGAAAGAAAAAACTAAGCTCCGGTCCGTTATTTCCCTCAGGACTCAACATATAGAAAGTCTCTGAATCTTTAGACCCAATAACTCTCTCAAAATAAGCTCTCATATATGCCATTTCGCCATCTGGTCCTTCCAACTCCGAGTTTCCTGGTAAAACTCCGGCGCCCATAGATACTGGGCGTAACAGCTCCATGAGGTTAAGATCTTCTTCGTTCGCTTCTCGTCTGATACCATAACCCGTCTTTTCTCCTTTACAATACATTGTCCATACCGGTTCCATCAAAATATGCGTATTCTTTTCTGATTTATTATTATTATTATCTGATTGGGGCTGTTTCTCAGTCTCGAGAGCGATTCTCACCATTCCCGTGCTTAGCTCCTTTTGAAGCGTTGTGGTTTGCATGGCGAGCTCCACGACTAAAGAAGGTAGACATTTTGGGTTCTCTTGAATCGAGAGACTTACTCGGCCTCTACGGTATCCGAATAATGTTCCGGTTATCCTTGATGTGTTGTGATGAGGGTCCGGTATCCTTAAACCGGGATGGATAACCAGGATCTTGCATGCTACGGATGGTGGTGTAAAAATTGGGAAAGAGCGAAAAACGGTGCGTACGACTCGGAAAACGTTTGATTTATTTTTCTTCTTTTTAGAAGATGGTGGCTCGAGGAGAATATGCTGACGTGGCGGCGTTGTGCTGGTTGGAGAAACTGAAAGAGACAAAGAAGAAGAAGAAGAAGAAGAACTCGTAGCCATTGGATTTGGTGATTCTCCGATTAGACGCCAACGATCGTACGACGAAGAGAGAAGGAGAAAACCTACTTTCTTCGACGACCGATGACGACTAATACGTCCTTAGAGAAACGTTTTTGTTTTGCTACACCATCTCTTCCTCCTTTATTTGAATTGATTACAAATCCTTATCCTTGAATTTTAATCATTTATTTACCTTTTCTAAATATCGTTTTTGTTTTCTTCTTTTTTAAGAAAAACTTAATTTGGGGATTTTAATGGTGATGGATTATATGGTGAAATTGGAAGCTATATTTGCAAACAAAACAATCTCATTTTTTAATGTTTTGTTTGCAAATATAGCTTCCAATTTCACCATATAATTAATATTAATATTTGTCTCTGTTTATATATTTTTAAGCTTGTTTATAGTTTACTAATATTAAACGCAGTGGTTGTTACCGGTTTGCATGGTGCACAACAATGGGGCATACAGAATTGAGGATCTACCCTCAAATTTGAATAAGCCCCATAGGCTCACCAATCTAAAAGGCCGAATTGTGATATTAAAGCTGCCCACAGACCATATGTTTACAAAATAGCATAGCTTTGTTCCCAATAATTTCGACTTTTTGTTCGAAAAGTTGTGGTAGTGAAAAAGAAGAGGAATTTGAAGATGTAGCTGTTTGGCACTTATCCTTGAACTATTTGTGAAGTAGTACAAGCAGTAAGTCAGGACCTCGTGGAGATTGTCTAAACGAAATGGAAAGAAAGGAAGCAGAAAGTTAAACTACGTGAGAAGCTCATTGGGAAGGATCCAACAAACTTGGATCAAGTGGGAATGATACACAAAAGCAGTAAAGTGAAATTCAAAGAATTTTCTTATTCTTGTAAAAGAATAAGGAAATTTGCAATAAAAGAGATATAAAAATCTCATGGAGAAAAGGAATTCGGCTCTAGGATTTTGCACAAAGAAATACGAATATATAAGGAGGGAGAACAGTGGACGAATTCAACACTTACAAAAGAGAGCTTTTATTCAAGAGTTTTGAGATTTCTAAGAGAGAATAATACAAAACTAAATGGATAAAAGGGATTTTGGTGAAGGATTATAAGATTGTGTACAATCTTGTGAACGTGTGAGACTAATGTAATAAGTTAAGGGCGTCTTGAGCTTGTTCAAGATCGTTTTAGGTGAGATTTGAGAGTGCACCTAAAAGATTTTCTAGTAGAGACACGTACTGTCTTAATTGTTGTATCATTTCTTGACACAGTTTTTCTATTTCTAATACTTTTTACATTTTCAGAATTCGATTTTTCTTCTATATTATTTTTTGACGAGGGTTTAAGGGACGGACACGCATGATGAAGACGAGACTTGGTTTCATGACCAATTAACAATTTAGGATTTTTAAAAAGTTTGGCACGACAACTGCAGCCACTCTCATAGGACAAAAACCTCACGGGCAGCCACTCATAAGACAGAAACCTCACGGGTTTACTCCAAATATAAACAACAAACAAAATCCTTCTTTTAGTTATTGAATAAAGTATGTCAGTTAGCTAGTTATTTGAGTTAGATTTATATCTCACTGCTCATTACTTTTCAAAGATTCGTTTTTAAATATATATATTGAAAGAGAATTCTATGAATCCAAATCCGCCAATCATAGCCATTGGAGTGTCGCATTGTGTATATACAAATAATCGAGCATCAATCGCAAAGGAAAGAAGCATAATTACTAAAATAATAACAGAATCACCAAATTACTGTTTTATGTCATTAGCAATTTTAATTTAAAATTTTGACTTAATTTACATAGACAAAATTCTAATTTTTTTTCTTTTGTTATCATAAAAACATAGATATACATTAAATAACAATATATATAGATTAACACATATCTCTATATATATATGTGTATAACATGCTAAATATTTATATATGTGATTGATTACATATAAAATAACATAATATATATTTTTGTAACATGATCAAATATTTTTATCACATATATATTTTGATATATTTCTAAAAGTTTTGTTTAGCATTATAATTAAATTATTTAATATTGAGTTAGTAGGATTCCAAAGTATCTGTACATACAAATGCAAATGAATGCAACTATAGAAGTGATAATTTAGCACACAAAGATCTTTGAACTATTTTTTTGAAATGCAGAGGTCAATAAACTAGGGACTATTTGTCACAATATATGGCACAAATAAATGAATGTTTGTGGACACAATATCAAAAAAACTTCTTTTATTTAATATAGACAGATTGTTGCTCTATAAAAGAAGCAAATAATAGACAAATTGTAATTAATTTGATAAAATAAGAATCAAATTAGTAAGCATTCTAGATTGATTTTTTTTTTAAAAAAGTGATGGTGCATTGTCAATTAAGAGGCTGTCTTTTATCTTTAATATATAGACATAAAAGTTTTGATGTCAAAGTAAAAATAATATAGGATTAAAAGTTTAAAATTTAATGTAGTCTAAAGAACCTTTTAATTAATTGACATAAAAGAACATAAAAGAGTTAGCAACTTTTGGAAAGGAGCTTTATTTTCAACGAGGTTTATTTATTCATAGTTAATAATTTATATGCCTTCCAAAATAGTTTTATTATATATTATTTGTTTGAAGAAAGAGGACGAGACCTTCTGAGAAAGAGTCATGCAAATGAATTGTAAGTTTATTGGTATCACTAAATATCATATTTATTTTATTTTTATCGTTATGATTAATTTTATTTTGAATTTCCATTGATTGTAGCAATAACATTAGTTGGAACAACATTCGTATATCTTCTTTTAATCACATTTGTACAAAACTCTGAGGCTCACAAAAGACAGCAAAGTATTGTTACATATAATGGTGCGGTTGCTACTGACGATGGGAGATGTTCTGAAATCGGAATGCGTATTCTTCGTCAAGGAGGAAACGCGATTGATGCAGCGGTGGCTTCTGCTTTCTGTTTGGGAGTTGTGAGTCCTGCGTCTAGCGGTGTGGGCGGTGGAGCGTTTATAGTGGTTAAGATTGCTGGTGGGAAAGAAATAACTTATGATTCTAGAGAAACCGCTCCTCTTCACGCCACTGAGGTAACATGTTTTAATTATAAAAACTACATCCATCCGAAAAAATATTTGTAAATTATATTTTATTAGTAAATATAAATTAAATATTTATATAATTTTATTTTTTATTTAAAATTATTTTTAACATTAATTTTTGTATATACCAATTAAGAAAAGAAAAATAATTATTTTTTACGAATTTAATAGTATTTTTTGTTAGTTTAATAAAATATATTAATTATATAATCAAATTAATAACAATGATATTTGTAATTATTCTAATAAATTAAAATCATTTATATATTTATTTAAAATCTACTTTAGTGATGATACGTCATCATGGTATTTCTGTTAATAACACGTTAGAACAAAATTATTTTATTAAAATGTTTTTTTAAATAATATATTAGGGATTACAGTAGTAACTTAAATCTATTTATATTTATTTGAAATTATTTATAAATTAACGTATAAAAATTTAAATAAATAAAAAGTATTGTTTTTGCAAATGTAATAGTATTTTTTGGTTAGTTGAATAAATTATATTTATTCTCTAATCAAATCAATATCAGTACATGTATTGTAATTATTCTAGTAAGTTAAACCCTTTTATATATTTAAACTGAAATTCTCTGGTGTTGACACGTCAGCATGATATTTTTGTTATTAACACGTCAGAGTAATGTTGTTTTCTTAAAAAGTTTCTCAAATAATATATTAGGGATGTGTTTTCTTTTATTTTAATATAGTTTTTTATAGATATAATTAAATTTTCAACGTTTCTTTTTTTAATTAAATATGAGTTAAGAATAATGGTTTCCTTAATTTTTTTAATCACTTTTTTTTCTTAATTTTGAATTTATAATTACAATTCGTAACGTTATTCTAACGACATAATTCTTTACTTAGATCAAATGAATATGCGTGAATACCATATGAAATTTAAATTGTTAATCTACAAGCGTTTGATGAATAAAAGACATTTCTTGAATATTGGTCGTTTTAATCTAGAATATGTATGGAGGCAAACTTGAGCTAAAGAAGAAAGGAGCTTTATCAGTAGGCGTTCCTGGGGAAGTTGCTGGTCTATTCACGGCTTGGACACAATATGGGAAATTACCATGGAAACAGTTAGTGATTCCGGCAGAAAAACTTGCAGCTAAAGGATTCAAGATTTCAAAGTATCTTTATATGCAGATGAATGCAACTAGAAGCGATATCTTAGCAGACAAAGGTCTTTCTGAGATATTTGTTTCAAAAGGAGATCTAATCAAAGCAGGAACTATTTGTCGTAACCCGAAACTAGCTTTTACATTGAGGCAAATAGCTGAATACGGTCCAAAAGCGTTTTACAATGGCACAATTGGGATTAATCTAGTGAATGATTTACAAAAAGCTGGAGGAATAATGACTTTAGAAGATCTAAAGAGCTACAAAGTGAAGGTTAAGGAACCGTTATCTATGGATATTCTCGGATATCGGTTACTCAGTATGCCTCCTCCTTCATCTGGTGGCCCTGCAGTTATGCTTGTAAGTCAGGTTTTTCGCTACTATTTGGTAGTTTATCAAACATAGGTTTATTTTTTAGGAGTTTCTTGTGTTGTAGGTTTTGAATATTCTTCGGCAATATGGTATTCCATCCGGTGTTTCGGGCCCTCTCGGTGTTCATAGACTAATCGAGGCTCTGAAACACGCATTCGCAGTTAGAATGAACCTTGGGGATCCGGATTTCGTGGATGTTACTAAGGTTGTTTCGGATATGTTGTCTCCTAAATTTGCACAATACTTGAAGACAAAGATAAACGATGACAAAACATTTGATCCCAAATATTACGGTGGAAAGTAAGTTTTTTCAGTTTATTAAAATGTACAAATTTCTTTTTCAATTCTTGATTTATATAGCGATATCTCTTCCTTATTTTCGTAGATGGAATCAGATCCACGATCATGGGACGACTCATTTATCGATAATAGACAGTGAGAGAAATGCTGTTTCAATGACCACTACAGTAAATGGTTACTTTGGGGCAATAATGCTGTCTCCGAGCACCGGAATCCTTCTGAACAACGAAATGGACGATTTCTCCATCCCGTTGAACTCTAACAGTGACCCAGATGTGCCACCACCGGCACCGGCTAACTTTATCCGTCCCGGGAAACGACCTTTGTCCTCAATGACTCCCACCATTGTACTCAAGGTAAGAAAGAAAAAAGTCATGTTACTTGTGCTTTAAGTTAACGATGGTTTTTTCTGCTTTGGTGTGCGTAGGACGGCAAAGTAAAAGCTGCGTTGGGAGCTAGCGGAGGAATGTATATAATTGCTGGGACAGCCGAAGTTTTCTTGAATTACTTTTTCCTCAAAATGGACCCTCTCTCTTCTGTCATGGCTCCGAGAATATAC
This sequence comes from Pugionium cornutum, assembly GCA_018901935.1. Lineage (NCBI taxonomy): Eukaryota > Viridiplantae > Streptophyta > Magnoliopsida > Brassicales > Brassicaceae > Pugionium > Pugionium cornutum. The sequence goes on from CM032164.1 coordinate 41,627,750, forward strand.
CACCAGGTTTTTTATTTTTCTTACTTGTCATTCCACCTAATATATAAAACTTTTTGTTTTTTGTTCATAACTTTTATAACTTATTTGCAGCTGATACCAAATAAAGCTTCATATGAGAATTGGACCACAGTGTATGACAACCATTTTGAGATTCCAAAAGAGACAAGACTGGTGTTGGAGAAAAAAGGTCAAGTCCTTACGCCGATCGCTGGAGGGACGATTTCTCAGTTCATAGTTGAAGAATCCGATGGAAATTCTGGTGAAAAGAGTAAGCTTGTGGCAGTTAGTGATCCAAGAAAAGGAGGATTCCCTTCTGGATATTGAGATTGTTGTCTTCCAGCTTTTTATTACATCGAACTTGTAATGACTATTACCCTTTAATATGTATATCAATAAAAGTATAAATTATATTTTGTCTGCAATAGTATTTTGATCCAGAGATTTTTCTTCGATCGTAATATGGAAACTACTGGAATTAAAGTACTAACCTTAATTGGGCTCTTAACTATTGGAATATTGTTGTAATATGTTGGCAAAATAAATACATTATTAGTATAATCACGTAATCGAAAAGGTAATTAATGAAATTTGTCTGACCTAATCAATGACTATTGACTAACTAGAGACAAAATAAAGATATAAGACTAATATATACAATAATATCTGAATCAAATGCGTTAGTTGTTGTGGATATGCATGACTCGATCGTGTTGTCTTTGCCAAAGTGAGTCTTTTACACGTCTAACTCTTCTATATTTCCCTCTTGGTTCTTAAAAAGTAATCATTTTGGTAGAAAATTCATTGTTGTTAAGATATGTGTCATGTTTGTTTGACAGCCGCAAAAACTTGCGGTTGTGACAGATTGTTGTTCGTTTATATGCCGCATGTATCTGCGGCAAACGAAATAATCAGACGCTGCATTCTGCGTCGTAATTGTTTTGACCGTTGATTAAAACAGCGGTGCGACTACAAATCTGCGATCAACCGCAACCGCAACCACTAGTGACATACAAACGAACAACATCAAAAACATTACCTTAAAACAGTATATCATGAATATGACGGAATCTCGCATTAAAACTTAGACCAATTGTAGAATATCTGAGTATATATATGTACCATTGAATATGTATAGTAATCAACCATAACTAAAATTTTAATGGCTTTTGAAGTGGTTAGAAACCAAGAAATCTTTAAGGCTAAGCAGATTCTTGAAATTAATTCTATCTAACCGTTATTAAAAATCTTTGAACAATCAGATAGATTTTACATCAAATTAATAATTTGGAGGATACATTTATCTTTGGATACTCAGCCTCTAGTTCGTGACACGTCATTATTTAATTTGCAGAGGGGATAATGATAATGGGCGTCATGTGTCACTGTCTCAATGTCATCGCTTAATCAGCAATCTAACTTAAATGGAATCTCGAGGGAGATCCTATATGACACGTCATCATTTCTATGATATATGATAGACATACCAGATCTTGACACGTAGTATATTCTAATTCGAACAATAATAATAATTTAAATCGGAAAGACGGAAACCAACCCCCAGCCGTTATAAATTACTTAACTAGCAGTAATCACTCTTTTAACTCAAGTATTAATCTTACTACAGTTCTATAAATACTTCTGTGATTTGCCCAACTTGTCATTATCTCTCTCTTCTTATTCCGTATAGAATGGCGTTACAGAGACAACTTCTGAAGAGAGCCGTCGACAGAGTTACAAATTCTTCCGGTTTCCATTTTCATCGCTGTGCGATCTCCATCCTCCGCTCTGAGTTCTCCACTTCTCCTTCTTTTGCCGATGCGCCGCCGCTACTTCCGCCGTTCGATTACCAGCCGCGGCCGTATAAAGGTCCTTCCGCCGATGAAGTTTTCCAGAAACGGAAGAAGTATCTCGGACCATCTCTTTTCCATTTCTACCAAAAGCCTGTACGTCCTTTTATGTTATCGTTTTGATGAATCCTGCTGAAATCAAATTTAGATTTAATATGTTCGATTAGCGATCGCGATTCATCAGCACGCAATCGGGGATTTTGAATTTTAATTTACGGGTTTCCGTTCCTAAGCTCCCGATTATTGCTAAATCTATGTTCAATTGTTAGGCTTCTGCTTGTTATAATCGTAGAAACCCAGAAGACGATATGTGGGATTTAAAATTCGCAGTTATAGAAGCTTGCTTTTAATCAGTTGAACTCTGACTATGAAGCGACTGATGACGCCGGGGTCAATGGAATTCAAACCAACAAAAAAAAACATTGGTTTTGATCATGATTGCAAATTTTCGCCAGCTCGGTCCATGCTGTGACATTTGGATCTGATTAATACGGGTATTGTGGTTAAAAGACGCTCGATCGATCTTCTATCTTCCTTTTCTTGCAGCTTAACATCGTTGAAGGGAAGATGCAGTACTTGTTTGATGAGACTGGTAGGCGATATCTGGATGCGTTTGCTGGAATAGTCACTGTTTCATGCGGCCACTGCCATCCGGATATTCTAAATGCTATTATGGAACAGAGCAAGCTTCTTCAGCACGCGACCACTATATACCTGCATCATGCCATAGGTGATTTCGCTGAAGCATTAGCTGCTAAGATGCCTGGAAATCTAAAGGTATTTGAGATTTAAAGAAAGAAGTCTAAAGCAACTCGGGGACAATGATGTAGATAGGTTTCTGTTGTTGCTTTGTCGAGGAATCAGCAAGCTTCACGATTTGGATGCAGGTTGTGTACTTTGTAAATTCTGGCTCAGAAGCTAATGAGCTAGCAATGATGATGGCTAGGCTTTACACTGGTAGCCTTGAGATGATTTCCTTGAGAAATGCTTATCATGGTGGAAGCTCTAATACGATTGGATTGACAGCTCTTAACACATGGAAGTACCCATTACCACAGGTTTGTCCCCAGGACTTTCGTTTATCGAAAAATCAAATTGATTCCTTATAAAAGTTCATATGCACAAAATAGAATTATCTTTTCCATCATTGGTTTTTGCCTCTTTGCGCTTGACTTGAATGGTCATATACTTGTCTTATATTTGAAGTCTTTTACCTCACATTTACCAACATTTTAGTCCCTTCAAAATAAATGCGCTGTAATATAATTCTCAATGGCGTGTTTGAAACTTTTGTTTGCCAACTCTGTTATAACGCAGGGGGAAATCCATCACGTCGTAAATCCAGATCCATACCGTGGAGTATTTGGCTCTGATTCTTCTCTTTATGCTAAAGATGTCCAAGACCACATCGATTACGGTACTTCTGGAAAAGTGGCTGGATTTATCGCAGAGACCATCCAGGTAAGAACCATCAAGTGAAGTTTATCATCATTCGATTTAGAGCTCTCTTGAAGCATCATCTTCACCATGCAACTTTAGGGGGTTGGAGGAGCTGTAGAATTGGCTCCTGGTTACTTAAAGTCGGTGTATGACATTGTACGGAACGCTGGTGGTGTATGCATTGCCGATGAAGTACAAACTGGATTTGGCCGGACAGGAAGTCATTATTGGGGTTTCCAGACTCAAGATGTAGTTCCTGACATAGTCACAATGGCAAAGGTTTGTTAAAATAAGTTTCTACCATTTTCTCTGTTATCTGACCTTTGACTAGTTTTACTGTTTTTAACCATGATACAACCCGGTGAGTGTAGTCTACTAATAATTTGCAACGTTTGTATTCACAGGGAATTGGGAATGGATTGCCATTAGGAGCTGTAGTGACTACACCAGAAATTGCAAGCGTTTTAGCTACGAAGATTCAGTTCAACACATTTGGTGGAAACCCGGTTTGTTCAGCTGGTGGACTTGCAGTTCTAAATGTTATTGACAAGGAGAAACGCCAAACGCATTGTGCTGAAGTTGGTTCACACCTTATTCAACGTTTGAAAGAGCTGCAGAAAAGACATGATAGTAAGCAAACAAACAGTCTTTCAGCTTTTTTTAACCACATCAAGACTCAGCTTTTTTACTTAACCGCGTCTAATTGGTTTCAGTCATTGGAGATGTGAGAGGAAGAGGATTAATGGTTGGGATAGAGCTTGTGGCTGACCGGAAAGACAAGACACCAGCCAAAGCTGAAACAGCTGTCTTGTTTGAGCAACTTAGAGGTAAAACAATAATAAAAGTCAGTGCATAAATCATCAGTTGGCTAATAATATCTTTTGCACGTTTCTCTGAATGAAGAAATTGGCATTCTCGTTGGAAAAGGCGGACTTCATGGGAACGTTTTTAGGATAAAGCCACCAATGTGTTTCACCAAAGGCGATGCAGGTAAAATTCATATCTATATACTTGCTCAAAGAAACTTTGTGTTTGTTTGTTTGTTTGTTTCAAAGGAGATATATAATATTATGAAATGTTGTATTTTATCCACAGATTTCTTGGTAGATGCATTGGACTATTCCATTTCCAAGTTGTGAAGAAGGATGAAACAAAGCGAATTGTTAACCGTATGAGCGGTTTCAATGTTTTATTTGTCATTTTCAGTGATCCAATCCATCTTTCCTCTTTTGATTTGAGAATAAATAAATAAAGTTTCTTCCCTTACTTTTGGTTCTCAAACCGTTTTGTTTTCCATATTCATAGTGCTAAAATTTTACGGAAATAAAGGTCATCCATTTTAAGGATAATGAGAACGACATCGTTTTAGCTATATAGAAAAGGATAGTCTTGGTACAAATACAACCTTCCAAATCTCAATTTTGTTAAAAAAATTTACTTAGACCACTTTCTTTTCTTTTCTACATAAACTCTTCTATTTAAAGCATGAGAAAGCTTTTCTTTCTCTCACCAAAAAAGCTACAAGCATTTATAGCCACATTCTTTTGTATCGGGTTAATATACCCTAATAAATTTTGCTAACCATAGTTGATTGGTCAACGCTTTTTTTTAACAAAAGAAATTTGATTGGTTAACCCGAAAGTGTTGCAGAAAGTAACGTCTCAAAACCGTAACCTCTAAGTCTTTGTGTGTTCCCACTTGGAGAAACAGAACACGTCTTTTAATTCATTTCTCTTAAGTTTCCCCTTTAGACCGAATTACAATCAAAGAGAGTTTTGCAAATTTCCAGCAATCGTGGCGAAACTAAATCAAAAAGAGAAGGATCGAATCAAAGTAATGGAGGAAGAGGAAGAAGACAAGTTCGAGGATGCCGTGTACAACAAGACAACACCCGCCCGAATCAACACGCCTTTGTCTGTAATCACAGAGGCGTTTGAAGATCTAGCAGGTTTGCTGAAACAAAAACGATCTGAGAAAGAAGAAGAAGACGGACTGAGGCTAGATGCGTTCTGCAGTGCGTGTAGTCACGTCTCAGTTCTCTTCAACTGCCTAGGATTCGCCTTCAAATTTGCGGAAATGGAATACGTCGCCAAGGTGAAAGATTTGGTGGAGGCTTCAAAAACATTCGACACGTTACAGAACATTTTGGATCTGGACGTGGAAAAGGACACTGTGAAAAAGCCAGGAAGTCATTCGCGTAATCTACGACGTGTTAGACAAGGCTTAGATCTAATACGAGCAATCTTCCAACAATTCTTAATCACAGATGACTATTCTTTGAAAGACGCTGCTACAACGGCTTACACACAAGTATGCGCACCGTTCCATACATGGGCCGTTCGAACCGCCGTTTACGCCGGAATGTATACACTCCCCACGAGAGATCAACTTCTCTTACGACTCAACGAAACAGATCAATCTGTTGAGAAGAACATGACAAGGTACATTGAAGCATCGCGACCAATCATAGAGTATATTGATAAAGTTTTCATTCAAAGAAACATTAAGCTCAACTGGTAACGTACAATTTTGTTCTACGCCACAAAAATACAACAAGGAGGTGTCCTTGTAAAGTATTATCATCAGTTTTCTTCTTCTCTTTGTAAATAAATACTAGAGCTTCTGTATGTGGCAACAAACAAAAAACAAGCTTTTCACCTTAAAAATCTTCAAATTTTGAATAGTTTTGTATCAAGAAGATTTCGTTTATTTTCTGCTTTGTACGAATTAGTTTTATCATGTTTTGACCACCAGGATTCATATTGGAGACAGAAATACAAATTAAACAAAAATAAATTAAGAGAGACCTATAATTAACTCTTAATTTATATGTTTACGATAATTTTCTCACAGGAACATAAAATAAAAATTATCCTTCCTGTTAATAGCACAAAGTCTGGGTGGTGTAGTCGGTTATCACGCTAGTCTCACACACTAGAGGTCCCCGGTTCGAACCCGGGCTCAGACATATTACCTTTTTTGTAATATCATTAATTACTGCTTACGTAATCCATAATGAATTTTGAAAGAGAATTGAATGGCCGTAGAGATTTTTTCTTCCTTTGTTCACAGTGCACTTACACCTTATCATACGTAATTTACTGTTTTTACAGTACAAAAAACATTTAAAGATAAAAAAAAAATTATGAATCGAATAGTTGTGAGTCAAATCATGAACTTGATGAAAAAGAAGAATCAAATCATCAACTATAATCGAAGAGTATACATATATGGAGATTATTCCACAGTATGGTCATGAGGCATTTTTTTAGTGTTATTTTTTAGTCAAAAATTTGCCGACATAGTTAATGAATATTAGTATACAGCAAAGACCGTATGTTGTGGTCAGTCTTAGCGTTGTTAAACTGTTTTATCATTTCGTCAACTTAATGATAAAAGAATTATCATTCCATAGTTTTTACTCATAAAATAAATTGTTTTATATTTATATAATCATTTTACCTTGTAGATGTTTTTTTCTAAATTTATATCGTTATGAAATATTATAAATCAATTTGTGCATGTTATACCAACAATATATATTATGTATACAAATGCTTAAATTTTTCGTTAAAAGTTATGTAAGCATACCGATGTTGAAGTCGTTCATAAATTCGATTCACAAACATTCGAGACATGAATTTTAATAAACATAATAATCTAATACCTAATATAAGATTAATAGATATGCGCCAATTAATAAATTTTAAAAGAAAAATTCATAATTTTAACAGTACACTACAATAAATCATAGCATTTTCCATAGAATATAGTTATTATATATCAATTGTAGAATCTAAAGTAGTTGGAGGGTAGCTGTTGTAAAATTTATATAACAATAGCATAACATAAAGTAAATCAAGGATGTTGTTATGGATCACATTTAAAAATTTGAAACAGAATTTTATAGAGAAAAATAGTTATAACTGAATAATGTAA